>VZQC01012107.1:2290565-2312580 GCA_009823505.1 Rhizomys pruinosus
TTTTTTCATACATGTATTATCTATCTGGTGTACAATTAAAATTATTGTTATGACAGTCAAAGATTTATAGGACTTTAATGTTTCTTTAAAAATAACTGTGGAAATATGAAGCATACATACAAAATTGTTTTAGCTTACATGCTATACAAATAAGGAACATAAATAGCATATTTTCTAATAATATTGAATATTAAGCAAATACCTCCTGTGTTTTCTGAGCCATAATTTTTCCATGTAGGATAGACTATTTTCTGTAAATTCGATATTAATTGGTTCTGTCCAGATTTTCAAATTAGTTTGTACTTCACATTCTTCCACTGAGTCTATAAAAATAAACACTGCACATAATTAATATAGCCATGCCTATGAATTACCTTATCTTTTATTTAGACATAGAACCAACTGGTTGAAGTGCATGTACTTTTATATTAATCAATATAATCAATAGGTTAAGATTTAAGTAGTGCTAAAGTGTCTTTAAAGCATTCACTTTAATAAATGACTTTATAGGGAGTTTCTCAAAGTCCTCTGAAATTAAAGAAATGAATAATAATTTAAAACCTTTTTGAAATTCTCATAAGTGAAAAAGGGAAACACAAGAGTGTCATTATCCATTACACATATACACATGCAAATATATGCAGGCACACACATACATGCACACAAAAAGTATGTACTATAACCACTGTCAGTAATATTTTCACATTATGAGAAAGAATAAATAATTCAGAGTTGATTTTATTTATAATGAAGAGACTATTCCCATGAATGTATACATTTGCAGTAATTTACTCTCAGATGCTGTTATTTCTGAAGTTCCACTAAACTAAAAAAAAAAAAATTATTCAGATCTATTTGAAATTGATAAAGCTTTGGGGGAATGGAAGCAAAGTAAATCCATGACTATCAGCCTCTCCATTCTCCAGATACTGCCCTCACTTTCCAGGGACATTACAGAGCAATAAAATGCTGGCGGAAAAGTAAGAAAAGGAAGCAGTAGAGAATATAGTAATAATAATTATTATTACCATAATTATTATAATGTTTATGAACTCTTAAATAAGCTTGGCCCTAAATTTATACCATAGACTTTATTAATTAGCCTCCAGTAAAATTCCTGAAAGAGAATAAACCAAACTTGGTTTCTATTATTCCAAAAGATTATTGAAATATTGAGGAAAGAAAATGAAGGAAATCCTGAGAAATGCCCAGAGTCCTTTTTTTTATTTTCCCCTGATGAAAAAGAAGTCAGGTTTATTTCAGGCATAGCAGCTGGCCTGCCTGTGTCAGGATTAGGGTGACCAGCATTACAATGTCCCTGGAATGGCAGTTTTATACCCAGGCACACAAGGAAGTGAGCTTAAAAGGAGGTGGGGGTGAGGAGATGGGGAATAGTGCACAGGTGGATCTGTGGCTGTATCAGTAAAAGCATCTCGAGATAAAGTGAAGCTTGTGGCAGATACAGCAGGAGCCTTATTGTAGGATATTGCAGCAACTTTCTTGGAACTTCTACCTCAGTTGATTTCCTAGAAGCCCTGACTTAGGTGGGCTTACTACCTTACATTCCACACTTTGCGTTATAGGGATAGAGGGCAATGGGTTTGTTTTTGTTTTTGTTTTTGTTTTCATTCTAGCTGCTTCCTGCTGAAGGGGTTAATGACACAAGAGAGTAAGATGATTTACACCTGGGTGTCACCATAGTCAGCAGGAATTCCTTGGTATTTGTCTGAAGGGAGAGCAAATCAAAACTGATTAAAACTGGTACACGTGAGTTCTTGGGTATGGTTTTGCAAGCACTGAATACAGCAGCAAGCTGTTACCATGATGAGGGATGAGGCCTAAGGTTACTTAGAGGTCCGATTAGGGGACACAGCCATGGGGGTTATTCTGTGGATTCCCCACTATGAGACCAGGGCAAGACACAGCTTTTGGCATTCCCAGCTTTTGACAGACCAGGCGGCTAAGAAACTCAAGAAACTGGCTACTTTTTGTCTTTTACTGAGATATGAAATTTATGCCTGAAGTCCAATTTCTTAAACTTTACTGATTATTATTTTTTAGTTATACTTTCTTTTGGATGTTTAAGGCTACATAGTTAGCCGAGATTAACCAAGGTTTTTTTTTTCTCAAGGTCAGTTGAGGATCTGGTCCTCTGGAGCCACTTGAGTTTTGTGGGGGAGCCTCTGGGTCCTTCTACTGACCCCCCCCCCATACCCTACATCCTCTTCCCTCTGGCTCCAACCACATATTCCCTCCGTAATGGTCTCTCTTCTCTGCACCCTACTCCTTCTGTCTCTCCAATCCCAACCCCCTCCCCCTCTCTCACCACCCTAATCCCCATCCTAGTCTCCCCACACACACTGGTAGGCTCCCACTGAATCTATTTTGTCTCCTCCAGAGGTGGCTAGGGTTGAGAGCATCCTTAGGGTTCAAGACCCATTTACTCTGCAAGATATGTGAGTGTTCCTTCCCGGTGAAAATTTATTTTTCTAGCAAGCTGAGAGAGAAGTAGGGAAGAAGGGAACATAGGGGAGGAAGGAAAGGAAGGAGAGAAGGCAGGAGCAGACAGGGGAAGGAGGGAGGGAGCAGACAGGGGGAGGAGAGAGAGAGGGAACAGACAGGGGAGGAGAGAGGGAGGGAGGAGAGGGGGAGAGAGGGAGGGAGCAGACAGGGGAGGAGAGAGGGAGGGAGAAGAGGGGGAGAGAGGGAGGGAGCAGGACGGGAAGAGGAGGAAGGGGAGATAGGAGGAAGCAGACTGGTGGGGAGGGACGGGAGAAGGGGAGGGAGGAAAGACAGGGAGGAGGAGGGAGGGGAGAGGAGGA
The DNA here is from genome assembly GCA_009823505.1 of Rhizomys pruinosus. NCBI lineage: Eukaryota > Metazoa > Chordata > Mammalia > Rodentia > Spalacidae > Rhizomys > Rhizomys pruinosus. Next base: position 2,293,388 of record VZQC01012107.1, read on the forward strand.
AGCAGAGGAGAGAGGGAAGAGGAGTGGAGAGGGAGGAGCAGGAGGAGAGGGGAGAGGAGGGGGGAGGAGGAGCAACGGGGGAAGGAGGAGAGAGGAGGGGAGAGAGAGGAGCAGACAGAGAAGGAGAGAGGAGGAGTAGAGGGGGAGAGAGGGAGGAGCAGGACAGGGAGGAGAGAGGGAGATAGGGGGAGAGGGAGGAAGCAGACAGGGGAGGAGGGAGGGAGGGAGCAGATGGGGAGGAGGGAGGGAGGAGCAGATGGGGGAGGAGAGAGGGAGGAAGCACCGGGGAGGAGGAAGAAGGAGAGCAGACGGGGGAGGAGGGAGGGAGGGAGCACAGACAGGCGTTTGGACGCGAGGAGAAGCCAGACGGGGTTGGAGGGAGGGAGGGAGCAGACAGGGGAGGAGGGAGGGAGGGAGCAGACAGGGGAGGAGGGAGGGAGGGAACAGACAGTGGGTGGAGTGAGGGAGGGAGCAGACAGGGGAGGAGGGAGGGAGGGAGCAGACAGGGGTGGAGGGAGGGAGGGAGCACTTATGCTGGACCTTTCCTTAGAGATCCACTGTACTTGAAAATATTTGTCTTATTTTTCTTTTTGAGACAGGTTCTCCCTGTAGTCCACTATGTAGACCAGGGTGGCCTTAAAGGCAATAGAGATCTGATTGTGTCTGCCTCCTGAGTTCTGGGATTAAAGGTGTATGCCAGCCTGCCCTGCTTGAAAATGTGTCTTAAAGCAAGTATCCTGTGATTCACTTTTCTACTTTGACCAAAGGAAAAATGGTAAATCCTAGGAAATATGATGAGAAGTGACTTGGCTTAGCATGTTTATCACTGTCTTTGATGGCTGTGCTTTCTGACAAATGGACATTTTCTAGGAGAAGAGTCTCTAGCTATTTAATGCATTTAGCAATGTATACTTTGTTTAAAATTTTACATAGTAGATTAATGCTATGTTGCCTCCTGAAAAGTATGCCACAGGAACAATTTAACTCATGTTAGTCTTTTGAGTTGTTTCCTTGACCATTAGCATTCTTTCTGAGAATTTGTGTGAAATGTTTCTACCATTCATGAGTTAATACATAGTGAAAGAGTTCTAAGGTGAAAGGGGGCCTGAAATATTTGTGGAACACACAGGAGACCCCAGTGGAGCAAAATAAACAAGCCAGTGGAAGAGTCACAGCAGGTGAGAACAGAGAGAAATGAACCTCAGGTTGCACAAAAGCCCCAGGCCAGCCGAAGCGCCAAACTTTCCTGGGAAAGGAAAGAAGTCTGTGGAGCACTAACATGAAATCGATTAAAAATTCAATGACAGAAATAGCTAGAGAACTTGGAAGTTTAAGGCATGCTGCTATGTTAAGTGGCCAAGAAACAAGGAAAAAAATATGCTTAAGGACTCTGTAAAAGTTGCACAGATTAAATATACTGCTTAATTCCTTTCATATTAGTCAAAATTTGAAATAACTGAAAATATGAAATATTGGTGATGATGGAAACAATGAAACACTCTTACAGACTCCAGAGAGAGTACAAACTGTTACAAATATTTTCTGCATAATAAGGCTTTCTCTTCTGCAGTTGAGTGCATACATTCCTGATAGCCTAGCTGCTCTGCTCCCTGAAGATGTGCATGGGGCCTACTTGGAGATCCGTACAAAAATTCCATAATAGCAATTTTTGACATGGCAAAAAATGGAAGCAACATAAACAGCCACCAGCACTTAAACTGGGAAATGGTGGCTTATTTACATAGTAAAACATTATTAAGCACTCAAAATAAAAGAAGCACAGCCATACATATCCCCTAAAGAGGATCAGAAAAGCTGAGCGTCCTTAGAGGGAATGTGCTCTTCAGTTTACTTTGTAACTTAGTGGTGGAGTCACAAGTGCTTATTAATTATTCCTCCTTTAGCTACATAAGTTTTAAAGGGATTATTTTCTATCTATTTAATATAATATCTAAATCCTATTATGTAATGAGAAACATTAACCAAGATACATACAGCACATGCACATTATCAATCACATATATGATACTCTGGGGCCAGACAAAACTAGATAGGACAATGAGGGTATGATTTGTCCACAGCAGCAACACCGCTGACCTCATTTACTTATCAAAGGCACCATTCTCAGCTCCAGTTAACCAAAGGCAATTTGGAGTCAGAACCCATGCCTCCAGAGAACAATCTTTCAGATCACAGAGTAGACCAGGACAGGCCAAAGGTGGATTTGGAAAGACAAACTGAGAATGACTGAAATACAGTGAAAACAAATTCCTTGTATGTTATAAAGAAATTTCAGTTTAATGATATTTCTGACTAAATCTCCTATATTACACTTGGTACCACTAATAAGTAAACTTCATTATAAGGAAGCAAGATAAAGAAGAAAGGATTAAAAAGAATCACTCAACACAAAATAGCTACTAGACTGTGTCCGTCTATATAAGTGGTTTTAAAAAATAAGTTCATTGGATTATTTTAGGTGCTTTTTTTCTACTACTCATTTTAGCTTCATCTTACTCCTTGCTAAATCTTCACAATTATTTTTCATAGTAACAAAAATATTCATTTCAAAGCAGGTAAAGTCATATAATCCCTCTTTACTGGGATGCCAGTTTCTTCTTGAACATTATGGGACAGTAGATGCCTACTGCAGACACAAAGAATCCTTGGGTTTCAGATACAGTCAATCTCCTCTTGACTGTGCAAGAACTGAATTACTTCTTTGGTAACTGTGCTCTTATAAGGCCAGACAAGTGGCCCTTCTTGATACTTCAGTGACAATGAGCAACTGAGCTGTAGGGAAGATTTAGATCTTCTGTCATAATGGGAGCATGACACTATTTCCATTGAATATATGGGATTTTGAAAGAAATGCATTCCCACCTCATGAGATTCTGTCTCCTAACTAGACCATGTTGAACCTTCTGGAGGCCATGGCTGAGAACTGTTAAGAATAGAAGCTTCTAGACAGTGTGGTACATAGCCAGATCAGTGAATTCCATGAGATTGATGGTATATCCTACATAATGAATCGAGTGCCTTGATTTGAGGCAGAGCTGTATTATGATAGACTGATAATAAATAAGGCTTCCACTAGCACATAGTTTAGAGCCAAATCCATATCCAAAGGAAACCTTTCCCAAAAAGACAAATCACTGTCCCATTCATGATGAAAAATGTTCAATATTACCATCTTCACCATGTGACAGGTGCTCTTTGCTCATCAGGTCTACTTAGCCTTATGCCATTCTTCTACTGGGCAAGCATGGTCTCAGTGCAGGCTCAAGACAATTAAGGTATTTGAAGACTATGTAATTCTGCAAAGCCTGAGAGACAATGCTGGTCTGGAATGAAATTGGAAGGGTACATTTTTTGCCCTAACACAGAATAAAATCTGCTGTTTCTGATCCACTATTGCATCTAGTGATGTAAATAGAAAAATTCATTTACTGGTTCATGGATCACCACACTATAGTTCACAGTGTAAGTCTGGCCTACTCTTCTCCTATGATGGAATTCTGTATTCATAAATAAAATTTTATTGAAACATGGGCACACCTGTTCATTCACGTTACCTAGGACCTCTTTCATGCTCTGTCAGAAAGTTGGCTACAGAGTAATTCTGAGTAGCCTGCCTAAAGGCAATATTTACCAAGCTCTGTAGCAGATATACCTTCTTCTGAGTCACAATGTGCTGGTATTTATCTAGTAAAAACACATCATTTGAAAAGCAACTGTGATCAGTATGATCAACTTTATGATAATCTAGTCAAGCTCCAAGTATTGGACATTGCGCCAAACAAAAAATATTAATCGTCAATATTTTTGGTAAAAGCAGTCCTGTATCTGGAAGTATGGAAGTATTCCAGGAGGCGCTATCTCTAATTCCTTAAAATGTAGTATTTCTTCAGCCACTCTATTTTAGCATAGGGAAGTGTGGGTTTCGGGAGGCAATTCTAGGATCATCTTCTGTGCTACAGCTTCGATGTCACACATAAGACTTACAGTGCAGGTATTTTTTCCATATTGAGGTCTAGGAACGTAACCATATGCTGGATCTACATTCTCAACACATATAGTAAGAGACAGAACTGAGGCAGACTCCATTTATCATCTCACCTAGAAGCAGCAATAACACTGGCTAGCAGATTATACTTGCACTTAGGACTCCAAGGAAAATGTCAATTCAGAGATGTAATTTAATAGTGTTTCAGAAGTTCTATGCATAGCTTTTCTTCATTGCATATTTATTCTCATATATAGCCATTGAGTTTTACTAGTGGCAGTTGAGAGGGGCAGGCAGCATTTACTTGTGGCCAAGTTGGAGGATAATTTAATAAACGTAGCTTCTTAACTCTTGTTTTCCAGTTCTGTGATATAGGCTTTCTAGCAAAATGATAAAACTAAAAATTCCTAATATGGTGGCCTAAATCTACCCTCTGTCCATTAGGGCACAAGTTATTTTTTAACATTTACAGTGAAAACGGAAGTGTACTTTTTGCATTTCCAGATGTGTAAAAAATTACCAGATCTCTGTCGAATGATGCATCCTATTACATATTTCCTTGTTCCATATTTTTATTTGTTCCCAGTACATACTGTATAATGTGTGGCAGAACCTGACTTCCCCATGCAGGTACCCATTGCTCTTTGCGAACTCACACCTATTCAAGTACTTCTCTCAGTTTTAAAGATGAAAGCCATACAAATGATGATGCTCACCAGATTAGTATTGAGGGTACCCTCGGCCATTAGAGTGGAAAGGATGCCTATGATGCTGTATACTCTCCTGTGCAGCATTGCTTTCTGCCAGAAATAAAACTTTCCCCTAATGAACAATCAGATAAGTTCCAGAATTTCAATTTATTTCACTCCAAAACCAAGTCCTGGCTTCAAAGAATCAATTACGTAGATATAATTTCTCTCCCTGTGTGCTTACTATAACACAATAATATTGGAGTCCCATTTGAGCACATTTATATTGATAAATCCAATTTGAAGTAAGTATATATTTTATTTTCTCTAATTTGTCACTGTTGAATCTCTTTATTTGCTTCTTGGATTTTTAAGACAAAGTTGAAAGATATCACAACTTCAGAGCAAGGTATGAACAAAACTGGTGGTGCCCACTTTGTAGAAGGAAAAAGTGGAAGGGATAATGGAGGGAGAAGAAATGGAAGCCAAATGCTTGCCAGAATTGGGGTCACTGCTGTCAGCTAACCCTATTATTATTCTTTCATTTTCCAATTTTTAAATACTTTTATTGATGTTTTACGTATTTTGGACATCATTTTTCAGTTCAATTTACACATATTCCCCTTTCCTTCCTCCCTACCCCACCCCAGTTCATGCATTCTGCCATACATATCCTGCATCTTTCTCTGTCTTTTTAAAGTTTGTTGTTTATTGAACTGTGGAAATGGACAGAAGGCCCCAATTTCAGCCAAAGAACTATTGGGAACTTGATTATTGGTGGATGAGGGAGTTGATCTTATTTAAGGGAGTAACTCTAGATAGGCTTGCTAGACTCCAGTGAATGAATGCGCATTGAGGGCCATCAGGGGAAACTAACATTACTCAATAGGCCATAAATATGACAGAATGCATGAAATCCTAAACGGGCCCCTAAGGGAGGGTGCCTATGGGGGAAGAGGGAATAACAAGGATTAAGATGTTGTTTGTGAAATACAAAAGAATTAGATTTTAAAAATCTTTAAAATGTTTACAGTTTAAAGTCTCTTCTGAGACTCAAGGCAATCACTTAACTACAAACCTCTATAAAGTAAAAACTCCCTAGTGTAAATAGACAAAGGCAAGTCGGGGGCATACACATCCATCATGCCCAGCTGGTCAGGAGGGTTTGTACCATTCAGGCATTTGGCCACCTGCCCCACCTCGGCATCCGCCATCCAACGCTAATGTTAGAACCATAAAGAGGAACTGCGTGCCTGGTAGAATATCAGTCAGGGGCAAACACACTCCATGCCCAGCTGCCCAGGTGGGGACCAGGTGGGCCAAAGGACTCAACTCCCCCCCTTAAGCTACTGATACTGTGGTGTAAAGTATAAACTGCCTGTACTGCAGCTTACTATCCTTGGGAGGATCCAGCCAGTGGTTCAAGGCTGCATAACCAAAACTGAGGAAGAAACCAACAGGAAGCAAACTGAGTGACCAACTAGTCCTCCATAATAACATTTGAGATTAGCAACAGAAGGCAAACAAATAAACAAAGGGGGGAAAAACAACAACAACAACAAATACACATGCCAAAAACACAACAGAAAAATAATATGGGAAAAAACTCAAAATAAATCCCCACCAAACCCAACCAATCCTGTAGAAGATCCCAACAACAAGACCTCCCTGGAAGGAAACCAAGACACCAAGACAATTGTAGACATATTCAAAGACTATAAAAGCCAAATCAGAGAGCTAAAGGGAGAGAACAAAAAAACTCATGAAGGAACTAGAAGGAAAGAATGATAAACTCTGGAAAGAACTAAAAGGAGAGATGGACAAGCTCAGAAAAGAACTAGAGGGAGAGAATGACAAAGTCTGAAAAGAACTAGAGGGAGAGAATGACAAACTCCAGAAGGAAGTGGAGACATTGAAAACATCTCAGGCTGAAAGGAAAAAAGAAACTGACAAGCAAAGCAAGGAGCTACACGAAGAGAATCAAAAGCTCCTAAAGGAAGTGGAAATACTGAAAAAAAATCACAGGAGGAAATAAAAAAGGAAATTGAGTATGCATCCAATCAGCAGGAAAGGATGAGAAAAAGCCTCAGAAGCAGAATGGATGAAGCAGAAGAAAGAATATCAGACCTACAGGATAACACAGTGCAGCTAGAAACCTCAAGTAAAGATTATGAAAAATTAAAAAAAATGCACAAGAGTGGAACAACCAGGAAATGTGGAACAACCATGAAAAGACCAAATCTCCGCATCATAGGGATAGAGATAGAGGAAGTAGAAGAATCCGAAGAGAATGGTATTGATCAGATCTTCAATAGAATAATAGAAGAAAACTTCCCCAAACTGAAAAAAGACAAACCCATAGAAATACAAGAAGCACATAGAACACCAAATGGACAAGACAGAAAAGAAATTCCCCATGTCATATCATAGTTAAAACACTAGATGGTCAAAACAAAACAAGAGAAAAACAACAAGTTACATATAAGGGGAAACCCAACAGAATCACACCTGACTTCTCAGTGCAAAGTATGAAAGCCAGAAGAACATTGACCAAACTATTCCCAGTGCTATATGACTTTAGATCCCAACCCAAACTACTATATGCAGCAAAAATATAAATCACAGTTGAAGGAGAAAAAAAAAGATTTCATGACATAAACAAAATGACAGAACTCATGTCAAAAATCCAACACTACAGAAAATACTTGAAGCAATCCAAAGAACAGAGGAAAGGAACAACTATCCTTAAGCCACCCAAGAGAGAAATTACCAAAAGCATAATAGAGTAAATAAATACCTAGACGAAGAATGCAAACAAAATAAGTTGAAAGGAAACAACACACATCTCTCAATAATAACTTTAAATACTAATGGTCTAAACTTCCCAATCAAAAGACATAGATGGGGAGAATGGATTAGGAAACAGAATCCATCTATAACCTGCTTCCAAGAAACACATCTCACCCTCAAGGACAGACACCACCTTAGAGTGAAAGGATGGAAAAAAAATATTCCAAGCAAATGGTACCAAAAAGCAAGCAGGAGTGGCTATTCTAATATCAGACAAAATAGACCTCTAAGTAAAATTAATCAGAAAAGACAAAGAGGGCCATTATGTTCTTATCAATGGAACAATTAAACAAGAAGAATTCACAATCTTAAATATTTATGCACCAAACTCTGGTGCACCGAACTTTATAAACACAATCCTTCAGGACCTCAAGACACAGATTAATCCCAGCATGTTAAGAGTGGCGGACTTCAATACCCCACTGAACCACCTGGATAGGTCAACTGGACAAAAAATAAACAGAGAGACATCAGAACTGAACAATACAATGCACCAAATGGACCTCACAGATATCTACAGAATATTCCATCCAAACACCAGATAATATACCTTCTACTCAGCACCCCGTGGAACATTCTCCAAAATCGACCACATACTGGGACACAAAAGAAACCTCAACAAATACAAAAGGATTGAAATTATTCCATGAATTATATCAGACCACAGTGCAGTAAAGCTCAATATTAACACCAGGGTAAGCCCTACTAACTATAAGAACACATGGAGACTAAACAATACAATCCTGGACAATGTGTGGGTCATAGAAGAAATAAAGAAGGAAATAAAAACATTCCTGGAACTAAATGAAAATTTCAATACAACAAAACAAAACCTGTGGGATACACTAAATTCAGTCATAAGAGGGAAATTCATAGCCCTAAGTGCCCACATTAAAAAAACAGAAAGAGAACAAATAAATGATCTAACACTGCAGCTAAAAACACTTGAAAGACAGCAACAAATGAACCCTGAACCAAACAGTCAGGAAGAAAAAAACAAAAATCAGAGCATAAATCAATGAAATAGAAACAAAGAAAACAATACAAAAAAAAAAAATCAATGAATCCAAAAGCTGGTTCTTTTGAAAAGATAAACAAAATAGACCTCTAGACCAGTTAACCAAAAGAAAGAGCAACTCCAAATCAATAGCATCTGTGATGAAAGGAGAAACATCACAACACATAAAGAAAAGATCCAGGCAATCATATAAGAATACTTCAACAACCTATACTCTACTAAATTTGAAAACCTAAGAGAAATAGATGAATATCTGATATCTTGGGATTCACCAAAGCTTAACCAGAAGAGATTGACAGCTTAAACAGACCCATAATACTTGAGGAAATTCAAGATGTAATAAAAAGCCTGCCAACTAAAAAAAGCCCAGGCCCAGATGGCTTCACAGCAGAATTCTATAAAACATTTAAAGAGGTTTTACAACCATTGCTACACAAACTTTTCAGAAGGATACAGAGATGGAAATATCCCAAACTCCTTCTATGAAGCCAACATCACTCTAATACCAAAACCAGGCAAAGATACAAACAAGAAAGAAAATTATAGTCCCATATCATTAATGAACACAGATGCAAAAAGTTCTCAACAAAATACTTGTAAATCACATACAGACCCACATCAAAAAGATCATCCATGATGACCAGCTTGGATTCATACCAGAGATGCAGAGATGATTCAACATTTGTGAATCAATAAATATCATAAAACACACAAATTTACTTAAAGACAAAAACCACACAATCATCTTAATTGATACAGAAAAAGCTTTCAACAAAATCCAGCATCACTTCATGCTTAAGGTATTAGAGGGAATTGGACTGGAGGGATCATTCCTTGATGTAATCAAAGCCATATACAAGAAACCCACAGCCAACATCATCCTAAATGGAGAAAAATTGGAAGCATTCCCTTTAAAGGCAGGAACATGGCAAGGCTGTCCACTATCGCCACTGTTCTTCAATATAGTGCTTGAAATGCTTGCTAGAGCAATAAGGCAAGAAAGATAAATTAAAGGAGTACTAATTGGAAAAGAGGAAGTAAAACTATGCCTTTTTGCAGATGATATGATAGTTTACCTAAGGGATGCTAAAAACTCCACTAGAATACTCTTAGAAATTATAAAAAGTTTCAGTAAAGTGGCAGGATACAAAATAAACCTAGAAAAATCAGTAGCCTTCCTTTACACCAATAATAAGCAGCTGGAGAAGGAATATAAGGAGACCTTCCCAATCACAATAGCCTCAAAAAAATAAAATACTTAGGAATAATCCTAACCAAAGACACCAAAGACCTCTACAACAAAAATCTTGAAACCCTGAAGGAGATTGAAAATGCATCAAAAATGGAAAGACCATGCTCATGGACTGGAAAAATTAATATAGTAAAAATGTCCATTCTACCCAAATTCATATACAGATTCAATGCAATCCCAATCTAAATCCCCATGAGTTTTTTTACAGACTTAGAAAAAACATCCTTAAATTCATATGGAAAAACAAAAGACCCTGAATAGCTAAAGCAACGCTGAGTGAAAAGTGCAATACTGGGGGGATTACATTACCAGACTTCAAACTATATTACAGGGATATAGTCATAAAGACAGCCTGGTACTGGCAAACAAACAAACAAACAAACAAACAAAAAAAAAAAACAGAACCATTGACCAATGGAACAAAAGTGAAGATCCAAATTTGAGCTCACATAACTTCAGCCACCTCATATTTGACAAAGGGGCCAAAAAACTTCAATGGAGGAAAGTTAGCATCTTCAGCAAATGGTGTTGGCAAAACTGGATCACCATTAGTAGAAGTACAAAATTAAGCCCCTACCTCTCATCCTGTACAAAAATAAACTCCAAGTAGACCAAAGACCTCAACCTGAAACCCGAAACCCTGAAAGTGATAGAAGAAAAATTCAGCAGTAACTTCCAAGACATAGGTGTAGGAAAAGACTTTCTAAATCAAACAGCAGCTGCACAGGAAGTAAGGACAGCAGCTGACAAGTGAGACCTCATGAAACTCAAAAGCTTTTGTACAGCTAAAGAAACAATCAAAGAAGTGAAGAGAAAATCCACAAAGTGGGAGGACCACTGATACATCTGACAAAGCATTAACATCCAGAATATATAAGCTACTTAATAAACAAAGAAGAAAACAAATGACCTACTCAAAAGATGGAGTAAAGAGCTGAACAGAGACTTCACAAGTAAGGAAGTAAAGATGGCTGAGAAACATCTTTAAAAGTGTTCAACCTCATTAATAATTAAGGAAATGCAAGTTAAAACCATGCTAAGATATCATCTCACTCTAATAAGACTAGCCAAGATCAAGAAAACAAAAGACATCAAATGCTGGAGAGGTTGTGGGGAAAGGGGAACACTCATCCACTGCTGGTGGGAATATAAACTTGTACAACCACTGTGGAAAGCAGTGTGGAGAACCCTTAAAAACTCAAAATGAGCTTACCACCTGATCCAGACATACCACAAAATACATGCACAGCTGTATTTATTGCAGCTCTGTTCACAAGCAAAGAGCTGGAAATAACCCAAATGCCCCTCAACAGATGACTGGATAACAAAAATGTGGTACATCTGCACAATGGAGTTCTATACAGCAGTAAAGAAAGATGACATCATGAACTTTGCTTGTAAATGGATGGAACTCGAAGCAATTATACTAAGTGAAGTAACACAGTTCCAGAAAAAAAAAGGATGAATGGTTTCCCTCATTTGTGGATGCTAACACCAAATCCCCAGTTGGCAGGCACACTGAGCAACTTTATTATTACATTTCATTGTATCTGAAACAACTGTGCTATTCCAATGTGAACCTCTAAATGGGCTCTAGATTTGCCCTACCACCTACATTCACACACTGTAATTTGGAAGACAGGTAGTCATATTCTAAAAAAAAAAAGAGAGAGAATATAAAGTTACACATCTTTATACCTGCATGCAAATTTACTGTTAAAATGTGATTCTCTAAATGTATTTAGGAATCAACTATAGTTTATTTATTTTGACTTATGTGTGGAATGTATATATGCATATTTAAGAATCATGTGAAATTAAAAAAAAGATACAAGACATGTATGTCAGAATGCATGAGCTCTGATGGGGCGAGGGTATGGAAAGGGAAATGAATCTAAATTGGATTGAGAAATGATGTATGACATATGAAAAAGTTAATAAGATATATTTTAAAAAATAGACAAAGGCAAGGAATAAACATTCCCATTCAAAAGTTGGAACTGGCTATCATCATGTTACGTGAAGTAAGTCAGACTCAGAAAGTCAAGTATGGATTTGGGTGCCATGGTGCTTGCCTAAAATCTTACTGCTCAGAAAGCTGATGCAGGAGGATCGCCATGAGTAAAAAGCCATCCTAGTTTACATGGTAAAAAATAGGTGGTACACAGACTGATTCTGCCTAAAATTCATAGAAAGAAAATATGAAAGGAAGAAAAGAAAGAAAGAAAGAAAGAAAGAAAGAAAGAAAGAAAGAAAGAAAGAAAGAAAGAAAGAGAAGGAAGGAATTATGCTTCTCTTGAATGTAGAATCTGTATTCATATATAAAGACACATATATACAAATTTGAATTATAAGCAAGGATAATGGGTCTGAAGGGATTGGGTTGAGGAAAAAAATAGCATTGGGAAAAGAGAAGCACAAATAATGAGTATGTTGTCTCATGTGGAGTCAAAATTTAATCATATGTTTATATATACATATATATGAAATGAACACAGAAGGCAGATTTAGGGGGAGGAAACTATACAAGTAGAGGGATGGGAGGAGGGGTTGAGAAGACTAACAGGAGCAGCTCTGAACACAGGACAATGCTATGCATGAATGAATGTCATAATGTAAACCACTCTTTTGAATAGTAACTGAACACTGAAACTTGCAAAGACAAAGATATATCACTCCTTAAGGGCTGGAGAGATGGCTCAGGGGTTAAGAGCTCCAACTGCTCTTACAGAGGACCCATGTTAGATTCCCAGCAACCCACATGATGGCTAAGGCTAAGAACTGTCTTTAAACCACGCATGTTGGTGCATTCCTTTAATCCTAGCTCTCAGGAGGCAGAGACAGGCAGATCTCTGAAAGATCCTGTCAGGGCCAATCTGGTCTAAAGATTAAGCTCCAGGCCATCTGGGGCTATAGGGAGACACTGTCTCAAAAAAAAAAAAAATAAATAAATAAATAAATAAATAAATAAATAAAACAATTTGAACACAAATCAATTCCCCCATGAAGTTCACCATGGTCTTTGATACATTTTTTCAATACTCATATTATGGCTTTTATGCAAACATATAGTCTGCAGCTCATGATGCTGTTTGAGACAGAGGGCCTGACTGGCAGAAGTGATTTTCGGGAAGCAGGGCATTGTATAACTGGCTCCCATTTCCTCACCTTTCCCCACTTCCTGGTCCACAGTGATACGAGAAAGGGAAGGTTGAAGCCATATGCTGCTGCTATGGTGGAGCCACCTGCTGCCAAACCTTCCCCAATTTAATGGGCTGCATTTCCTCCAACCATGAGATAAAAACAAATCCTTCTTCCCTTGAGCTGCTTTGTCAGGAATTTGATCACACTTAGTACTTATCCAATGAATACACAGAGCTCTTTGCTTCTCTTTCTCACAGACCCTCACATCTTATGTACTGCAACAATACCTCTGAAATGAGATAGTTGTCCTAACAACTGTTTCCTGCTGGAAGAAAAATAAACCAGTGCTCCATTCATTTGGTAGTCAGAATCGATATAGAAAACAAAGTAAATATTCTCAGTGCTCAAATTCATGGTTTATAAATACTAAACCGTTCACCAGCGACCATCTAGTGTATATACACATCTCCCTTGAGAAGTTTCAGCAAACCGCTGGTTATAGATTTTAAAATATTACATTTGTATTTGCAGAGAGCAGAGATAAATAAAACTAAGGACACCTTTGTCTCTCTACATAAAAATAATGAGAATTCCCATACCTGGTTTTGCTGCATGTACGGTCTGTTGCTTGTTTTCCTCCAGATGTCCAGTTCTCCACTGACGCACAGCTTCCTGAAAGGACTGAGCAGATGCTTCTTCATCAAAGGAACTTCCACACAAGGTTCTATCTCCTAGATTTGCACATTCTACTCCTTCTGTTGCTGTAGCTTTTGCCTAAACCAGTTTAAAATGTAGCAAAGTATGCTTATTAAATTTCCTGCATCTTATAATATTGGTAAGACTATTTGTCTTTATAAACCATGACATAATTTATTTTGGAAAAGTGTGCTTTTAAACAATATTCATTTAAATGCTTTATGATCTTCTTAAAGAATATTGGCAATTATAAATGGCCTGCTCAGAAGTTAGTAATGTACCAGCTTCCAAATGAAACACCTTTCACCATTTTATTCCTATTCTTCTCCCTACATTGCTGCCACAGCCTGTATCTGTCCATGCTTTCTCCTCCCCTATCCTGATCCCGAACCTCCTAACTTTAGATAGTTATGTTTTACATTTATGATGGCCTCTATTTCTTACTATGCATAGCCCAGACAGGTCTCAAAACTTCAATCCTCTGTCTCACACTCTGAATCAATGAACCTCTTGATCTCCGTGTTTGTGTGTTGTGTGTGTGTGTTGTAGTTGTGGTGTGGTGTTGTTTAATGTCGTGTCTAATCTTCCATATGTCACCATTGCTCATTTTTTTGGCTTAGGTTCTCTTTTATAAAAGATTTATTTTTATGAGTTTTCATAGCATCATCATTTCTTAATCCAAATTTAGACCACTCCTCCTCTCCTTGGCCCCTCTATCGTTGCAGAGCTCATGCATTCCTGTCATACATGTCTTTGCATCTTTTTCTCAGTCTTATATNAAAACAAATCCTTCTTCCCTTGAGCTGCTTTGTCAGGAATTTGATCACACTTAGTACTTATCCAATGAATACACAGAGCTCTTTGCTTCTCTTTCTCACAGACCCTCACATCTTATGTACTGCAACAATACCTCTGAAATGAGATAGTTGTCCTAACAACTGTTTCCTGCTGGAAGAAAAATAAACCAGTGCTCCATTCATTTGGTAGTCAGAATCGATATAGAAAACAAAGTAAATATTCTCAGTGCTCAAATTCATGGTTTATAAATACTAAACCGTTCACCAGCGACCATCTAGTGTATACACACATCTCCCTTGAGAAGTTTCAGCAAACCGCTGGTTATAGATTTTAAAATATTACATTTGTATTTGCAGAGAGCAGAGATAAATAAAACTAAGGACACCTTTGTCTCTCTACATAAAAATAATGAGAATTCCCATACCTGGTTTTGCTGCATGTACGGTCTGTTGCTTGTTTTCCTCCAGATGTCCAGTTCTCCACTGACGCACAGCTTCCTGAAAGGACTGAGCAGATGCTTCTTCATCAAAGGAACTTCCACACAAGGTTCTATCTCCTAGATTTGCACATTCTACTCCTTCTGTTGCTGTAGCTTTTGCCTAAACCAGTTTAAAATGTAGCAAAGTATGCTTATTAAATTTCCTGCATCTTATAATATTGGTAAGACTATTTGTCTTTATAAACCATACATAATTTATTTTGGAAAAGTGTGCTTTTAAACAATATTCATTTAAATGCTTTATGATCTTCTTAAAGAATATTGGCAATTATAAATGGCCTGCTCAGAAGTTAGTAATGTACCAGCTTCCAAATGAAACACCTTTCACCATTTTATTCCTATTCTTCTCCCTACATTGCTGCCACAGCCTTGTATCTGTCATGCTTTCTCCTTCCCCAATCCTGGATCCCTGAACCTTCCTGCTTTAGAGTAGTTTTATGTTTTACACTTGTGAGATGGGGCCTCATTCTTACTATGTATCCCAGACAGGTCTCAAACTTCAGATCCTTCTGTCTCAGTCTCCTGAATCAATGAACCATCTGTGAGCTCGTGTGTGTGTGTGTGTGTGTGTGTGTGTGTGTGTTTTAATAGGTCTGTTCTAATACAATTCTCATCATGTCACCATGCTCATTTTTTTGGCTTTTAGGTTTCCCTTTTAAGAAAGATTTATTTTTTATTGAGGTTTTCATGCATTTCATACATTTCTTAATCAAATTTAGACCCACTCCTCCTTCCTTGTCCCCCACCTTGTCAGAGCTCATGCATTCTGTCATACATGTCTTGCATCTTTTTCTCAGTCTTTTTAAATTTTTCGGTGAAGAAGTTTACTGTTTGCAGTTTATATTTCAGTCAGTTCTTTGACCCAATCTGTTTGTTGTTGTTGTTCCTTCCAATTTGTATCACCCCAAAATATGCATATATATATATATATATATATATATATATGCCACACATATACCACAACATTATGACACGTGCTTGTTGAAACAAACTCACTATTAGGGGCTCTCAATTCTAAAAACAGCATGTTTACAAGTGATTTCACCCATCTGGCAGTACAGGTTGAGTTGGCACGGAGATATACGTACAGTTGTATGCATTTAACCCTTTCTAATCAAGTGTCTGTGTATAAGGAAGGTGGTATAGGCATGTAAGTACTTGTGTCAGCTGAGGCCAAAGCATAATTTAAAATGTACATTGTGCTGTTGGGCCTCCCTCATGGTGCTGGGACTTGAACCTTGGTCTTCTGAGCGAACGGGCAGTACACACTTGTACACCTCACGTCGCTATGCTCCAGTCCTATACTCCAGAGTATGCCTCACAGGGCCCTTAAGGCTCCTCCTGGCATGTGCGTCTGACGTTTGGCTTTTATCATACTGGCGACCTACGTTCGCTGTCCATCTTTTCCTACTTCTCTCATATCCGATCACCACATCATATCTCTGTTACTCTTTAGGATCCTATTCATAACACTGGTTACCCAAGTCTTCAACAGCTCCTGGAATGAAGTACAGTGTCATGACTACATTTCCCACTTTCATCTTGAATATCATCAAAAAGACCATCTACTGAACATCGTTCACTTGTAGATTCTCATCAATAGAATGAACTATATACTCTCTCTCTCCAACACTTTTCTTTGGTTATTTTTTAAAAGTTTTATGGTTGATTACTTTTAGAGTTACACATAGGCATGTCAAAGTTATCCACATTACAAAGGAGAAACTTACGTTGATACCCCACATTAATAATGATTCTCTCACAAATACGCATGATACTGACTTACATGTTGAAAATTCCATTTTTATCTTTCTCAAACTCAGTTAATTGCAGTATAACGATGAACTAGGCCGTCTTCTATATTGGTATAGTATTATATATATATATATATATATATATACTCATATCACCTGAGTTGGAGGATTTTCTTTTCTGGGTATTTTTATCCCCTTAATTTATCAAAAGGAAAAATTATTCTATAAATCCTATTAGAATTAGTCAAGTGGAAAATTTGTCTTTTGTGTTTTTGAAAGTACCAAGATCAGTGTTAGGTCAAAAAAAAAAAAAGTTTCCACTACAAGTTAGAAAAATGTCCAATTAAGTTCATCTATGCATATTAAACATTGAATGTTTCTCAGCTTACTAGTTAGAAAAAAAGGATATCAGTATGAAATATACATCTACGCTGAACACATAGTAGAAAAGTAAGATAAGGTTTATAGTTATCCAATAAATCACACAAAAAAATAGGTAAGTTAGGATAGTCAAAAAATAAATGGCTAAATTTTCATATATGAATTACCTACCCCTATTAAACTACTAAATTAAAGCTGTGACTCTTCTACATAAAAGACTTGAAATCTGTATTTACTTATTAATTGCAAAATAAGCATGCTATTAGAGTACATCACTGAATATGTGTGCAAAAATATTTAAATATAAACTAAGAAAACTAACTAAAGAACCTGTCAGACACAGGAAACTATGTTGAAGAAACACAGTAATTTCACAATAGAAATAGCCCAGTGGCTTCTAAGCCATAGTGCTTGCAAGAACCACCCAGCGGTTACAACACTGTATGTCTAGGACACATGTACAAAAATGCTGAACTCAATCATGGATATTTTTTAATGTTCTTGTTATTGATTTTAATATATAGCCCTAGATGAAATAACTAAACTAGTTATTTGTAAGTTAAGGCCAGAGGACAAGAGTCTGTACAGAATATGTATTTAGTAGTTTACTACAGGGACAAGAGGAAACGTTAATTATAAAAATTAAAAGCTCAAAGGAGTTGACTCTAGATTTTAGCATGACTAGATCTCTCTCCGTCTTTCTCATTTGTAAATAGGGATAATAAAAGCACAAACTAAAGCAGTGGATATAATCATTCCAAAAGATCGAGCAAAGCTTTCAGTACCATATCTAGCACAAAGTACTCAATAAGCACTAGCAGCTGACTTTAATCTGTTATTTTTCATAGGATAAATTAGGAGAAAGAGAAGGGACAAAGGAGAAAACTTTATAACCACACATTCCTATGTCATTATGAAATGCAGGTAATTTGAGTCAGACATCTAAGGTCAAAGCTAAGTTCAATTATAAATAATCTGAGCAAATTTTAAAAAATATTCTCTCTGAATAGATTCCCATCTGAAACAAGGAATAATTAGGAAAATACAAAGTTTAAAAAAATAAATTATTTTGGATAGTGGCTTCTCCTCAAAATAATATCATTATTATAGTGCTGTAGAACAGCCATCAGCTATTAACAACACACCCTAGTGGGTCTATGAGTAAATGAAATCCAATTTCTTAAAAATCCAAGCACAGCTCCTCCAAAGGAATGAATTCCTGTTGGCAAAGAACTCATATTCTTTAATGTTCTGTGAACATTGCTTTAAAATTCAACAGAATTCAGTTCAACCCAAACTTAGTCATCAAGAGACAGACTTTGTGATTCACGGTCTGTGCACTGTTGGAAAAAGATGACTGACACATAAGGGAAGAAGAGTATGACACCACTCATATCAAACTGTGTCATTTATTCCTGCTGAGGAATCCATAAAACGGTATTATTCCTTTAGATCCCTACTATTTTTGAGGGGTTTTTTTCACTATTTCTTAAAATGTTCACATTTGAAGTGCTAAAATAATCTCTATCTATATACATATAAGTGCATGTGTATAGTAGAAAGCTATATAATAAAAAGCACAATGCCATTTGAGTTGTGATCAGGGATATTCCAGAAGACTCCCAAAATAACACAGGCTATTGCCACCGCCCTTGATTGCCTCTTAGAACATGAAGGTAAGATCACAGTGCTGAAGACAGGACATGCATTGGATACAGGACTTGGTGCAACTGAGGCTGAAACCAATCTAGAATCCTCCTCCATGAAGGTGAGTTCCCATTGTATCAGAAGATACTATGCAAACTCCCAAAGGAGAAAACAGTTAATGATCCCATCCAGCTGTAAATTCTATCAATCACAAAAATGATTAATCCAACAAATAATCTCTCCTGGTGCACTAGTGGCACTTTTATCTTAGGAATAATCAACAGCTGTCTAATTGGATTTAGGTCCAATCAGTAGGAAGGAACTGGTATGGTGCCATAGTAATATCCAAATATACATGGCTTGAAAGGTCACAGATCTTAAAGAAAATCCTGTTTTTATTACATCCCTAGACCAACCTAATTTCTTACTGTAATATAATATATATATATATATATATAT
>VZQC01012107.1:2312681-2323557 GCA_009823505.1 Rhizomys pruinosus
ATATATATATATATATATATATATATATATATATATCCTTATATTTACAGGTAAGTGTGCCTCTCACTACTCATCATCAAAGAAGCTTGTTTTTGCAAATAATGGAGACTTATTAAAACAGAGTTCCATAACTGGTCAAACACAGAGAACAAGAATCTGTGAAGTGGCAAGCCCTCAGTAATGCATTTACAATGCAATGCAACCTTTAAACCTAGGACTCAGGGAATACAATGGAACAGGAGGGCAGAAAGAATATTTATGCATCGCTCAACTCTCACCACTGAAACTTACTCATGTGTCAGAAACTGATTGACCCAAAAAGCCACAGTTGGCCAAGGTGCAGAGAAGAGACTACAGAATGCTTATCCCTGAACAGGACACCTACATAAAATTCTGCCACACAAGACTCAGGGAACATTCCAGAAGAGAGGTCAGAGTAATTGTAAGACCTAAAGGTGGCTGATAACCATAACAAAACATTTTTCTAGAAAGCTACAAAGTTACTCATATGACCCCACAGCAATGGTAACAGTATAACACGACCCATGCAAGTTCAAGCCAAACAAAATTCCAGCCCAGAAATAAGGAAACCCCCAAACACAGCTGAGGAAATATTGGCAATCAGTAACTGTTTGGACAGGGAAGGTCTGTTTTCTTTAAGGGTGTAATATTTGGTAGATGAACCAGCCTACAATGGATGAACATACACCAAAGGCATTTGGGGGAAAAAAAACTTGACTCAATGGGCTGTAGTATATACTAGAGAGCATATGAAATTGGGCAGAGAGTTAATAAGCATGCAGATATGGCAAGGGACTTAAGCCCATTCAAAATATATTATTTGAAATGCACAAAAATTAAATGAAATTTACAAAGTGATAAAATTATATAAGTGTACCTAAGTCCAGATAACTTTATTAAATAATGCGTGATTTCCTGTCACCTAAAGCACGTGGAAGGTTTTTCTACTTTCAGTCTTTTGAAGTCTTAACTAATATAAAGTTGTCATAACTGCATTGTGGCTTTTATTCTCATGTATCTCTCAAACACTCATTGAATTCCTAACATGACCAAAATGTTCAGAAGCCAAATGGTCAGACAACCAATTTTTTTTCTGTCCAAAAGGCCAATTTTCAATGGCATCAACATCATCTTAAAATATCTTTATGTTCACAATATACTCAATTACTGAAACAAGTCCATACTCAATAACAGTGGTGTAAAGTAATCTCCAAGATATACAGCTCTAGTTAAGGGCATGAATGGCGGTAGCCATAGTCATGTAGAACAGGGGATTTCCTGTTCCATTTTCCTCAGCTTACCTCAGAGTTGTTCCTGGGCAGAAGTAGGGATTTTGGTTCATGCTGACTTTTGTCAGACTCTTTTCTGGTAGTATTCCCTCCTTGAGGTGGATTTGCATCCTTTATAAATTGGTGAGCAACATTTATCACACTGGAGAGTATTTGAGATTTTGCCTATTAAATAGGGAACAAACTACTGTCAAAAAGCTTAATAAGGCAAAATAAGTAATTTGTAAGCAATAAATCAAATATACAGTATTCTGTGGTTTGTTAAACTCAATACATTTCAATTAATATCTAAAATGACTAACACAGTCTATCAACCATCCTAAGAATTGGCAGTCATTTGGGGGTAACAGGTAGAGCTCAAAATAGCTTAAGCATCTTTAAAAGATTGCATTGTTTAATCCTCAATGCACCTCTAAAATGCAACTATTTTATATATATTTTAGGGATAAAGAAATTAAAGCACAGAGTTTAAATAATTTCCCCTTGGTCACATGGTGAGTAGGTGACAATGCAAGAAGTAACCAGGTCTGTGTAAGTCTGGTGACACAACTTTCATCTATTCTAATGACACACCTTTCCTCTATTCTAGTGACACATCTTTCCTCTATATTAATCCCATGTAAGACTGCTGTATTTCACCACAGCAAGTGGGAAGGAGCCTAGAAGAGCTGTGATGAGTATTTCCTCATATTCCTTCATTATAAAGCATCCTTGGCAGCATATACTACCTAAATCTGCACACCAAAAAGTGCCTTTATAACTCCAGTGGCTGCTCATTCCATGCTTTGCCTTTGAGGATGAACTCCAGGAAGTCCTTTCATCCTCTATCCTCATATTTGCCATCTTAACCTAGAAGAATCCTGTATCTCCTGCTGCATCTATTCCCAGTTCTCCCATATTGCCCTGGCCCTTCTTGATCCTACAATCCCACTTTATGAGTGACCTTGATATTCTGAGCTCTCACCAGCACTTACTGTTTGGATTTTGCATCACGTTTTGGTGTGTGTCTATCCTATTGCATCCAAGGAAAATGTACATTTTTAAAACTTTGTATGACATTCCTGAGACCAGCTTTCTATCCTACACCACACACCAAGAATCAAAGAAAACTCTTTCTGAAACAGGTAGAGGTCATCATAGAGTTCCCAAATGATCATACAGAGAACACACGTCTAAGAGATGACCTGCCTTGGGTGGCTCATCTACCATGGAACCTCTACATCTGAGGCTCATTGAGCAGAACAGAGGTTGGAGAGAATACTGGAGCATCCCTCAACTCTTGATAGAGAAGTTTCCTTATTCAGCAGAGGGCAATGCACACAAAAAGACACAACTGGCTAATTTTAAGAGAATAAGAGACTACAGAGTGTGTGTCCCAGGACAGGACTCCAATATTAAACCCCACCCACCCACAGTTCAGAGACCATTGTATAAGAGGAGGCAGAAATATTGTAAGACACAAGGTTGGTCCATGAACAAGATGAAACAGACTTTCAGACCACCAGATGCTTGCTGATGTGAACTTGTGGCACTGGTGGTACTGTACACATGATCTATCCCCATTCAATTAGATAAGGGTCCAACATGGAGCAAGGGAAATGCATGGCAGGCCCCAGGCTTAGCCTGGGAACAGTTGGCAAACCATTACTCCTGGGTAAGAGAGTAGATCTTTGAGATTCCTAGGGAACAAAGTAGGCTGAGTAGACCCCCGCGCATGAATTTGCACCGAAGGACATCTGGATACAAATGCTTAACCAGATGGGGTTTAACATATATGACAGAATGCATGAGGTCCGGTGGGTTGAGGGGCATGGTGGGTGAGGGATGGGATATAAATTTGATTAAGAGCTATCGTATGAAATGCATAAAATCAATAAACAATATTAAAGACAAAAATACCCTTTGTATGACAGAGCTATAGCATGGACAGCCCTCTGAAAAACTGACCCTGGACATCACACACCTTCCCACACTTAGAAGACCTGCTTGCCCAGGTTTATAAGCTTAATGTTGGCCTTCTGAGGGGAGAGGAGGAGCCAGGGGAGTCAACTATCCCTCCCAAACATCCAGTGGGCATTTGGCACTGGCTATATGAGAGGGAGGGGCTAACAGTATATAAAGACAAAAAGGTGGAGAGGGGTCTCTGTGGAAGCTCTGGAGAGCTCACAGGGTCTCTGCTGTGATACATAGGGGAGCCTAACCTGTGCCCACCTCTTCTGTAAGCAACTGTCTCACTTGCTGCTCTGATAGAAAGCCCAAATAAACTTGCTAGATCTTTCTGCACTTTGCCTCTGGGACTTGGGAGGAGGGAGTGGAAAGCTGCACTTGGGCCTCCCAGAAGGAATTTTTGGGACAGGGCTAAACAAGTATACAGAGATTAAGAGCACTAGCTGTTCTGGCAAAGAACAGCTTGGTTCTTAGCAACCACATGGCAGATAACAACTCTCAGTAACTCAAGTTATTGAAAGTTACTGAGAGGATATAACACCCTTTTCTGGCCTCCATGAGCATTTCATGATGCAGGGGATCTTCCATATATGTGCACAGAACACTCATACACATAAAATAAAAATAAATGTCAAATTTTTATAAAAATTTTATAGCTACCAGATGTATACCAAATAGCATATTGAGAAAATAAAGTAAGGAAAGAGGCAAAGGAGCTATAGAGCAATAATAATAATATTAATAATAATAACAATTATTATTAACATTATTACTATATAGATAATTTAAAAATATCTTTGGGTATGCTGTCAGAGGCCAAGACTGTGGACAGGTGAACCTTAAGAAGGTTGGACTCTCTGAGCAGCATTCTGTCAGCAGCTAGCCTGCTCTGCCTCATGACAAGAGGATTCTGGATCTGAGATTTAACTAAACTCCAAGGAGAAGATTTAGGGTCTCCAGAGGCATCTCTGGAAGAAGCAGACATCAGAAAGACCAAAAAAAAAAAAGGATGGATTTCACTTCTCAGAAAATGTGATACAATCAAAGGTAGAGCACAGCATGACTCAGAAATGGCTGTTTGGTCCTACGGTGATATTCCTAGGTTAGGATTTTCATCTAGTAATCTATTTACATATCTAAGATTACATTAAAACATCTCAGTTATGACCTTTTGTGAATCTATTAAGATGCATTGCAGTCTTAACTGGAAATAAATCAGTGAGCACCAAATGAACTGGTGTTATTTCACACTGAATTAATAGACTACCTATGGGACAACTGTGCCCTACACAGCCTGCACTATAGACAGATCTGTGCAGCTACTCCAAAGTCCCCCAGTGATTACCAGGAAGCCCAAGAAGGTCTATGTAGTTGCTTGCTTGAAAGAAATTCGAGCCAGTGCTAATGATCACCCTTAAGACACAAGTGTATTTTAGCCATTATTTTTAAACTAGAAAGTAACTGAATAGAAGGCTGATTTCAAATTGGCTATAATAAAGCCCTGTGAATTTCAAAAGCACTTACAGTGTCTAGTTTTCAATGATAAAGTGAATTTTATATTGAATTATCATTAAAAATGCATAGATATTTAAATAATGACCCAAATCTTATTTTTGTCTTACTGAATCCTGCTATCAATGTTTAAATAACTTTTATAACATTCTTACATAGCATATTAAAAATCAAATGGCAAATTAGAAATCATATAGTTAATTTATTATTAAATGTAAGGTAGCTTGTAGTGCATGATAGCATACAACTTTAGTTCCCACACTCAGGAGGCAGAGGCAGGCATCTTTCTATGAGTTTGAGGCTAGTCTGCTCTATACAGCATACTGCAGGCCAGCTAGGCCAACGTAGTAAGATCGTGATAGTTCCACATATGAACCAATGGCAGCTCTGGAAGCCTAAGCCAAACAATATCCAGCATGGAGGGGTGAGGTGGGTAAAAGCCTGAGTACTGGATGAAGAACTATTGATAAATGAAAGAGCTGGAAGTGTGTGAGAATCGCTTTTCTTTAGGGGTGTGATACGAGGTAGGTTGACCCAGGTCCAAAGGATAGGCACCCAGGCCCAAGAATATTTATGGAACATAAATCGGATCTGATGGGCTTTAAGAAAAATGGAGGCTGTGAAGTGCAGGGGAGGGGAAGAAGGGGAGAGTGAACCAGACAGATCAGAAGAGGGTCTGAATACAAGAAAAACGCTATTAAATTATCAAATGATCAATAAAATTAATTTATTTTTTAAAATAGCCAAAGTTTTTGGAAGATGACATACAGGAATGTCTCCTAGGATCTCCAGGTGTCAGAAGAGGTAGATGACAGCAGAGAAGCTCCTTTTTTCTTCTTCTTCTTTATCTTTTTCATTTTTTGACAATAAGTAATAATTTTTGAGTACAAGCATCCTTCATGTAAAACCAATTTGCAAGCAGTTGCGCCCAAACCCACACAGCCCAGGGGTCCCACCATCCAGCTAGGGGGAGGGGGGCATGTGTATACAATCAAGTTGATCAAATAAGCTGTACTTTCACCATCCACCTCAGTCGCAGCCCTTACATTCTACCACGCCCCCTCTTCCGTACATTGTTCAGAATGTGCCCCTTAGAAAAGGGGCACAGGTGGACGAGAGGCAAAACAGTCTACTTTCTCTGGAGCTGTCGAAGAAGCTCCTTTTTCAGTAGCAAAAAGTCCACTGGTGGCTCCCTACCTGCAACTCCAGGTCCAGGGATGAGATGCCTTCTGTCATCTCCTGGGATCCTTGGCCATAAAACGCATTTGTGCCGTACATGCATATATGCAGCCAAATCACTTATATGCATACAATTTAAAAATGACTATTGCTGAAAGCATGGAACGGATTTTTTTGCAATCAGGTCCCTAAATCCCTGAGTCAGAACTGTATTTCAGAAGTCCATTTCAGAAGTCCATCCTTCTCAAGATTCACCTGTCTGGAGTCATACCCTCTGACAGCACACCTACAGTTGTTTTTAAAATTCCCTTTCTTAAATATCATTTTTGTTTTAGCTCTTTAGCCCGTTTACCTCTTCCCTTACTTAATTTTACCAATATGCTATTTGGCACACAACCGGGTAGCCATAATATTTTTTTTTCTTTCTGTTCAGGACAGGAAGCCTCAGGAGATCTGTATCATGCTTTGGCAATAGACATTTTTAAAATTTTATGCTCATGAGTGTTTTTCCTTGGTATTGTAAAATACATGTGTGCCTGGTATCCATGGAAACCACAAGAGTGCAGAAGATCTCTGATCCCTGAGCCTCAAGTTACAGAAGACTGTGAGCTACCACATGGTGCTATGAACAGAACCCAGCACATGCTCTACTTATCTATTTGAGAGAGAGAGAAAGAGAGAGAGAGAGAGAGAGAGAGATAATAATCAAGAAAACCCTTTTATTGAATGGCATTTACTTTTAACATTTTATTGAATGGCATTTATTTTAATGTTTTAATTGAATTTTTGTGCAATTCATACATTTCTCAATCCAATTTAGACTCATTCCGCTTCCCATGCCCCCCACCCCACCCGAGTTCATGCATTTTGCCATATATGTCTTGCATCTTTTTTCAGTCTTTTTAAAGTTTTTCTATGCAGAGCTTTGTTGTTTGGGGCTGAAGTTTACTGTTTCAGTAAGTTCTTTGAACCAGTCCTTTTGTTGTTCCCTCTAACTTGTATTGCACTAAAATATGGATATATGTTTTTCACACATATGCCAAATTTATGATGTCTGAAAGTAAATTATATGTTAATTCCAAAACATGTTTAGGAATTCACATTTTCCCCTTTAATTTTATCTCTCTAAAGTATGCATACATACCCCCATATTCCACAATAATTACAAAGTCTTTTTGACACTCCATTGGAAGAGCCACAAACTATCTTAATATGACCTCTGCTAAATTAGAATCATGGTAGCCCTAAAAGGAAAAGACCCAACTCTGAACTATCTGGAACCCAGAACAAGTGTCACAGGACTGTATACTGAAATCCCCATCCAGATATCTTGTCTTCACTTTCTATGTGCGTGTGTATGTGCTTGTATATGTGTGTCTGCATGTCCATGTGAGTGCACGTGGAGATCAAAGGACAACCTTGGTATCATTCCTCAGGAGCCATTGACTTTGCTGCTTGGTACAGGGTCACTCATGTCTGTAGCTCACTGGTTAGACTAGACTGGCTGGCCAGTGTCCCCTGGATCCACCTGTTTGTCTCCCCATCACTTGGACTGCAAGCATGTGCCACCATGCCTAGCTTGTCTCTGTGGATGTTGAGATCCCATCCTCGTGTTTGCACAGCAAGATTACCAGCTGAGCTACATCCCCAGCATCTCTGCCTCCTTTGCACCACCTTTATTTAGTATCCAATGTCAATTTAGCAGAACATTTCTTCCTGCTGCTCAGTTCTCACTGAGTCTTGTTTACCTTTTCTCCATCTCTCCTCCTTGCTGCCACTTCCTACGAGCTGGGCTTGGTGAGGCTGCACAGTTCTGTGTCTTTCCTACTTGCTCTTTTCTTTCTACCTTTAGCTGATGCTGTTTCCATCTCTTCTTCTCTGTAGTGTCCCTGCTTCTATTTACTTTTCTCTTCTTATAACATCTCAGCACCACTCACTACTCTTATTTGCTTTTATGCTTTGCATTCACATCCTTGCTAAATACCACCTTAGTGTACACGGTACTGCTGATCTTGTGCTAAAACTGCTGGTGTTGAAAGGTGATTCTTTTTAATTGACTACCACTATATTTTACTAGTGGCTGATTGTGATTCTTTGTCAAACAGTATTTAACTTTGGGATTTAACTAGCTAAGATCAGGCCTGATGTCCTAATAATGTGGGTTAAGGATCTACCTACTAAATTAAAGCCCCAGTCCAGCCAAGAGAAAGGACTTATTAAAACTTAGTCATGTTAAAACTTATTAAAACTCAGACATATTAAAGCTTAGTCCTACTTAAATACTGTAAACACAGTGAAAGAATATGAGTGATTAAACAATTCCCACAAGTAACCTAATCCCAGATGTTCAAGTCCCAATGCAAAACACAGGAAACATAAAAATTCAAGGCAAAGTGACTCCAGTGGGAATGAATTAGAGGAAATGTTAGAAAAAGAATTCCAAGTAATGAAACTGAGTTCAGACAGGTCATGAATAAATTCCTGAATTAATTCAAAGAGAACATAAATAGCTAAACAAAACATTGTTATAGGATATGAAAGGACAATTCAACAAAGAGCCAGAGATGCTGAGAAAATATAACTGAAATATTAGAAAGAAAAGTTCCAGAAATACAAGCAAAGATTCAATGGAAAGCCTCACCAACAAAACAGTGGAAGATAAGGTAAATGATGTAGAATATTTGAGAATGATGAAGGTAAATCAATAATAAAGTAAAATGGGAGCACACAAGAACTAAGGGACACCATTAAAAGACCAAATATTCTGTAGAGCTGGCTTGGTGGTCATGAATTCCTTTAATTTCTATTTATCATAGACAGTTTTACTTCTTCAATTCTGAAGGACATCTGTGCTGAATATAACAATATGGTTTGGTAATAATAATTGTCTTTCAGAAATTAAAATACATTCTGTTCTCTTGAATTTTAAAGTTTTCTCTTAAGAAATCTGATACCCTAATTTTTGGTCTGCCTTTATATGTAACTTGATACTTCTCTTTGCAGCTTTCAATATAGTTTATATAGTATGCATATTTAGAGTTTTAATTATTCTGTACTATGGAAAGATTCTTTTCAAGATTTGTTTGCTTTGCATTTTGTATGCCTTCTATACCTGGATCTCTTTACCTAGACTTTTGGGATTTTCTTCTATGACTTAAAATGGAGTTACCCCTATAAGAAGGGGTCAATACCGTAACTGCACATCTCCTCCTAGCAAATAAAAACCCCAATACCAGGAATGGGCTGCCTCTATTGGATAACAAATGGATTTTAACAGACAGCTAGAGAATAGTCACCCCAAATAATACCAAAGAATGGACATTCTTCTCAGCAGAACATGGAATGTTTTCAAAAATAGACCATATTGTAGGATACAATTCAAGTCTTAACCAATGCAAGAAGATTGAAATAAGTTCTTCTATTCTATCTGAATGCAAAATAATGAAAGTATTAATAACAAATTGCAGAATATAAACCCATTCATGACATTGAAAAACACACAATTGAATAATGAATGGGTCATCAAAGAAATAAGGAAGTAAATTAAATATTCCTGTAGTCAAATAAAATGAAAACACAACATAGTAGAACTAAGGGGTACAATGATTGTAGAATTATATAGCTGTAAATAAATCCATTAAAATAAAATCCACAATAAAAAACAATCAATGGAACAAATAATTGGCTCATTGAAAAGGTAAATGTGATTAACATATTCTAGACAAACTAACAAGTGAAAAAGAGAATAGTCCAAAACTCATAAAATTAGAAATAAAAGAGATATTATGAGAAATAGCAATTAAATTCATAGGATGGTTAGGGAATACTCAGAAATAAAACCTGTATGAAATGGATAAATTTCTAGACCCATATAGGAGAGAAAAAATTAAAAGAGGATTTAAGCAATGTAAATAAATCTATAATTGAAGCTGTGATAAAGTCTCTCAACACAGACACAAAAAGACCAGATGGAGTCACAGCTCAGTTTTACTTGACCTTTCAAGAATAACACCAATGATCTTAAAACTATTCCATAAAACAGAAAAAAAAACAAAAACACTGCCAAATTCATTTTATGGAACTTGGACCAAAACTAGAAAACATACAACAAATAAAAGGATAGTTTTCTCTCTCAGAAGAACATACACATATAAATATTCAATAAAATATTTCAAAATTCAATTCAATTTCACATCAAAATGATCATTCATCACAACCAAGGTAATGGCAACTTCCATGATTAAAACACTAAAACACTGGAGAAAGAAATCAAGATTCTGCATGCCAAAACATGGAATAGATATTCCATACTCTTGGATTGGCAGAATAAATATTGTGAAAATGTTATATAAGCAAAAGAGATCTATAGATCTATAGATTCAATCCAATTCCCAGCAAAAATTTGATGACATTCTTCATGAAAATAGAAAACAATCTTGCTATTCACATGGAGGCTCAAAAAAACCATGCAGAGCCAGAGGGATCCTATGCAAAACAAGAAATGGTAGGGATGACAGTTCCTCATTGAGAGCCATGGGGCAGAGTCATAATACAAAGCTCATGATGCTAACAGAGAGACACACAAGTCAACAGCATAGAATGGAGCACCCAGAGGAAACCCCACATGCCTACAGCCACCCCATTTTGGATGTCAAAAACATGGGCTTGACAAAAGATAGTCTCTTCACCAAATGTTTTTGGAGGGCTAGATAGTCACATGTAGCATAAGGAAACCAGGACCCTCTTTGTCTGCTCAAGAAATCTACTCGCATAGATCAAAGATTTTAGAGAGCTAAGACTTGTTGGTGAAAACATTTTGAGGCATAGGCAAGTCCTTTCTAAACAGACTGCAGTATTTCAGGAAATAATTACAAGGATTGACAAGGATTAACATCTAGAACATACACACACACACACACACACACACA
>VZQC01012107.1:2330305-2374268 GCA_009823505.1 Rhizomys pruinosus
GTATGAAATGCAACAAAGCATCAATAAAAATTAATTAAAAAAAAAAAAAAAAAAAAAAAGAAGAAAGGCCCATCAATCAAGAATTACGTTTTAACTTATGGTAATAATAAACCTTCTAAGAATATTAAAAAGTCATCCAACATTTGTTCAAGATTCATTTATCCCAAAACACAGGACAGATTATTTTGCCAGCATTTTTTCTTTGCCCAGTGCATTGAATATAATGTCTTGTGGTAAAGATCCTGTCATCTACAATCATTGTTAACAAAGTCAATTAAATCTCTCCTGGTAGGGTGCTACATGGAAGAAAAGCTGAAAAAATTAGGACGGATATTTAATAATCGTAAATAAGTTCCTTAAATTTTCACTTAGTAAAAAATCCTTGCAAAATAAAAATCATTTAATTTAAAATACAGATGGGATTTGGGGGCCACAAGATGGGTTTGCACGTAAAGGTGCTTTACCCCAAGCCTAAGAACGGAACTCACGTTATCCTCTGAATTTCATGCACACAAGACACACACACACATATCTATCTATTCACCTCACAACAACCAAGTTTTTGCCGTCACACAAACATGCATAAACACACACACAAACAAAAATATAATTTGGTCTCCATATTAAATAATCTACAATATAATATTAAGGTACAATAACATACTTTAAATTATCTCAAAAAAATTCACAAATTAAATAAATAATCAATAAATAGAAGTGAGCATTACCGCTGTTTTCCACATTATTTAAAAATTTTATTCATTACCTTTTATTTTTAATATTTACTTGTGTTTTGCCTATCCATATATATGTGCACCCATGTCATGCCATGTCCATGGAGGTCAGAAGATGTCAGATCCCCTGGTACTGGAGTTAAGGATGATTTTAGCCACCATGTGGGTGCTGGGATTTGAACCCAGGTCCTCCTCAAGAGAAGCCAGTGCTCTTAGCCGCTGAGCCATTTCTCTGGTCCCAGTTTTCCACATTATTGTTATTCTTAGAGCAAACTGGTCTGTTTTTCTGATGAATTCATCTTTACAGGTAATCTTAGTACAAATTTACCTCCTTAAAATAGGCTTTGCCAACTGTGCTGTTATAATGTGAATCCCTTAGCAGGCTCTAGAATTAAATTACCACTTATTTTCAGAATTTGTAATTGTGGTATATATATGTAGAGTATTTATTCATATTTTGGAGTAATATAAAATTAAAGGAAAAAATGTGAACTCCTAAACATATTTTGGAATTAACATGCAGTTTATTTTCAGACGTCATAATTTTGGTATAAATGTGATGTATATATGGGCATATTTTGGACCAACACAAATGGGAGGGAACAACAATAACAAAAGGACTGGGACAAAGAACTGACTGAAACAGTTAACTTCTGCCAAAACAATAAACCTCTGCAGAGAAAAACTTTTAAAAGACAGAGAAAAAGATGCAAGACATGTATGGCAGAATGCATAAACTAGGGTGGAGTGGGGGACATAGAAAAGGGAATGTGTCGAAATTAGACTGAGACATACACAAAATATCAATAAAATATTTCATTAAAAAATAGGTTTTGCCTTACCTAACTGAACTGTTAATCAAAGTTTAAAAAAACAAAAACAAACAAAAAAAAAAACGATGTCTATAAATGATTAAGTCCAAAGTTTCATGTTCTGTTATGATCCAAAGAAAAAGTCAATTGTGAGCGCTGAAGGAAAGGAAGTCATCATGAATTATGACCAGGGGTTTCATATAGCTGACAATGGAAACAAAAAAAATGTTAAGGAAAGACCCTGCATATACATTCGAAAATACAAGAGAAAACTAAGTATTTGGAGGGAAACCAATAACCATGAAGGAACTCAGCAGAATCTATGTTTTAGATTTTGGGTAGTGATGTCTCTGTGGGAAAAGCGTTTGCTGCACAAGTAAGGAGAGCTGAGTTCACATCTCCAGAACCCTTGTGAAACACCAGGCGTCACTGCAGGCATACCTCATTGTGCTGGGGTGGAGGGGTGGAGGGGGTGTCTGGAAATGAGGATCACCTCAGCTTGCAGGGCACCACTCTAGCTCCAGGTTCCGTGAGAAACCCTGTCTCAAGAGTTGAGGTAGAGAGCGATAGAGCAGCACACCTGACACCCTCCTCTGGCCTCCACACATGTGCATAGGCATGCTCAGACACGCACACACAACACACATGGATAACACAACTCACACACACACATTAAAATATAAACACCTTTTTTATTTATTTTTTATTTTTTTTAAATTTTTATTTATTTTTGTATGTGTATGAGTGTACTGTCTGCATGTAGGTCTGTGCACCCATGTCGTGCAATGCCGCGGAGGTCAGAAGAGGGTGTCGGATTCCCCTGGAACTGGAGTTCTCCTGGAATTGGAGTTTCAGACGGTTCTCAGCCGCCATGTGCGATAAACACCTTTTTTAAAAAAAGAAACTTGAATCCTCATTTTTGAAACAGTCTCCTCATTCTCATTATGTTACTAAATATCAGATGTGGGGTTTGCATGAGAAGTGTGACAACATTAATGGTGTAAAGAGAGAATCCCTTATCATATTCAGCAAAATTTAGATAAAAATCAAACCCGGTAAATATAAAGATTATGTGCCTTGTTTTCAAAAACATAGAACTTGAAGCAGAACTTAAGCCCTTACAGTTATCTTTCTTAAAAAGGGCTAGCTAATTTTATCATGTTTTATTAAAGATTAATAAATTAATATTATTTCTCCTTGATATATAAATGCAATTAATTATAAAATATATAAATGGTGCCAAATAAAACCAATCTAGGGGTGGGTGTGGTGGCTCATGCCTTTAATCCTAGCACTTGGGAGGCAGAGGCAGGTGGATCTCATGAGTTCCAGCCCAGCCTGGTCTACAAAGTTTCAAGACAGCTGGATCTACAGGGAGACCCTGTCTCAAAAAGACAAACAAACAAAACTAATCTAGACCCAATATTCCATACTCTCATAAAAATAACATGAGAACACAGTGAAATAAAATACAATAATCCAGTTAAAATGGTTTAAAACAAGATAAGATGCTATACAGATATAATAGCACAGAATAGAACATATCCCAAAGTGTAAGTACCTCTTCTCAGAAAAACTAACAACATGATTTATGTCTAAATAATTGTACCTTTCAATTCTTATTACATTAAGAAATTCTTCTCAAGGAGCAATCTTTAAAGGGAGCCAGAATAATAAAAGAAAGCAATCCAGGAAATTCACACCTGTGATCTTGCTTTCTCTTTGCAGTTTTGATGCCATCTAATTATGCAGTATTAATTACCTTAGAAAGCACTTGCTGTTGTTTCCAGCTAATATTACATGTCTAATGAATGTGTTCAGCTGAGTTTGCTGCTTTCAGCAATTGCTCATATTTGATTTACATGTGGAACAAATGATTTCATATGCAACAATTCAAATAAAAGATTTTATATATAGCAAAATAAATTCACTGACATATAGCAATCAAAGAATTTGTCATATTTGGGTTTTAAATGAAGCATTGCTTTGATATCACAACTGAACAATTTCTTTCCTAAAAACACCAACACACATAAAACAGTTCAACCAAATCTACTGCAATACTTGTCAAACTCCATGAAAAATCAGGAGACAACCTAGGGTTAGTGCTTGAAAATTATAAAGTCTCCTCAAATATCTAACATCAATGTGATCAAGTAAAGGTTTAGTTATTTGGATGGACATTTTTAAAAGCCCTTCCAAAATTTAAATTCTATTAATCAAAATGTGGATAGGGTGGAAGTGTGTAATTTCAAATATCCTTTGATAAACTGAAACATAGAACTTCCATTCACTGTTTATTTTGCTAAAGTGTTCTAAAATATGTTATGATACTATTTGTGGAAACAGCCTTCAGTGCACATTACCCTACTGTTACTACAAGCACTTCGTTGAACAGCAGATGCAAAGATTTACTCATCTTTTCAATCTAACTTCATATGCACTGAACTCTTTCTCCCACTTCCCTTTGCTACCCAAATTACTATTTCTTTAAATTTGACTATTTTCGATATTGCATGAGTGGAATTATGCTATATTTACCATTTCATGCCCTATTTTATTAGCACTCGTTCTTCTAGCTCCATATTAAACGTTCTCTTTCCAAACACACACACATGCACACATACACACATGCACACATACACACATACACACACACTAAAAGCAACACAAACAGGACACTTTGGGATGTAATAAAGATGCTTATTATCAATTATGGCAATGATAGCATAGGTGAATTAATATTGCAAAATCTCTCAAATATTATACATTAAATGTATGCAGGTGTTTTGTATTTCAATTTATGCCTCACTATAACTATGATAAATATCTCTAAACACAAAGGTAATCTTTCTGATTATTCTTTGAAATAATTGTAATTAACATTACTTTGTTTCTTGGGCTTTATATGGAAATGCACAGGGATAGGCTTAAATTTCTAAAAATATTTTATACTCACTAATAAAGCCTAATGTATATAGCACGTGCCTCCAACAGAATAGTTTTATCTCTAGTCATTTAATCTGATTCTCTCAGAAGTCCTGCAATGTTCTGAGCTTCATATATGATTTTATGTTAAAGACTCCCTTAGACACCATATCAAAGAACATCCTCCTCTCCTTTTGAGATTGATTCACACTTTCTCTGCCTTAATCCCTTTCACTGCAGCTACCCTCTCCTCTCCAGTGGGGGCTGTATCTGTCACTATTTCTATAATATAATGTTCTCTAAGTTACCTATGTCCTTGCTGTTGCCTGACAATACAAGTCCTACTTTCCCATTGCCCTAGACTTTCCAATAATCTTCATTTCCCTCTCCTGAACTTTTCTTCATATGAACACCTCAATGTCATCAGAGATGTAGGCTGGGAAGATGGCTCAGTTAGTAAAGCTCTTGTCTCACAAGTGTGAAGATCCCAAGCTCAGAACCCCAGAACACATAGGCACATACCTGTGACCCAAGCTCTAGAGAAGCAAGGGTAGCAGGATCCCTGGAAGCTCATGGACTACCTAGCCTGGCCTATGCAACAGAGCTCTAGGCAATGAGAAACCTTGTCTCAAATAAGTGTCAGGAAAGTCTTGAGGACCAACAACTAAGGTTGATCTCATGACCTCCATGTGCATGCTGGTCTCTCAGGCATTCACACCCACCCCCACACACCTGCACACACAAACGACCACACACAAAGTCATCCCAGACACAGCTTCACTGAAGGCAGTGGTATTGTGCTCTCCCATATTTAGATTCCTCTTAAAACTTCTTGTTAGTATTTTATTCAGACCCCAAAATTAATCACACTCTTTCTCAGCTGAGAACTCATGGCTTCCTGGACCAGCCAGTTAACACATATCCTTCTGGTACTCTGAAAGAGCAGGAAAAGAAGAAAGACAAGAAAATAAAAAAGGAAAAAAAAAAAGAGACAATTACATACCAAGTCCTGTAGATTTATTCTTTATTTCACAAGAAAAGAAATGGAAATCCCCCTTTTTTGCTTTGTTTTGTCATTGTCATTTTGCATTGTTTCTGCTTTCTTGTGAAAAGAAAAAAGTAAAAAAAAAATTTTTAATGGAAAAAATGTAAAAATTCAAAAAATGTACAGATGGCCAGTAAGACACATGAAAAAATATGCTGCATTATTTATCAGCAGGAAATCATAAGTCAAAACTGCAATTAAATGCTACTTTCTACTCATTAGGATGCCAGAATCAAAAAGTCAAATAAGTGCTAGAGAGATGGCTCAACAGTGAAGGGCCCTGGCTGCTCCTGCAGAGGACCCGGGTTCAGTTCTCAGCGCCCTGGCTGCTCCTGCAGAGGACCCGGGTTCAGTTCTCAGAGCCCACATGGCAGCCAACTGCCATCTATAACTCCAGTTTCAGGGAATCCAACCTCTTCCCTTGGTGTCCACAGGCATTGCATGACATCGGTGGTTACAAACATGTAGGGAAATCACCCATACATCAAAAAATAATAATCGTTTAGCAGCTGGAGAGATGGCTCCGTGGTTAAGAGCATGGGCTGCTCTTGCAGCGGACACAGGTTTGATTCCCAGCACCCACATGGCAGCTAACAATTGTCTATAACTCCAGACCCAGGGGATCCAATGTCTTTTCTGACCTCCAAGAGCATTGCAAGACACTTAGACGCTTTCAGGCAATACATTCATATACGTAAAATAAAAAATAATAAAATATTTTTTAAATTGTCTAAAAGTTATTTTTAAGTCAAGTAAGTTTTTTCTATGATATATAAATTCAGAACATTTTACAAAACTCATGAGAATGAAAAATCTTGCAACTATCTTGGCACATAGTCTAGGAGTTCCTCAGACAATTAGAAATGCAGAGGCTTGCAATCCAGTAATTCTACTACTAGGATCTAAAAGAGAGAAATAAGGAAGGTGCATGTAAAATAACCTGCACACAGCTGGGAGCAGAAGTGCACACTTGTGATTCTTGCACTAGGGATACAAAGCCTTGGTAACACCGCCTTGTTGTGTCTCCCACAGAGAGACCTGGATCTTGCCCCACCTTCAAAAAAGCAGAACAGAACAGACAGAGAGGAGAGAGAAAGAGAGA
Organism: Rhizomys pruinosus; assembly: GCA_009823505.1. NCBI lineage: Eukaryota > Metazoa > Chordata > Mammalia > Rodentia > Spalacidae > Rhizomys > Rhizomys pruinosus. Next base: position 2,336,927 of record VZQC01012107.1, read on the forward strand.
GAGAGAGAGAGAGAGAGAGAGAGAGAGAGAACCAAACAACTTTCTCACAAAAATTTAGAAAATTATTCGTAATAGCCAGAATGTGAAAAATGACACAAATATCCATCAAGTGATGAATAGACATGAACGAAACCTGTTATAATCGCAAACAAAATGCTACTCATCCATAAAGCAAGTGGTGTCTTGAAACATGACACAACCATTAACTAATCACACAAATAAGATAAGCCAATAAAAAAAATCACATATATTGTAACAGAGGAGATTAGCACTTGGACAAGGAATGAGCAGGACTTAACAAGTGTGCCCTAGTTTGCTTTCTATTGTGGTGATAAAATATTGACCAAAAGCAAGTTGGGCAAGAAAAGACTTCCTTTTATAGCAGACAGTCCATTGTCTGGAGAAGTCAGGGCAGGAGCTCAAGGCAGGGACCTGGAGGCAAGAACTGAAGCAGAGACCTTGGAGGAACCCTGCAGACTGGCTCATTTCTCCTGCCTGCTCAGATATTTTTCTAGTATAACCCAGGGCCACTTGGCAGGGGATGACACTGCTCCAAGTGGGCTGTGTCCTCCTAATCTACCAGCAATCAAGAAAATGCCTCACAGACGTGCCTGCAGGCAAATGTGACCGAGAAAATCCTTAGCTGAGGTTCCCTCTTACGAGGCTAGGTTGGCAAGAACTAAACAACAAAGGGAGGGTGACTGTAGCAGCAAAGAAAGGTGCTAGAAGTGTTCTCAAATGAATTGCGCTAACATCAGCAAATAAAATCTACCCAGTTGTCTGATTTAAATGAACAGATTCATGGCATATGAATTACATCTCAATGACTGTTGAAAATAATCCTGCCAAATGTTCCCAGATAAGATTTTTTTTCATTTTTGTATTAATCTATTTTTGAAACCTTTGATATATTTTATTATCTTTATTTTATGTATATGAGTGTATTGCCTGCAGGTGTGTAAGCTCACCTGTGTTCATGGAGGTTAGAAGAGTGCATCAGATCCCCTGGAACTGGACTTAAGGACGGCTGTTAGTAACCATCTGGATGCTGGGAACAGAGTCCTCTATAAAACCAACCATCTCTCCAGCCCCTGTTTTTAAATTCTCAGTGACCAAACACTTAAATGAAACGTTGACCAAGGAGTCTGCTGAGTTAAATGCTCACACATCCAAAGATCTTACTGTGACACTCTGATCATCAGGCTGCTCACTAACAGGCACATTGGTTTGCCATTGGCCAGCATGAGTTAGGGCACTCTGCACAGGAGCAGAGGTAGAAGCACAGCTTGTGCAGATAAAGGACACGCCTGCTGTAGAATTATAATTTTCCAGTAGAGCCAATCCCCACTTTCAGGCTTGTAGGACCCCACAGGGTATGAATCAATTATGAAACACTGTTCTTGCTCTAGTTTAATGTCCATGTGCAATTTTTTTTTTTGCTAAAATCCAATTTGCCACTCAGAGGTCATATTTACCATAAATAATGCTGTGTAGGCACTTTTTTCTGTTTTACAGAAAAAAAATAGCTGTTGAAGTTAACTAAAGTTCAAATTTTGATATGTGGGAGTAAAAGTTAAGCTTTCACCTACATAACATACATGTTAACATACTGTAAGTTATATTCATTACCAAATTTAGTTTATAAAGTATTTAGGTTTCATACATAAGAAACAGGAAAAAATGACAAGTCAATTGTTATTTATATATTTAAATATTTTATTATCTCTTAAATGTAACATTAATATATGTAAGTAGCATGTTTATATGATTTATAGGTATAATCTTGAATGTAAGAGCACATGAATACAGGGTCACTTCTTCTGAAAGACAACTGCTTGGTACCCAGACCATTCTATATTATGGATGACTTCAGGAGAAGACACTGAGCATGCTCCCCCCTGGCCCTTCCCAAGTCTCTATCAGCCACCTACCTCTCCAGAGAGGGATGCATTGCAATCTAGATATCCATCAACCCTCTGTTTAAATTTTAGCCCCACAAGGGACTTTAGGCAATTCAAAGAAGCAGAGGAAGCTAGTTTGTCTTAATGTCCATGATACAACTGACATTTCTTACTGTGTCTGTCACACATTTGACATTTCTATTCAGACCTTCTAACTCCAGTTTGCATGTGCTGACCTTAAAAATTCCACCATTCTCGAATGTTAGCCAGCAACAATCTGAGCTCCTTATCATCATTAAACAAGTTTTCTCCCCTCAAAAAATATTGAACTTCATCTCCCTTAGGTTAACTAAAAGTGCACTGCAAGCACCAGCTATGGGAAAGTAAAAGGAGGAAGGCCGATTACAAAACAGCTGAACATGAGTGACCACCACAAAGGGGCAGACGCAACAGCTCACCAAAGTCAGCCCAAAGTGAGACGAGGAAGCTGTGGGGATCTCATTGGACTATGTTATGATCTGAAGCCTCTCTTCAAAGTTCATAGAAACATAACCCACATTTGGAAGGTGTTCAAGTGTGGAACCAGGTTAGATATCTCTGTGATAGCCAGAACCAGTCATGAATCAAAAGATTAATATGCTAGTAATTTATCTTTAAAACCTGGCCTTCCCCATGTCACCACATGATGTCCTGTACCATCTCAGGACTCTGCGGATTCCTGACAGTAAATAGACCTTTCCCAGACACAGCTCCTCAAGTGCAGACCTCCAACCCCCCCCCCCAAAGCTGTAAGCTGAATAACGCTCAGACTGCACAAGGTACTGTTATGTGGTGTTCTGATAAAGCAAGATAAATAAACAAAGCCAGGCCACTTCGGGGAGTCATTCTAAAGTGGCAATTGCTGGAGGAAATAAAAATTCCTGGACTAAGTTTCCACTAAGAGCCATCTTCAGGCACTGTTTCAGGGAGCCAGAAGTTGAGTAAGTTCTAAACAGAAAAATTTGTGGGACACTAAATGAAAACTATACTATGCACACGCAGAGCATTTAAAACAGGCCTTCATAAGCCCACTCAAGTAATTGTGATATATATTCTCAAAAATGGATACTATGATATAAAACATTAATTGGATGGTGATTATGATATCTGAGCCTAAAGGTCACTGTTAATTTAGAGATAGATAGATAGATAGATAGATAGATAGATAGATAGATGATAGATAGATAGATATAGATAGATAGACAGATATAGACAGTTACAAAATGAAGTTAAATGAGCATAAATTGTATTCTGATAGCAACTGAGGTTCATTCAGTGCAATAATTATTTTCCTTTAAGTATAGTCATACAAAATTATGGTCAGTTTTATATAAAAGGCCTCATGCAGGGCAATAGAAACTTTTGAGCTTGGTTATTCTCTTCTTTCTTTGCTAACTACCCCCCTTCCTAAGGATTCTTCTTTGTAGTTAAGAGAGTCTTCATTCCAATTAAGAAAAGATGCTTACCATAATCTATTAATGATTTTCTTAATCTGCCCTCTCTTGAGCATGTCTTTCTTCACGGTAGACTGCTTTGTGTTTGTTTTCTCCAGCCTCCTAGTCTCTCTGATTAGCATTGTTTCTTTTGTCTGGGCATTTGTTATTAAAAGGAAATATGAATGCTTGGTATATTAAGAGCTTATTTTTCATTGGGAAAAAAATCTTCATGTCTTAGTATTGTCAATCTTTCTAAATGTGGAAATAGAACTTCTATAGTTCACAATTCCTCTTGTGTATGTACGCTTTATTTTGCACATAATTAACCATTTAGCAGAGGTTGGAGGAGGCATGGAAACTTGAAACGTTTTGAATCAACTGCCAAGTATGAATCAATCATAAATCTAATGAAATGCCCTTTAAAATTACAGTGTTAGTCAACAGGAGAATAATAATAAACAGCTTGCTTTCAAGTTTTTAGGGACTTTTTAAATGTTTTTTTTTTCTATGTGTATGAATGTACTGTCTGCGTGCAGGTTTGTGCACCCATGTCGTGCAATACCGCGGAGGTCAGAAGAGGGTGTTGGATTCCCCTGGAACTAGAGTTCTCCTGGAATTGGAGTTACAGACAGTTCTCAGCTGCCATGTGGGTGCTGGGGATCGAACCTGGGTCCTCCGCAAGAGCAGTTGGTGCTCTTAACTGCTAGACTATCTCTCCAGCCCCAGGGACTTATTTTTTTAAGTCAACCAAGTTACTGTGGTTCTAAATGTTTATGGAGACTGAATCACAGGGCTAATTAAGCTGTAGAACAAGGATTGATATGGTTTAAAACTTATCAAATTTAGCAATATTTTTTAAAGACTAGACGTAAAACCACCAATTAAAGAATATAAATATAATAGTCATTATCATGGAATTCTTGCTCCTCACATAATAATGTTATTTCTATAGTAATACTTAATATTTGCCATTAGCAGTCTGCTCTAATTCTCAGATTAGGTATGAATTCAATGGTCAACAAAATCTCATGACTGCAATCCTTACCATGAAAATGAACGACTATAAACACAATATTTCCAGTTATTGAGAGCTACAAGGAAATGGCTATTCATGACTACTTACCACATGGCTGACAAGGCCAATGTACAGCAACAAAAATGTGGAGGCAAAGGGAGCAAGAGGGAGGAAGTTGGAAGCAGGAGGTGAAGACGGGCAAGGTAAGAAGCATGGCGCAGGTTTAGTTTCCAGAAGAGGTGCTCTGTCTGGTAAATATCCATATCGCAGTCCCAATTCCATAATAGTAAAAATGCTTCCAGGGTTCCTCAGGAGCTCATTCAGTATAGTGCCATCAAACAGCAAACATGTTGAAACCCACAAAAAAGCTAGGTGTGTGGCAAGCACTTACTTCCTAATGCTTAGAAGGCAGGCAGACCCCTGAAGCTCTCTAGACAGCCAGCCTAGTCTCAAAAACTACAAAGTGGATGAAGGTTCCTGAAGAATGATGCTCAGAGTTGTCTGGCCTCTGGCTTCAACAGGTATGCACACATATCTACTCATGCATCTCTCTCCTCTCTCTCTCTCTCTCTCTCTCTCTCTCTCTCTCTCTCTCTCTCTCAGTACACTTCCCAGATCTATATGCCCTAAGGCATCACTAGTATCCACAGACTGGATGGCACCACTGCAGGTAGAAGACAAACACATGAACACAGAAGAGGTGATGTTCTTCACAGTTTCTGAGACCTATTGAGAAGGTGGGTTTTCTTCTCCTGCTTTTTGAGTTGTCTACACATGAAATTTACCCATGCTGTCTTTTAGACACAAATGTATCTTCTACAATCTCAGATTTCCAAGGAGCTTAAATATCACTTTACTATTTGTGGCTTAACAACCTTTCCTCCTCTGTAGTCAAAACTAGAAAGTGTGATCCCAGCAGTATCTTATGTGCTCTTATCACAAAAAAATAAAAGAAAAAGAAATAGAAAAGAGAAGAGAATAGACACATGGCATGCTCCATCATTTATTGGCTTGGTCAGGGTGATATATATTGTTATATGTACATTTAACATTAGACAGTGCATACTGGAGATATATATATATATATATATATATATATATATATATATATATAACTGGTATCCATAAATTACATCTTAATAAAATTAAGAAAATTAGGTTACAGTTTGCTGTGAGTGCTCCAGCAAAGGAACTCTGGTGACCACAGGAAATTTACATTTACAAAATAAAGATAATATAATTATGAAATGTATGACAGTTAACATCTATTCAGTACACTCCTTTTATCTTAATAAGTCCCATATATTTTTGTAGGATTCTGATCTACAAAGATAGCATTCCAATTTGTTGATTCTAACATGGAAATATAGATCACAAAATGCTCAGTGTTTAGAAGGCTGCTTCGCATGGCTTGTCCCCTACTGTCCTTCCATATGTAAAGATATCTTTAGCAAAGTGCTTTGTGGGATGGGGTAGAAAAAGGGAAGCAGATTCAGACACATCCACAAGCTCCAGCACTGAGGCTGGAGTTAGGAGCTGTGTCTCAGTCTTGTTTATATCTTCATTACCAGATAGCAGAACATTTGACTGCAGCAAGAAGGAACTCAAAACGTGCTGAATAAACCATTGAATGAAAACTTTCCAATAGGAACTTGTAGTGGAATCATTGCACTCTGCCTTCACAATGCCGAATCCTATAGTAGTTATATGTTAAAACTTAGACTCTTTAAAAAAACTTTGTTACTTTTATTTTCTGTGTTTGAGTGTATTGCCTGCATGCATGTAAGAGCAACTGTGTGGGCCAACACTTGAGGAGGTCAAAAGAGGGTATCAGTCACCAAGTTACAGGTGGCTGTTAGCCATCATGGTAGTGTTGGGAACTAAACAGGGTCCTTGGCAAAAGCAGCCAGTGAATGTAACTGCTAAGACATCTCCCCAGCCTTAGATTCTATTTTATAGAGATTAATTTTAATTTCTTATGGTGGTCAACTATGATACTTTGATGGTGAGAATAAGCAGGTTGTTTTCTGTTCATTTCTATCTTGGAGCTGTCAGCACTGAGTGGCAATTCAAAACGAATGGGCTGAGGATCTAGGGAGAAAGCTTAGGAAAGTCCTTTGATTGGAAGCATTAGACCTGAGTTCATCCCTACCACCTACATAAAAACCAGGAAAGTGCATGTGCTTGCAATCCCAGTCCTGGGAGGGGGAGACAGGAGGGTCCTTGGGACACTTGGGACACCCAGCCGAGGCTAACCAGTGAGCACCAAGTCTCAGGGAGACACAGTCTCAGAAAGCAAAGTTGAAGATTCCTGGAATGTGAGCCAAACAATTGTCCTTTAGCACCTATACACAACACACACACACACACACACACACAGTAAAGGATTTAGGCAGGCAAGGCAGGTCTATAGATGTTTTATATTCATCATCATTATTTGTCAGCATATTTGACAGAGTCAACTAACCATATTTATATTGATGGAACATGTAAACATTCAAATATTATAGAGATCTTTTCAAATACAGTTGTGACCTTCTCCTTCCCATTAAAATGTTTGACCATTAAGTAAAGTTTTGGATTCCCATTTTACCACCAGTTACTTTCCAGCAGGATCCTAGAGATATTTTTTTTTTGGTCTTTTCAAGACAGGGTCTCCCTGTAGCCCCAGCTGTCCTGGAACTCACTCTGTAGACCAGGCTGGCCTTGAACTCACAAAGATCCACCTGCCTCTGCTTCCTGAGTTCTAGGATTAAAGGCATGTGCCACCATGCCCAGCTAAAGGATCCTAGAGATTTTAACCCATATATTGTGTCTAGCACAGACCCAGATTCCTAGAAGTTACTCCAGAAATTCTTGTAGAATAAGTTACTCTAAAAGTAATTATTGATGAGTAATTTATCCAAAATTACAAATCAGTCCAATTCTGAATGTAACTAGTATAAAATAATCTCTATATCCAGCCATATCTGTTCATCAAGTATTGAAATTTTAGAGCCATTTGACAAAGTGAGAACTTAGCCACAGTAAAAAGCAAAAAAAAAAAAAAAAAAAAAAAAGAATTTCAGATTTTTAAAAATAAAAGTAAAAAAAAAAAAAAAAAAGATAAATCAAATCAACAAAAATAAACAAAAAAAATGGGAAAAAGTAGAACGCTGACAGATTAGTTCATCTACAAGATAATGGTAAGGAAACATACATTTGTAAATAAACATGAGTGGGAAACAAGAGAGTTTCTACTCGTAAACGACTTAGACAATAATACTTGACGATGTGTTAATTTAAACCACCATAGATTAAAAACCACAATATAAAAATACGGTTTTTAATTTTAATATACCCAAGTTCCAGGGACAGACTGCATAATGTAAGACTTAGAATCACGGTGGTTTGAAAAATACATACACAGGAAAAGTGCCAGTTTTTAAAGTGTAAAATAGAAACTAGATGAGTGCCAGGTAAAATAAGTTTTAAGATTCTTGTTGAAGACTGTCTGTAAAAAGTGGCGCGTTTAGGAATTAATGTGAAATCATCCCTAATTCTACATCACTGTTTTTAAAAAGGTCTTTAATGCCTGACACCTTTTAGAAATGTTTGTAAGTAAAGCAATTCTGCATACCTGTAAGAGAGTTGTTCTGTGGAACTTCAGTGCCCCCTTCTGGTGCATTTTAGCAAAGCAACCTGAGCCAGTAATCTTCACCACGATGCCACCTTTAAAGAACATACATATACTACTGATGCAATCCAGTGAAGGAATGGGGTTTGCACAAAGAAATGTTCAGTTCTCAATATTTATTCCCTCAAATTATGTAATAGAAATAACCAATTACCAAAACCGAAGGTCTAACTTCTAAATCTAGACGTGCAAACTTAAGGAATCTCAATTTCAAAATGAGTGTTATAGCAATAATGTAGGTGTTGAGTGTATGTACCATATGCATGTTTAGATGAACCATTTCTTAACAAAACCAAACCAACCACTAGCTTCAATTCAAACTTCTTTACCTGATGAAAATCAAACAGCATTTTCTGTGGGTGAAATCTCTCCTTTTAATGAAGTCTTTTATCTTTATGACGACTCGGATATATTTTTTATTGTGACAATATATAATAATCCTGCCAAAGATGTCTCAGTACAAACAAACGAAATTCACTCCTTTGTTGGTTATCCTTAAAATTCCTTTAAAGTGTTCTCAATAGAGTCCCCAAAGGAAAGAAAATACATGTGAAGTCACATCACTGTGTCACCCATGTGTATGATTACTGAGATGAATATACACGTTATATTTTTAATCTTCCAGCTTCTCTGTGTAGTTTATATGGTGTTTTTTTTTCTCTTTGTGTAGCTTTATGTGTGATATTTATGTACCTATGATGTCAGAACTGAAAGTAAAGAGAAGGGATAAATAATCCACCCCCCCCGCCTCCCCCCCCCCCTCGACAGCAATACAATAGTAAATGCCATGTTACCTTGCTGGAACACATTCACAAGGTATAAGCAGAATGGGGAAAAAAAATCCCTCACTTTCTTCAGTTTGGTACAGATTAGGAAGAATGGCCAGAAGCATGAAAAGTGTGAAGAACAGCCAGAAGCTGTCAGAAGGCCTGTGACAAAGACCTTAACTCTGTTCATTTCCTGTTGGTGGTCACAATTCCTCACCTTGGTTCTGTGTGTCAGGAAGCAGTGAGGACAAAGTTAGGCAGCGAGGATGACAAGAGGTCTGTCTGCCCTGCGCTGGCCCACAGCACCCTCAAGATCCAGACACACTTTCCTACTGTAACATGCATAGGATCACATGGAGACTATTGCCATAAAAACCTGCAGTTCCTAAGACCTGGCAGAGTCCACTTCGAGCACCCAGGAGGGAAGGTAAGACCAGCACATTTAAAAGAAATAACAGCAGAAATATTCTCAATAGTCAACCAACACCTATTTATCGTTTGGAGTTTCTATATGCATCATATTACTGAATCCTCATTACAATACCAAAAGGCTGAAACAGTGACTGTAACACCATTAGGAAGATAAGGTAACAACGGAGCATTGCATGTGAGGATCCACCAGTCAGCTAACGGGGAGCAGAACATCAAGTCTACTGAAGCTCAAGCTTTTAAACAAAGTAGACATTGTTTATTAAATAAATCACTAACCATTAATTCCAATGTGAATCATTTCTTGTAAAACTTGTAATCTACACGGAAACAAAATCTAATATTCAAATGACTGCATGGTCGATTAATTTAGCATTTTAGATACTTTTGGTGTTTCTTTTTTTTTTTTATTTCTGTATGGTAGAATGTCTGTCTGCATGCAAGTTTGTGCACCCGTGTCGTGCAATGCCCGCGGAGGTCAGAAGAGGGTGTCCAGATTCCCCTGGAACGGAGTTTTCCTGAAATCGGAGTTTCAGACGGTGCTCAGCCGCCATGTGGGTGCTGGGGGATCGAAACCCCGGTCCTCTGTAAGAGCGGTCGGCGCTCTTTAACCGCAGGCCATCTCTCCAGCCCCATTTTGTGTTTTTCTACATAGTTCCGACTTATTTTGTTCCTCTCTCCTACCTCTTCCTGTTACTTCCCAAATTAATATACTCTACGATAAATGTTAAAGACCTATATAGTCTAATTCGTGTTCCCAATTCTCTTAGGTGTGGATTCAGCCACTGGCTGATCAACCTATTTCAAGCGTCTCGATTTAGTTTTTATTAATTTTATTTATTTCTGTATGTGTGTGGAATGTACTGTCTGCATGCAAGTCTGGCACCCGTGTCGTGCAATGCAACGGAGGTCAGAGAGGGCGGCGGACGCAACTGGAACTGGAAGTTCTCCTGAATTGAGTTTTTCAGACGGTTCTCGCCGCCATGTGGTTGCTGGAGATCGAACCCGGGTCATCTGCAAGGACAGCAGTGCTCTTAATCACTGCATCATCCGCCGCAAGAGAGTCTCAACTTTAAAAGAGGCTCACTCTCCCCACTCTGCAGCACCAGCCCGGCTTAACTCCTCTGGTAGGGTTGGGGTTCTTACCGACATTCCCCTGTCTAAATTGGAATTTTGTCTGCTTGAGCATGCCTGGCTTTTTATATGCCTGTTATATTCCTATGAGTAGATATGAATAACTGACCAGATGTTTGAAAACTATTTCCTTGTGGTCGTCCACCACCTCTTTTGCAATGATCCTGAGCCCTGGGATGCAGAAGTAGATATAGATGTCCCATTAATGAATAAGCATTCTACAGCCTCTTGTCCTATACACATTGGCATTTGTGGGTTTGGTGATATATTTTTATCAAAATTTTAGACATTTTTTTCAAATGTGATCCAAGTAGATAAAATTGTAAAATTTATACAAATAAGAAACCTCCGTCTCTGCCGGGTTCACCAGTCCCAGTCGGCCCCTTTTCTTCCTCCCGCACTCCCTTTTTTTCGGCGCAGATCCCTGACCACCCTGCTTCCTTTTGTCCATTTAAGAGGAAAAAAAGGTAAATTTTAGAGACAATTTCACATTAATATAAGGTAGGATTATTACATTAGTGTAGATTCCAAGTGTATTCTGTATAAATTTAGTATATCCTCTAATATTTCAATGAATTTCTCATGAACATTTGGAAGTTTCAGNAAAAAAAAAAAAAAAAAAATAGATTTTAAAAAATAAATAAAAGGTCCTAATATATGGGAAGAAAAGTAGAACGCTAACAGATGAGTTCATCTACATGATAATGGTAAGGAAAAATACATTTTTAAATAAACATGAGGGGAAACAAGAGATTTCTACTCGTAAACTACTTAGACATAATACTTGAGCTATGTGTTAATTTAAAACCACCATAGATAAAAACCACAATAGATAAAAATACTGTTTAATTTTAATATTACCAAGTTCCCAGGAAGACTGCATAATGTAATGACTATAATCAAGGTGTTTGAAAAAGTATATGAAAATACAGTTTAAATTGTAAAATAGAAACTAGATTAGTGCCAGGTAAAATAATTTTTAAGATTCTTGTTAAGACTGTCTGTAAAAATTGGAATTTTAGGAATTAATGTGAATCATCCCTAATTCTACATAATGTTTAAAATGTCTTTATGCTGAAACATTTTAGAAATGTTTGTAAGTAAAGCAATTCTGCATACCTGTAAGAGAGTTGTTCTGTGGAACTTCAGTGCCCCCTTCTGGTGCATTTTAGCAAAGCAACCTGAGCAGTAATCTTCACCACATTCCAGGCACACCTTTAAAGACATACATATACATAATGATGCAATCCAGTGAAGGAATGGGGTTTGCACAAAGATGTCATTTCTCTAATATTTATTCCTCAAATTATGTATATAGAAATCAATCCAATTACCAAAACACTAAGGTCTAACTCTGAAATCTAACTTGCAAACAGTAATTACTCTCATTTCAAAATGAGTGTAATAGCAATAATGTAGGTGTTGAGTGTATGTACCATATGCATGTTTAGATGAACCATTTCTTAACAAAACCAAACCAACCACTAGCTTCAATTCAAACTTCTTTACCTGATGAAAATCAAACAGCATTTTCTGTGGGTGAAATCTCTCCTTTTAATGAAGTCTTTTATCTTTATGAACTGATCTGATATATTTTTATTGTGAACAATATATAATAATCCTTCCAAAGATTTCTCAGTACACGAAATTCACTCCTTTGTTGGTTATCCTTAAAATTCCTTTAAAGTGTTCTCAATAGAGTCCCCAAAGGAAAGAAAATACATGTGAAGTCACATCACTGTGTCACCCATGTGTATGATTACTGAGATGAATATACACGTTTATATTTATCTTCCAGCTTCTCTGTGCTGTTTATATGTGATTTTTTTTTCTCTTTGTGTAGCTTTATGTGTGATATTTATGTACCTATGATGTCAGAACTGAAAGTAAAGAGAAAAGGAAATAAAAATCGTACAGCAAATACAATAGTTACTATGCCATTGTGACCTTGCTGAAACACATTCACAATGTTATAAGCAGAAGTGGGGAAAAAAAATCCCTCACTTTCTTCAGTTTGGTACAGATTAGGAAGAATGGCCAGAAGCATGAAAAGTGTGAAGAACAGCCAGAAGCTGTCAGAAGGCCTGTGACAAAGACCTTAACTCTGTTCATTTCCTGTTGGTGGTCACAATTCCTCACCTTGGTTCTGTGTGTCAGGAAGCAGTGAGGACAAAGTTAGGCAGCGAGGATGACAAGAGGTCTGTCTGCCCTGCGCTGGCCCACAGCACCCTGCAAGGTCCAGACACACTTTCCTAACTGTAACATGCATATGATCACATGGATACTATTGCCATAAAACCTTGCAGTTCCTAAGACTGGCAGAGTCCATCTTCTGAGCAACCCCAGGTGATGGACCAGCACATTTGAAAAGAAATAACAGCAGAAATATTCTCAATAGTCAACCAACACCTATTTATCGTTTGGAGTTTCTATATGCATCATATTACTGAATCCTCATTACAATACCAAAAGGCTGAAACAGTGACTGTAACACCATTAGGAAGATAAGGTAACAACGGAGCATTGCATGTGAGGATCCACCAGTCAGCTAACGGGGAGCAGAACATCAAGTCTACTGAAGCTCAAGCTTTTAAACAAAGTAGACATTGTTTATTAAATAAATCACTAACCATTAATTCCAATGTGAATCATTTCTTGTAAAACTTGTAATCTACACGGAAACAAAATCTAATATTCAAATGACTGCATGGTCTATTATTTATCAATTTTAGATTACTTTTTGTGTTTTTCTTTTTTTTTTTTTATTTCTGTATGTGTATGAATGTACTGTCTGCATGCAAGTTTGTGCACCCGTGTCGTGCAATGCCGCGGAGGTCAGAAGAGGGTGTCAGATTCCCCTGGAACTGGAGTTTTCCTGGAATCGGAGTTTCAGACGGTTCTCAGCCGCCATGTGGGTGCTGGGGATCGAACCCGGGTCCTCTGTAAGAGCGGTCGGCGCTCTTAACCGCTAGGCCATCTCTCCAGCCCCCTTTTTGTGTTTTTCTAACATATTCCGATCTTATTTTGTTCCTCTCTCCTACCTCTTCCTGTTACTGCCCAAATTAATATACTCTACGATAAATGTTAAAGACCTATATAGTCTAATTCGTGTTCCCAATTCTCTTAGGTGTGGATTCAGCCACTGGCCTGATCAACCTATTAAGCGTCTCGACTTTATTTTTTTATTAATTTTATTTATTTCTGTATGTGTTTGAATGTACTGTCTGCATGCAAGTCTGTGCACCCGTGTCGTGCAATGCCACGGAGGTCAGAAGAGGGCGTCGGACTCCCCTGGAACTGGAGTTCTCCTGGAATTGGAGTTTCAGACGGTTCTCGGCCGCCATGTGGGTGCTGGAGATCGAACCCGGGTCATCTGCAAGAGCAGTCAGCGCTCTTAATCGCTAGGCCATCTCTCCAGCCCAAGAGAGTCTCAACTTTAAAAGAGGCTCACTCTCCCCACTCTGCAGCACCAGCCCGGCTTAACTCCTCTGGTAGGGTTGGGGTTTCTTACCGACATTCCCCTGTCTAAATTGGAATTTTGTCTGCTTGAGCATGCTTGGCTCTTGTATATGCTGTTATTATTCCTATGAGTAGATATGAATAACTGACCAGATGTTTGAAAACTATTTCCTTGTGGTCGTCCACCACCTCTTTTGCAATGATCCCTGAACTTTGAGAGACAGAAGTTAGATATAGATGTCCCATTAATGAATAAGCATTCTACAGCCTCTTGTCCTATACACATTGGCCAGTTGTGGGTTTGGTGTTATATTTTTATCAAAATTTTAGACATTTTTTTCAAATGTGATCCAAGTAGATAAAATTGTAAAATTTATACAAATAAGAAAAATCTTTATCTGAAGGTTTAACAGTCAACAGTCTGAACCTTTTCTTATCTCAAGAACTAGAATTTTTTCGGAGAAGTCATGAAAAAAACATGCTTAATTTTGTCATTTTAAGAGGAAATTAAATTTTAGAGACAATTTCACATTAATATAAGGTAGGATTATTACATTAGTGTAGATTCCAAGTGTATTCTGTATAAATTTAGTATATCCTCTAATATTTCAATGAATTTCTCATGAACATTTGGAAGTTTCAGCAACATAATATGATGTAAGGAAGTGAAAATCAGGTTCAGCATATAATTTTAAGCCAAGTATTTTTCAACAGATGTTTAATGAAAGCAGCCCAACAGATATTTATAGACTGGAAGATCAAATCTAGAGTTGAGAATAAGCTCACATGTTTTGTTACACAAGCATATTTGGTTTTAAATTGGGTTAAACCGACTGCCAACTGGAAAATCTTTTTAGACAGTTTGTACAACTGGCAGAAACATACTAAAGCACAGATAAGGACTCCATTCTGCCGCATAGCATCCTTGGTGATGAACCACCCAAGTGCCAGTTAAAACCCTCTGGTTGAGTTGATGAATTTCAAATCAGTCTCACTGGGCCTTCAGAATGCATCTGAATCTAATTAAATCATCTGAATATGCCAAATTAATATTTAGCTATCCTTTTACATTTGGCATTAAGAAGCAGCCTGAAGCCACTTAAATGTCACTTACAATTAAATTTTTGGAAGAATTGGTTTTCATCAATATTTGAGAATTTATCAAGTGATCAGGTGATAGATATATCATTGAAAGAAAAAAAACACATAAGCTAATACACCTTTAGGTGTGTCAGACAAATGTTCCAAATGCATAAAGTCCTAACAATCTGTTGCTTTGTGCTATGGGTTATAGATTTCCAAAAGTGTTGGAATCATTTGTTAAAGGTCATTGCTTCATATGATATATATATATATATATATATATATATATATATGCGNTACGTGTGTGTTATACATTGCTTGATTTCTTTGGGAGTTTTGTCAGTTTTGAATTTATCTATTTTCTCTATTGAGATTTTAAAGTTATTTATGTATTATGGATAATAATACTTATGCATTTAATTTTTTCAGGAACTTCCATAATGACCGCTATTTTAAAGGCCCCATGTCAGTAGGCAGATGCTCCCTTTTCCCCTACTCTTCCTCCTCACTGGCATTTGTTACTTAAAGTATGTTTTTGTCTGTGTGATAGTCGTTCTTAACTGGTATATTATTGTGGGTTTTTCAACATGCATTTCACTAATTATTAGTCATGTATATTTATTTTACTAATGCTTATTGGCTATATCTGGTGTCTTACTAAGAAATATCTTTTTGAATATAGCTCCTTCAAAATATTTTGGTTTTCTTTTTTTATTTCTTTTTTAATTCTTTTAGATTTATTTTGTATGTGTATGAGTGTACTGTCTGCATGTAGGTTTGTGCACCCGTGTCGTGCAATGCTGCAGAGGTCAGAAGAGAGCATCAGATTTCCCTAGAACTGGAGTTAAAGACAGTTCTCAGCCACCATGTGGGTGCTGGGGATTGAACTCGGGTCCTCTGCAAGAGCAGTCGGTGTTCTTAACTGCTAGGCCATCTCTCCAGCCCCCCCTTTTTTTTTTATTTCCTGACGTTCTTTAAATATTATGGATATCATGTCCTTGTGGAATATACAGCTTGTAAATGAAGTGCTATGAACACAACCAAGTAATGGAAAACGCGCATATGCCTGACAAGCGCTACATGATCCCACTCATGAAAAAACCTAAGAAAGCTGATATCACTGAGGTGGAGAATGGAGAATGCTAGAGCCTGGAAAGCACGGGGAAAGGGAAAGGAAGGTAGAGAATAAATGATATAAACACAAATCCTTAACAAACACCACTGACGCAAGCTCAAGCTCATGGACCAATGCGTAGACCATAGTCTAGAAATGAACTTACACCTCCATATCTAACTGAGTTTTGATAAAAATGTTAAAGACACACAATGGACAGAGTCATCATTTGAATATTCACATGTCAAGGAATGTAATTAGGCTTCAGTCTCTCGGGTACAAGAATCAACTCAAAATAGATGAAAACACATAAAGAGAATCTAAATCTATAAAACTACCAAGAGCAAATGTATGGGGAGTGGTTTCAGGGGTGTCTGACTTGCTGACATTATTATATGAGGTTGCATTACCAAAGCTAAACTCTGGAGAACTGAGTGCTGAAATTATTTTTAAAAACTAAAAACTGGTGTGATCGGTATGGGTGGAGTCACTCAGCCACACTAAGCCAGGAGCCCAGCACAGACTTACATGGAACAGGAACCTGGGGAGAACCAGCTTGCCAGTGCCAGAGGCATGAGACTCAGGGAACAGGCAGGACACCATGCCCTACCTTCTGCATGATCAGCATGGGCAGAGTCACACAGCCAAGCTCAGTAGGTCAAGGGAGCAACCCCTCCCCCCAAGTAGTGGTGCTGATGATCCTGTAAACTGGTGGAGTTGTGGTACAGAGGATCCAGTGGGCACAATGTTAGTGATTCTAGGTTGCACAGCCAACATAGAGGAAGTGAATGGCAGGAAGAACAGTGAGTGACCAACCAATCCTCCATATTAACGTTTGAGACTAGCACTAGAATCCAAACAAAAAATAAACCTACATGCCAAAGCCACAATGAAAAAATAATAACATGGAAAAAGCTCATAATAAACCCACATCGAACTCGGACCAGTCCTATAGAAGAACCCTATAGCAAGATCTCCCTGGAAGGAAATCAAGTCATGGACCTTAGAAAAACAATCATAGACACATTCAAAAAAATCAAAGAATATAGAGAACAAATCAGAGAACTAAGGGGAGAGAATGAAATAATGAGGAAGGATCTAGAAGGAAAGAATGATAAACTTCAGAAAGAACTAAAGGCAGAGAATGACAAACACTGAAAAAACTCGAGGAAGAGAAACACAAACTCTGAAAAGAACTAGAGGGAGAGAAACACAAACTCCCAAAAGAACTAGAGAGAGAGAATGACAAATGCCAGAAGGGAGTGGAAACACTGAAAAGATCCCAGGCTGAAATGAAAAAAAAGAAACAGACCAGCGAAGCAAAAGCTACAAAGAGAATGACAAGCACTGAAAAGATACTTTAACACTAAAGAAATCACAGGAAGAAGTGAAAAAGGAAATGGAACATTCATCTAATCAACAAGAAATGATGGAAGAAAGTCTCAGAAGCAGAAGGATGAAGCAGAAAATAGAATATGAGGCCTGTGGGATAACACAGAACAACTAAAATGCTCAAGTGAAGATTATGAAAAATTAAAAAAAAAAATACAAGAGAGGAATCACCAGGAAATGTGGGATACTGTGAAAAGACCAATTCTCTGCATCATAAGGATAGGGGAAGGAGAGGAATCCCAAGACAATGGTATTAATCAGATCTTCAAAAGGATCATAGAGGAGCTGGAGAGATGGCCTAGCAGTTAAGAGCGCCAACTGTTCCTGCAGAGGACCCGGGTTCAATCCCCAGCACCCACATGGTGGCTGAGAACCATCTTTAACTCCATTTCCAGGGGAATGTGACACCCCTCTTCTGACCTCTGCAGCATTGCATGACACAGGTGCACAAACCAACATGCAGATGGTACATTCATAGACATACAAAATAAATTTAAAAATTCAAAAAAATAATTCAAAAGGATCATGGAAAAAATTCTCCAAAATGAGAAAAAAAAAACCCTATACAAATACAAGAAGCACATAGAACACTAAATATCTGAAATCCAGGGATTCACCAACGCTTAACAAAGAAGAGATTGACAGTTTAAGCAGATCCATAACATTTGAGGTAATTGAAGACATAATAAAAAAATCTGCCAACTAAGAAAATCACAGGCCCAGATGGTTTTACAACAGAATTCTATAAAACATTTAAAGAGTTACTAAAACCATTATTACTCAAATTATTCTGAAGGATACAAACAGAGAAATCTCCCAAACTCCTTCTATGAAGCCAGCATCACTCTAAAACCAAAACCAGGCAAAGACACAACCAAAAAAGAACACCGTAGACCTATCTCATTAATGAACACAGATGAAAAAATTCTCAACAAAATACTTGCAAATTGCATACAAACCCACATTAAAAAAATCATCCATCATGATCAAATTGGACTCGTACTAGAGATGCAGGGATGGTGCCAAATACATAAACCAATAAATATCATAAAACACATAAATGGACTGAAAGACAAAAATCACACAATTGGACTGAAAGGAACATTCCCAAATATAACCAAAGCCATATACAACAAACCCACAGCCAACATCATCCTAAATGGAGAAAAACCAGAAGCATTACCCTTAAAGGGAGGAACCTGACAAGGCTCTCCCCTATCGCCACTCCTCTTCAATATAGTGCTTGAAAAACTTGCTAGCTCAATAAGGCAAGAAAGAGAAATTAAAAGAGTACTCATTGGAAAAGAGGAAGTCAAACTATCCCTTTTTGCAGATGATATGATAATTTAACAGAGGAATCCTATAAACTCCACCAGAAAACTCCTAGAAATAATTAAGAGTTTCAGTAAAGTGGCAGGATACAAAATTAACCTAGAAAACTCAGTTGCTTTTTTTTACACCAACAACAAGCAACTGGATAAGGAATATAAGGATACCTTTCCACCCACAATAGTGTCAAAAAATACTTGGGAATAAACCTAACAAAAGACACCAGAGATCTCTACAACAAAATAATGTTAAATCCTGTAAGCTGGTGGAGTTGTGGTATAAATGATCCAGTGGGCACAATGTTAGTGATTCTAGGTTGCACAGCCAACACAGAGGAAGTGAACAAGGAGATTGAAGATGGAGACTGAAGAAGGAGATTGAAGATGACATCAAAAGATTGAAAGATCTCCCATGCTCATGGATTGGAAAAATTAATATAGTAGAAATGTCCATTCTACCAAAATTAATATGCAGATTCAATGCAATCTCAATGAAAATCCCCATGAGTTTCTTCACAGACTTGGAAAAATCCTTAAATTCATATGGAAAAACAAAAGACCCTGAATAGCTAAAGCAACCCTAAGCGAAAAATGCAATACAAGGGGAATCACTTTACCAGACTACATTACAGGGCTATAGTCATAAAGACAGCCTGGTACTGGCACAAAAACAGACACACTGACCAATGGAACAAAATGGAAGGTCCAAACGTGAGCTCATACAATCTCAGCCACCTCATATTCAATAAAGGAGCAAAGAAAGCTCACTGGAAGAAAGATAGCATCTTCAGCAAATGATGCTGGCAAAATTGGAACACCATAAGTAGAAGAACAAAATTAAGCAATACAGCAAAATATTGGTCTCCCTGAGACAAGCAAGACTCCTCCATCAATATTAGCTACACCTCAACAGCCTGGAGATACTGTGCAACAGTGGCAGCCAAGTGTCTATATATATCCCAAATCTATTTGGCTATTAGCTCTCTCCTTGGAGGAATAACTCACAGCGGATGCCACAAGCTTATGTCCTCTAGTGGTTAGGAGATGTTATAAGCCACAATAAGAACTTGTCACCCTTTATAGAGAAACCACAGTTTGCGGATTAGCATACCATCCAAGCATCTGTGTCTATGCTCACAGCTTAGCTTGACATAATAATTGGTACTGCTTAAATGCCTGTACATCCAATAGCTTGTGCTTTGTTAGTATGACTAAAAAGGGTATCACTGGAAAAGCTGTCAACCCATGAAGGGAAACAACCTGAACAGACTGGAGTCCAAAATGACAACTCCAAAGAAATTAGACTGTTTTCTTCTCACCCACTTGTGCCCCTTTCCCAAAGCCCAGGGAACAAACTGCAGAAGAGGAGGTGTGGTAGATTGTAAGGGCTGTGGAGAGATAGGGGTGAATCATGAGACTACAGGAATATAGTCTGGACTCCTGATTGATCAACATGCCTGTGCATACAAGCTTCTCCAACTGGTCTATGGGAACCTTGAGTTGTTCAAAATTTGGACATAGATACTTGCAAAATGCACCAATTACCTAATTATATGACGTACTGAGTAACATCAATGTTATCTGCAAACAACCGTGTCATTATATTGTAGAATCCCTTAGAAATTAATTTAAAAAAAAGAACAAAATTAAACCCCTACTTCTCATCCTGTACAAAAATAAACTCCAAGTAGATCAAAGACCTCAATGTGAAACCCAAAACTCTGAAGGTGATAGAAGAAAAAGTTGATAGCAATCTGTAAGCCATAGGAGTAGAAAAAGACTTTCTGAATCAAACAGCAGCCACGCAGGAAATAAGGTCAACAGCTGACAAATTGGAACGCATCAAACTCAAAAGCTTCTGTACAGCAGAAGAAACAATCAAGGAAGTGAAGAGAAAACCCACAGAGTGGGAGGAAACTTGACCAGTGGTACATCTGACAAAGCATTTACATCCAGAATATATATGCTACTTAAAAACAAAGAAGAAAACAAATGACTCGCTCAAAAGATGGAGCAAAGAGCTGAACAGAGACTTCATCAGTGAGGAAGTAAAAATGGCTGAGAAACATCTTAAAAAGTGTTCAACATCGTTAATAATTAAGGAAATGCAAATTAAAATCACTCTAAGATATCATCTCACTCCAAAAAAGACTGGCTATGATCAAGAAAACAAAATACACCAAATGCTAGAGAGGTTGTGGGGAAAGGGGGACACTCATCCACTGCTGACATGAATGTAAACTCATACAACCATTATGGAAAGCAGTGTGGAGAACACTTAAAAGACTCAAAATGAGCCTACCACCTGACCCAACCATACCACTCCTGGGTATATATCCACAAGACTCATCCTACTGCAAAGATACATGAACATCTATGTTTATTGCAGCTTCACAATATCAAAGAGCTGAAACCAAGCCAAATGCCCCTCAACTGACGAGTGGATAACAAAAATGTGGTACAACTACATAATGGAGTTCTATGCAGCAGTAAAGAAAGATAAATTCATGAACTTTGCAGGTAAATGGATGGATTCACTTTATACTAAGTGAAGTAACACAAACCCAGAAAAACAAACAGGGAATGGTTTCCCTCATTTGTGGATGCCAACACCAAATCACCCAATTGAAAGGCAAGCTGAGCAACATTACTGTTATATTTCTTTCTAGCTAAAAGCAGCTGTGATGTTGTAATGTGAATCTCTTAAAGAGCCTTAGAATTAACTTACCACTTACTTTCAGATATGACAATTAATGTATATGGGTGGAAGGTATATATTCATATTTTAAAATAATATAAAGTTAAATGGAAAAATATGAACTCCTAAACATATATTGGAATTAACACTCTGTTTATTCCTGGAGGACATAATTCTGGTACATATATGACATTTATGTAGGCATATATTGGAGCAATACAATTGGGAAGGAACCACAACAACATAAGGACTGGATCAAAGAACGGACTGATATAGTTAAATTCTGCCCCAAACAATAAACCTTTGCAGAGAAAAACTTTAAAAAGACTGAGAGAAAGATGCAGGACATGTATGGCAGAATGCATGAACTGGGGTGGGGTAGGGAGAAGGGAAAGGGAAATATGTCTAAATGGAATGGAAAAATGTCTGAAATACACAAAACATCAATAAAAGTATTATATTAAAAAAACTAAAATCTTCAATGATATATAAGTAACTTTATGATTTTGTTTGGGGCTGCATTAATAGCTCTCTTAGAATGCATATGACCCTTTAGGCTACTAGTAGGACATTCTTCTTAACCACTGGCATCAACAGTGATTGTTTTATAGGCAAACTCCCCAAAACATTGAGGCAGAAGCAAAACAAATGAGATTATCACTAAACTAAAACCTCTTGAACTACAAAGAAAACAATCAGCATCAAGACCCTGACTACCTGAGATGAAACATTTACAGGCTGTATATTCCACAAGGACATGATATTTATAATATATAAAGAAATGCAAGAAATAAAAAAGAAAGCCAAAATGTTTTAAAGGCAATATATTCAAAAATATATTTCTTAGTAAGATATCAAAAATAGACATGACTCATTATTGGTGAAATGCATGTAAATAAATCCCAGCAATAATACACCAGTTAAGAATGGCTAACACACACACACACACACACACACACACACACACACACAAACAAACACTTTAAATGATAAATACCAGTGAGGAGTAAGAGGAAGAGGGAAAGGGAGTCTGTGCATACTGACATTGGGCCTTTAAGACAGCAGCCATTTTGGAAACAGTATGGAACTTCCTCAAAAAATTAAAATACATGTACTATATGAGTGGGCCTCCCACCGGTATGTATATATTCAAAGAAAATGAAATCAGTGTGTTGATGTCTGCATTCCCAGGTCAGCCCAACTGCTATAAGCAAAACAAAGTAATAAAAAAATTCATGTGCCTGACAAGCACTGCATAATCCCACTCATGAGAAATCTAAGAAAGTTGGCATCACTGAAGTGGAGAGCAGAGAATGCTAGAGGCTGGAGAGTACAGGGGAAAGGGAGAGAAGGGTGGAGATCAATAAATTAATACTAACCTCGAGTTACGTAAGAGTTAGAAGTTTTGTATGCTGTTGTAAAGTGATTATAGAAATGAACAATACAGTATGAGTTAATATTTGTTAATGTCAGAAGCCTGTAGAAAAAAGGTATTTTCTTGGGGAAAATTTCAAAGCTCAGTTTTGAAAATATTAAGTCTATGATAACAAACAGGCATGTCCATGGGTTGGAGTTGAACGTTCAGGAGTGAATTTCAGGGTAGATATGCAAATGTGGGAATTATAAATGTAGATACAGCTTCAGAATCAAAGAATGAATAAAACTTACCAAAAAGCAAAAATAGAAATATAACAGGACACAGCACTGAGCCCAACATTAAGATGTCAAAATAAAGAAAGCCATACTGACAGGGTTACCCTGGCTGGAGATGCCTAGAAAAAAACCCTCTC
This sequence comes from Rhizomys pruinosus, assembly GCA_009823505.1. Classification (NCBI taxonomy): domain Eukaryota; kingdom Metazoa; phylum Chordata; class Mammalia; order Rodentia; family Spalacidae; genus Rhizomys; species Rhizomys pruinosus. Next base: position 2,360,188 of record VZQC01012107.1, read on the forward strand.
TGTCATAGCTCTAGGCAAATGAAATTTTAGACAGCATGCTAACTATGGATTGTTATATTTACAGCCAAGTGTACCATACACCACTCATCAAAGGAGTGGGTTTTTTGCAGCAGAGTTCCACAACTCATCACACACAGAGAACATATGTCTGAGAGATATCCAGCCTTAAGTGACAGATCTAGAGTGGAACACAGCAGACAACAAAGTAAAATGAAACCAAGACAGTGTGGTTTCTCCAGAAATTTTTGATAATATACCTATAGATAAGTGGAGTGATATAATATCGAATAGTCAAAATAAATGAATAAAAAAGAGATAGAATATTTGGTGGATACATTGGAAGCACAAGAGTAAAGGAAAAGAGCCTCAGAGAGAACAAGAATCCATCAACCATACTTATGGTATATACATATATGAATATATATATATATACATATATATATATATGAAATTAAAGCAAGCTTTGAAGACATAACCATATCAACATAATTTAAGAAAGCCAAAACCTGGATTCAACCTGATTATTCATCAACTAATAAATAAGCAAAAAGTTTCTGCATATATAGAATGAGATACTATTCAGCCTTAAGACGGTAGAACTTCTGATGCATAACTTCAAGACATTATACTAAATAAAACGAGCCAGTTATAAAGGAGAAAACACTGCCTGATCCCACTTACACAATGTACCTGATCCCACTTACACAATGTACCTAAGGTAATCAAATTCACAGAAGCATAATAAAGGGGTAAGGGGTGAGGTAGTTGGGTTATTACTTAATTGGTACAGAGTTTCAATTGAACAAGATGAACAACTCTGTGGGTGTTTGGGAGTGATGCTCATATCACATGGATGGACTCAATAACACTGATATGAATACTTAGGACTAAGATGGTAAATGTTATATTATGCTCCTTATCAATCTTTTTCAATGTGCAAGAAATTGGCAATGAGCTAAAACATTAATGGAAAAGCATTATTGTTTCCTTTTACAGTTTTACATGGTAATTCCTAAAGGAAGAAAATGTCATTTGAAATAAAAAAATCTAATACTAAAATATTTATCAGCTTGAACTGCAAAAACAAAGCCTTTGCAAAAACCCAAATGTTGCTGGAATTGTGAACAAACTCTGGTGTATCTGCCCAATGAAAGACTGTGAAGACAAAAGAATAAGCTACCAATAAACTAGATTATATTCCATGTGGAGTAAAACAGACAAAAAATACATGCTGTATAATTTCATTTACATAAAATTCAGAGATAGGCACCAATAAGTCTATCCTGTTAAAAATACAACAGCAGTTGCCGACATAGTGGGCACAGATTGAGAGTCTCGTGGGAACATTCTGGTATAAAGGCAATGGTCTATATCTTGGTAGAGAGAGATTTATATAAACCTGGCAAAAATCTTGCATTGTACATTGAAGATCTGTGTATTTCAAGGCTGGATAGATAGCTCCTCAGTTAAGAGCATGTACCACTCTTCCAGAGGACCCAGGAATACAGCTGGTTCCCAGCACCCACAAGGTGGCTAACAACCATTCCTAACTCCAGTTCCAATGGATCTGGCACCCCATCCTGGCCTCCATGGGCAGTGCATGCATGTGGTACACATACATAAATACAGGAAAATATTCATACACATAAAATCAAAACAAATATATCTTTTTCAAAAGATCTGCACATTTCATACTAAATTGAATAAAATATGGAGAATAAAGGTAAATATAGTGTCTAAGAACAGACAATCTTTCAGAGCAGTTTTATTATATAATATGGAGTCAAAGGAGATGTGGAGGACAAGTAAGCTTTTTGTTTTTAACTTAGACAAGGCTATTCTTGTTTGTATGTTATAGGCGTGATTGAAAAGGTGATAAGATTTTAAACCATGCTCTTGAACAAGAATGGGAGGGGATTCTGTGAATGAGAAGAGACGTTGACCTCACCCTCCAGCACATGTCATCCATAGCAGCAGTAATGAGAAAGAACAGTGAGAACACTGATGTGGATTCAGCCAGGAGAGCTGTGTTTAAGGACCCTGAAAATTCTACTCTTACATTATAACATACGCACAAGGAGGGCAGCTTTGTTCTCGCACTGTCCACAAACTTTCCTTTTCATCTTGGACTTCTTGGTTCCCGAAGGACTTGCCATTTTATAATGAAGTGCTTGTTTCACTGGCTCTGGAAGAAAAAGAAGTCAGGACAATCACTTTGAAGTATGAGGTTTGGTTTCTTGATTAACACGGAGCATTTCCAAATTCTCACACAGTCCTGCAGCATTAGCAGCAGAAGAGCTGGATCTGTCAAGTCTGAACTGTCCACTCATTGTGGAGTCTGTAAGCAGTCCCCGCCAGCCCCCACATGCAGGTGCCTCAAGTATCCACCTCTCTAACTCTGCTTCAAAGCCCCTTGACCTGAACATTCACAGCTACACAACACAGAGAACCTTACTTTTGAAAGAATTCCTGTGCCAGGTCCCTATCCCTGGATATAGCCGAAGTCCACATAAACCAAATTTGAAACCTACAATATTCTATGCTTGTAACGAGTATGCAAGTCGTTGCTTGTCTTGTTGCAACAAAATGTCTGACTAAAGCACTTTCAGGAAAGCAGCAGGTGTTTTGGCTTCCAGGCCCAGGGACACAGTCCACCATGGCAGGAAAGTCAAAGTGGCAGCTAGTCAAACTCTGAGAGAGATGACTGCTGCTGCTCGCTGCCTCTCTGAACTTCATCCCACAAAGTGGACCATCCACACTGAGGACGGGCCTTCCCAAATCAGCTAACATATCCAGCTAATCCCTCACATATGAGCCCAGAGATTTGCTTCCAGGCTTACTCTAAATCTCGTTGGGTTGACAATGAAGAATGGCTCACAATATATTCACATAAATATATGTGTATATTTCTAGAATTTATTTATCAAATTTTATTAGTATTTAAAATAAAATTGTTTCATTTCCATAAAAACATCGTGTTTCCTTTAGGAACATTGTAAATTCCGATGTGGTCAGGGTGTTTACTATTCGGGAATAAATTTATATTTACGAAACGTGAAGCCTATTTGCAACCTCCTTTTGAGATTCCTAGAGTGATATTTTAATTTATAGTTCAGTACTGTCAAAATTCTCTTCCTGGTTTAAAGATTATACTGAAAAAAAGTTTAAAAATAGTCTTAACTTTTGAAAATACTACCACAATGATAGTCTAAGTTGCCATTTTTGACATAAAATAAGCCCCCCACTAAAAACTGAATAAAACTTATTTTGAATATCAAAATGTCATCCACTGGTAGCATAGAAGTTTTATTCTGCATTAATAAACTACAGCACTTTATATGTAATGGACATGAAGAAAAATGAATTCCATCTTTAGTGTCTAATCAAATGGTAAGATGCTTACCTTGAATCTGTTCCTTCAGTAACTTTAATTTTACTCTTCCAGCAGAGAGCTGTATTAATAAATAGATATTTTTTTAAGTATATATTATCTTATTCGAAGAAAATTTAATTAAAGTGTTAGCAAAATATTAAAAGCTGTTACATTTGGGTACATCTTAGGTAAAAATTTATTGCTAAGAAATAAAATTAAGAGATCATCACTAAAGCATACATAAACTAAATTAAAAATAAATTTTATAAATATAAATACAACCCATTTTGGGGTTTGATGCTACTGTTGAGACAGGGTCTCACTACATAGCCCAGGCTGGCCTCTAACTCAGGATCCTCCTGTCAATTCTCCATGAGCCACCATGCCAAGCTTCTAAACTGATCTTTACAGAACATATCAGGAATTATATTTTTATTATACAAGGCTACATAGGCCATTTTTATACAATTAATAGTATACTTTGAACAAAGCAAAAAGACTAAATGTCACCATGAGATATTTCGAAGAAAATGTTATCAAATACTGTGAAAACTCAGTCTCTTCTATTTATCCTCCTGAAACACACAGACTGGTATTTGTGCAGCCTGAGTCACAGCTGAATTCTGAGTGAGCTACTCCACTCACATAACTGTAGAAGCTAATGGCATTATCTTATTTTTACAATTTGGAGAACCACATGTTTCAGTGTCATAGTCTTAACCTTCATATGTATTACTGATGACCCCGGATGCTTCCTCGTGTAGCCAAAAAACACTTGAGTAAGTAAAATTCGCTACTGGGCATTTTGACATAAATAACCGTGCAAACCCTTGGATCTTAATATTGTAGGCAGCAAAACAGACCTGCCAATTGAATACATTTGCCTGGGTCTTATTAAAACCAGCATTTAAAGTGCACAAGCAAGCATAGAGGATGGTGTGAATTTACATAGACACTGTCAATTCATGCCCAGTTTTCAATTTGCAATTTGCATGCTCAATTGCCAAATTTGTACATGAGGATGTGAGAACAATGGCTGCCTCTGTATCTACGGCTGTACCAACTGCAGTCATTTTGAAAATTCAGGCCTAATTATTCTCTGTGGTTTTGCTTCAAAGAGGCACTCATTGTTTCATATTCTTTGAAGTAGCTTCTCAGATGTTTTCTGTACCAAACACAGCAGAAAATAAAATAGAGTTGAAATAATCAACTTTATAGGAATCACACTTTTATTTTTAAGTCGGTAATGTTATACAAGTTACAAATAATTTAATCTCATTTTTCATAAGCAAATTATCCAATGTGATTACCTTAATGATACAACTGGATTGCAACAAGACCAGCCTGGCTATGGGCTACTTAGAATGGGTAGATAGGAAAATAAAACAATGATATGGAGATTTTATAATTATTTTTTATTGTCATGAGTAATAGTTTCAGTTCTATAAATGTATTCTTATTCACTTCAAATTATCTAAATTGCATAAAAATATTTCAGTGAGCAAGCTGCTTGCTGCTATTTTTAGGCAAATTGAATTTCCTCATTGTCTAATCTTTATGTTTGAAAAATAATTGGGTAATGAAGTAGGGTTAGAACAAGGACAAAGTTGAGTACACGTACACTCATGTTTACATCTGAAGCATCAGGAATTTAATACACTAAAGCCACTACACCATTGTACTACTAAAAGACCCTGGACAAGAGCTTCTCAGGGCGAGGGCAGTTTAGTTGTGTCTATCATGCATAACATCTGAGCTGCTGATGTGGACCACTCCATGGACAGTGCTCTCCTCCCCCCATGCATCACAAATACCTGCAAACATTCACCAATGACTTCATTTCCCCAGAATATTCCCAGAAGCCACTATTTCAGCTCTTTTCATGCTCAGTCAACTACGGAAATTTTTCCATGTTTTTCTGTCTATCCAGGCTCCTCAGTGTTTCCTGAAACTCATTTAACTATTGTGTATTTTATATCCTTCCTAAAAATGTTTCACCTCAACATTCTCACTAACTGAAACACATGTTTCTTTAGTCACAGCTTCTTTACGAACACTATCCAGAAAAGCCAGTCCTTCTTGAGGTTTTCTGTAGGCTGGCTTCCAACTCACTATGCAGCTGAAGATGACCTTGAAATTCTGATTCTCTTGTCCCATCTCCCAGGTTGTGCAATTGCAGGTGTGTACCATCCTACACATTTTGTGTGGTACTGGGGATCAACCCAGGATTTCCCACAAGCACTCCACTAACAGCTACATTTCCTGCCCAACTAGCTAGTTTTTCATTCTCAAATCCCTTTCTCCCTGGTACAGACCTACCATCATCATTCAGTAAAGAATAATGTAAGATCTCCACACCTCACTTAGTGCCCTTATGAATGCCCGTGGATGACTTTCCACCTGAACATCAGCATTCTACCCAGTATTTCTCTTCATCACATTTCTAGCTGATAACTAGATACTTCAGTGCTCATGTACCTGACACTCCGGCACCCAAGACCCTCCAGCATGTACCCAAGACCCTCCAGCATGTACCTGTGAATACCTAAAAGCTTCTCAGGGGCCTCCTATTATGACCAAATCTTGTACCTAGGCAGCATTCTAAATGGTCACATCTTCAAACTCAGTTCCAAACTCTAATGGTAATTACAATCCCTTTATCTTTTCCCTCTCAGCAGTGCCATTCTACCCACAATTATGATTAAATAATGCTCTGGTTTTCCTAAAAACCCCATGTTTAATAACCTCCGTGGACACATGGACTTCTCAACAATTCCTTCACTCATTTACTGCTAACCCCAGTCACGACTCTCAGGGTGCCTCCTCCACACCCAAGGATGCACAGTCCTCCCATTTCCTGACCACCAACTGAACAGATGGTGTTGTTACCTCCAGCTGTGTTCAGAGTATTGACATGTTATTAGAGTTTACAAATAAATTATCTCCACCACCTGTCAAACCCAATCTAAAATGGCTTTATTTATTTAAACCTGTTTTTTTTTTTTTTCTTAATTTTTCTTGGCAGAGGAAATGTCTTCTTTCCCTAGGGAAGGTTTCTTTAATGAACCACCTTCTCAAAGGCATGGACCAAGCCTCTTGGTACCTCTGTCTTCTACAGCTCTAGTCTCTACTTGCATTCTAGTTCCTCAGCAGGTAGACTGGCTAACTCTTTCACCAACCCCAAAACTTAGTAATTCTTCCCTGGATCCTACTGAACCTTTAAAATGTAATCTTAAGTTCATTACATAGTTTTGGTTCATTGTCTCCTTTTTTGTTCACCCACTTACAATGTATTTTTTGCATCTAATTATTCAGTCGTTAAACTCTATTATTTCAGCATTCTCATTTTCCATAAATACATATCAAAACATAATTTTCAGGTGACAATTCAAATTGTCACCTGAAAATTATGTATGTATATATATATAAAATCTCATGCATTGCTCAAAACACTGCGAAGCAATTACCAATGTCTTACAAATGTGCAGCAGAGGTCTGAAAAGGTGGACTGACTCCCTTACAATCATATAGACAACTGAATCAGAATTTTAAACTGATTAATTATGGAGGCCAAGGCGGAGCTTCTCAACCCCAGCACTGCTGATGCTATGGGGCTATCTGGTGATCATACCATGTTCAGCAGCAATCTTGGCCTTGACTCACTACATACATTCACCAAAACCAACAGAAAACCTCTCTTGTTTTTAACAAGTGAAACGTCTTCAGACATTGCCAAGTGTCTCCTAGAGAGCAAGTTTTGCTGCCCTGAAAAACATTTGTCTAAACCTGAGATAGTTCATGAAACAATACATAGGACAATACTGGCATCTCCATCATTTCTGAATATTCTCTTCCTTCTGTAAAACTTTGCCTCTACTCCTGTCCTTCATCTTCTTCTTACCTGTCTTTACTGCAAAGCTGGCAGCTTATTTTTTAACAATCCTAAGAACCTGCACTTAGCATCATGGTCCTTATGCTTGACAAAGAGCAAGTTATTTTACTTTTCTAACAGAAAATTATTTTATCTGTAAAACCATAGTTATAAACCATCTCTTAGGAGAGATATAAGTGCTTAATGTGATTTTTTTTCCATGCCCACATACAAATACACACATTCACAGAATTTTTAAATAAATAAATATTTTTAAAGAAAATGATGCTACTTAATTATCTCATTGTCCACAAAGTAAAGATAATGAAACACATCTGCAATAGCATTCTGCTCATTTTAAAGCATCCTATTCTCTGGATTTACACACAGGTGCATCTTCAGTTGGGGCACAGAAGAGCTCCTCTGGTAATTTTTAAGCTAAATATAAACAAAGCTTTCCTTCCTCCTATTTGACAAGTTTATTGCAGCCCTCTTCACAATAGAGAAGAGCTGGAACATTTCTTTTCCTCATTATTTGCAATATTTCTTCAACCTCTAAAGAAGTTACCTCTCCAACTGGTAAAGTCCTTCATTTTATTGTTTAACTAATGATGTGTGTTTTAATTTTTATTAGCATATTTTATATAATAAATAATGTTTTCATTATGGCATTTTCACACAATACTATTAGTATATATATATATATATATATATATTTTGATATTTACCTCATTGCCCTCTCCTGTCCCCTCACACTTGTACTAATCCTGTTCCACTATCTAACTAGGCCACCTTCTGCTTTTATGTCTTTATTTTGTAAAACAATGAATTTAATTCGAGTAACTTAGAAGAGCGAAGGTAAGGAGTTATTTGCAAGAGCATTGGCAGCTTACCAGGGCTACAGCACTGAAGAAAGTGTCTCTTTTTCCCCAACAACTGCTAACTGCCTATAGATCCTCAGGGAGGGATGAGGCCTCATGAACCCTTCTCACCACAAGTAAATGATGATGAGCCTAATCTTGTTCAAGTCTTGTGCAAGTAATCACACCTGCTAAGAGTTCAGTAGTGCAGTGAGTAGAACACCCCCAGACGACAGTGTTCTGGGACACTCCGCCCCCTTCTCAGGCTGTCACATCCTGCCCCCTTCTGTGACTTTGCTGAGATTTGGAATGGCGGACTTAATGTGATTTTTTAAAAAGCAAAAGCAGCTCTACTACTGATTAGTGTGAAATATACAGAGGAAACATTAAATTGCGAGGCCACCATACTTCACACACTGACTTTCCTTGGCTTTTATCCTTCACATCTCCCATACTTACATTAACTCTTAGGGACACATTTACTCAGCTTCACTTATCACATGAGCATTCAAAAATCTTAAATGCATCCCACAGACTTGTTCTTCTTCCTTTAAGCTATCTTTTACTCTTTTCAACTTGTAATATCAACTAAGTATGTGACTTCTCTTGCCTCACTGTTTTTAGTTCCATATTTCCTTTATATTGCTTCTGCTTCCATTATAACTCATGTGCTCTCTAGTCTCTTTCTAAACATCCACAATGACTCTGTGCCCACTGACCCCCAGAGTGGAAAGCACCCACGGGACCAAAGCATCCCAGAAAGTGATGTGGAAGTAGAAATGGAACACCTACTTGAATTTTATTTACCTGTCCTTAATTTTTATTGTTGATTTTATAATGTACATGATGTAAATATTCATGCCTATAATTAAATAACAATACATCTGTGAGAAGTCCTATGCCCAGAGTATTTTAATTTCTACTGTGTTGGATGATCAAATCGTTTTGGAAATTACTTGTTTTTACTCTAATAACAACAAAGAACCTGGACAGTTGGAGAAGAACAACCATCCCAAATCATTTCCTTCACCTTGCAGTCCTGCAGGACAATATATGTAAGGGAAGGGAGAACCTCATTCTTCACAGGAAGCACATCAAGATTCCTGAGTCTATGATCAGAAACCTTCTTTCTACTACCCAGCCCCTCATTGCACAGTGGATGCTCCGCACACCTGCTTCTACTCTCCTCAATTATCATGTTTGTAATCATAAGAATTTGGTTTCTCTTCTTTTCTTACAAACTTACTTACAAATTTTTCAAGTATTTTATTTATTTATGTTTTATTTTATGTGTATAAGTGTTATGTCTGCATGCGTGTAAGTGCACCCATGTCACTGCATACGTGTAAGTGCACCCATGAAGTACAGTTCCCATGGACAGAAGAGGGCACCAGAGCCCCTCGAAGTTCCAGACAATTTTTAGCTAGCTGTAAGTGCTGGAATTTTAATCTGGCTCTTCTACAAGAACAGGTAGCGCTCTTAACCACTGACACATCTCTTTAGCCCCGCCTGTTACTTCTTACGCACACATTGTTTATATACTTATTGACTACACCAGCAGTTGCAAAGTGACTCTTACTAAATTGTTTCTCATGTACCCCATTTCTTATTTCACTTTTCCATTTCTTGTAAATATTTTATTAAATTTTTGTCCATTTCATACAGAGCATCTTAATCATCTTTCTGCCCCTTCTCCTTAGCATTCTCCCATTGACTACCCCCCCCACACACATACACACATACACACACAAACTCATGCATTCTGCCATTGGTGTTAAGGAATAATGAGTCAAGATAGTGTTCTCTCTATCCCTATTCCACTATGTTCCATAAGCCTTAGGTGTAGAGGTTGCATTGCAGATGTGTCACTTGGGCTCTGGCAACTCACAGTGTCTGTGTATGACCAGTTGTGGAACTCTGTAATAATTTCCATGTGTTATAAAGATGTTTCCATAATGAGTGGTGCCTTGGGCACTTGTCTGTAAATATAAGGATACATATTTTGAACATAGTAAGAAAAGTAAGATTTGTATATGGATGTGACAGGCTTGAGGTTTTCTTGAGAATCTATGACCTATCCAGTGATTTGTATTTGGCTGTGCTGACAGCACCACATATGAGTTTCTTCTTTAAGTCCAGTTATGTAGGTGTTGATTGCCTCTAAAATAAAAGTACCACTACTGTCCCAATACAACACTAGTGTATTGGGGCAGTAGTGGTATTGTGCTGGTCATTGTTGTGGTTATTAAGCCTTAAAGTTGGTGTTGGACCTACAATCGATGTTCTTCCTTAGCAGCTTGCATCATGTTCTCCAAATCAATGAGAGTTACCCTTCAGAGGAGATGGCTTCCAGATTAGTTCCAGCTCCATTGCTCCAAATCTTATTTCTGAAGTATACCCTGTCTTCCTCAATAGGGCCTTACCTTCAAGCTCTGGGAAACAATTAAGAGCTATGCCAATAGGCTGTTAGATTTTGGGAGTCTCTTAGACTACCGTGGCCGACAACTCAATTCAAAGGGAGGGTTCTCCTATCTGACACTGTTTCTTATTATGAAGCCTTCAGCTATACACATGAACTCATGTAGAGATACTGTACACTTAATTTTCAAGTAGGTTTTGGACTAATACATTTCCCTCTGGTTATTTTACACTATCTAGGAGTGGTTTATCTCTCCCCTTCCTCTCTCTCTTTCTCTCTGTTCTCTCTCTCTCTCTCTCTCTCTCTCTCTCTCTCTCTCTCTCTCTCCTATCTCTCTCCTTGTCTTTTTATATGAGATGAGAATCTCAACAGGAACAAATCCCTAGAAGACTAAAAGCCATTTTATAAACCCAAACAAATCCAAGTCTTTGATCACAAATTTGATAATTATAGCCAATATTTTTTTGTTGTTTTATTTTACACTTTTTTTTCTCAAAATCTGAGGCTGGCCTTAACTCAGGGCAATCCCCTCCCCCCTGCAGCCTCCTGAATGCTGGGATTACAGGGCTGAGCTACCTTGTCTGGTGGTGATTTTCACACAGTTATAGTGACACGGGAAACATAGCACTGAACAGTGACAGGGAAAGATAATGACAAATTCAAAGCAGCTTAAAGGTTTTTAGTCCCAGAATAAGATATGTTTCACTAAAGAAATGATGCCATAGAATAAAAAGCATTTTATGAAACCAAAAGTTTAGAAAGGCTGAGTAAGATGCTTATAGATGTCAAATGACCCAATGAAAGTTTAAGGGCAAGTCCGTAAAAATAAAAAGCTGTGTAAGTTAAAACTCACAAAGTCACGAATCTCATTCTAAAAACACCCAGAAAAACACTTTCTTTATATAATGACACCTTACCTGACTCATTTTAAATTGATGGAAGTTATATTTTACAATGCACAGTAAAGAAAAAACAAATCTTTAACTCGGGAATAAGATGCAGGGTTTTTTTCTCTCTTGGATATGCTTATATATGGAAATGAGAGTATTTGAGTAATGATTAGTCAAGGATAATATTAAAATATTAGACAAATGTAAAATAATATGAAGTCAGAAACACTGTGTATAATTTTTATATCAAATAATACAGGAATTCACCTTGCAGAACTATGTAGCTTTATTTTACATACTTTAATTTTTGACTGAGTGGAAAAGTTCTGTTTGTAATTTGAAGAACTTCAGAAAAGAACATATTCCCTTAAAAGACATATGGAAAATGGAAATATATCTGAACAATAACAGCAATGACTGAACCAAAATCTTATATTACATGAAGTTATTAAAACAAGAATGGTAGCTTGTACAGTATGGTAGAGAATGCAAAAAATGGAAGATAATTCACGTCTTCTTGCTCAGTGAATTACCTGAGTATCACATTATTGCCTGAGTTTCATCTTACCTTCATAACATTTCCTTTATTCTGCATCATTACATGTGACTGATTACCCAATTTGCCCACATTTCCAGATTTCCAATGATATCCACTTGACCTTCAACAGACATAAACAAAACAAAATGATTACTGAAAACATCCCTCTTGCTAATGAAAACAAATATATTTTGCTGTTTTCAGGAAATAGAAATTCAGATGTTAACCATCACAAATGAAACACCAATAAGGCCTTAGTGTATCACCAGGAATTTTAAAAGATAGCCCCTCTATATTTTTTACTTTTTTTGCATCGATGAATAAAAGTGAAATGTCCAAACACAAATAAAGAATCCCATTGCTTCACATTTGACTGAAGAGGGGTTTGTTACTTTATAGGAAACTTTATGGTGGATCATGTATTTTTTAACTAAACATCAACAGATGCAAAATAAAAGGATAATCAAGGCAGCACCCCCAAATGTGCAGCAGGTCCACAAGGTGATGGATTTGTTAAGTCTTCAAATGGGATACCAAAATGAAAAGTGACACAGATTGCAAAGAAGAAAATGGCACTCTTGGGGCTTATGCAAGGAATTCTGACTTTCAAATGAAAATTTCGATCCTCTGAAAGGCCAACTCTGAGCTGGTAAAGATACTTCAATCGTCAAAAGTGTTGATTCACAAATATGAGGACCTGAGCTTAATCCATAGATTCCCATCTTGAAAGCCAGGCAAGGTATCACACACCTATAATGCCAGTGTCCCACTTGGTAAAGTCCAGCCCAGTAAGAGACCTTGTCTTTTTTTTTAAGGGATTCTACAATATGACACAGTTGTTTGCAGATAACATTGATGTTACTCAGTATGTCATACAATTAGGTAACTAGTGAATTTTGCAAGTATCTATGTCCAAATTTTGAACAACCCAAGGTTCCCATAGTCCAGTTGGAGAAGCTTGTATGCACAGGCATGTTGATCAGTTAGGAGTCCAGACTATATTCCTGTAGTCTCACGATTCACCCCTATCTCTGTAGCCCTTACAATCTACCATGCCTCCTCTTCCGCAGTTTGTTCCCTGGGCTTTGGGAAAGGGGCACAAGTGAGTGAGAAGAAAACAGTCTAATTTCTTTGGAGTTGTCATTTTGGACTCCAGTCTGCTCAGGTTGTTTCTCTTCATGGGTTGACAGCTTTTCTAGTAATACCCTTTTTAGTCATACTAACAAAGCACAAGCTATTGGATGTACAGGCATTTAAGCAGTACCAATTATTATGTCAAGCTAAGCTGTGAGCATAGACACAGATGCTTGGATGGTATGCTAATCTGCAAACTGTGGTTTCTCTATAAAGGGTGACAAGTTCTTATTGTGGCTTATAACATCTCCTAACCACTAGAGGACATAAGCTTGTGGCATCCACTGTGAGTTATTCCTCCAAGGAGAGAGCTAATAGCCAAATAGATTTGGATATATATATATATATATATCTATATATATTTTTTTTTTTGTGTGTGTGTGTGGGGAGGGAGGGAGAGAGGAGCGAGAGAGAGGAGAGAGGCGAGAGGGAGTGGGAGAGAGAGGGAGAGACGGAGGGAGAGACAGAAGAGAAGGAGACAGCGAGAGACTTGGCTGCCACTGTTGCACAGTATCAAGAGACCTTGTCTTTAAAACCACAAATGGACAGTCCTGCGAACTGGACCCCAAGATGTCTCTGCGTCTCCCCTATGCGCGCTTGGTCTCCACATTCCTCTTGCTCCTCTCTTCTCTCTCTCCTCTCCTCTCTCTCTCTCTCTCTCTCCTCTCTCCCATACACACACACACCTCCACACACACACACAACAACAACTGTGATCCCCAAACCTCTGCACACAACAAAGGACAAACGAAAGACAACCACATCAATGAAAGGGAATAAAGCTACTGATAATTAGGAGAAAATCAGCAAGACATATAATAAATTTGATCATCTAGATGATGGACAATTTGAAGTACCTTGAATAAATGAAGACTCTACTTATTAAGGAAAGTGTTTTCCTCTTCCCTGCAACGGGTTCCGGAGGACTTAGACTTTTACCTACATTTACTTACTGAGACTCTCCGCCCATCTTTGAATTTTTCCTCTGGTGAAACC
>VZQC01012107.1:2377082-2402457 GCA_009823505.1 Rhizomys pruinosus
AAAGAAAGATGACATCACGAGCTTTGCAGGAAAATGGCTGGAGCTAGAAGACATCATGCTGAGTGAAGTAACACAGTCCCAGAAAAACAAACGATGAATGGTATCCCTCATCTGTAGATCCTAGTGCCAATTACCTAGTTGTAAGTATTTCTTGTGCAGGGCCCCTTGAGCTTTTGTCCAAGCAGTTGGGAGTGATGCATATTGGAAACAAGAACAAGAACAACAGCAACAACAACAGAAAGGACTGCATCAAAGAACTGACTGAAACAGTGAACTTCTGCTCAAAACAGTCAACTTCCCCATGGAGAATACCGAGAAAGACTGAGAAAGAGATGAAAAGCATGTTTGGCAGAATACATGAGATCTGGTGGGGTGGGGGATAGGGTGGGGCACATGGGTGTAGATTTGATAATCTTGTACAAAATATATATTTAAAAAGATTTAAAAATGTTAAAAAGAAAAAAAATCATCAAATATGTATGAAGCATATGTATTTGCTCTATAGAAGGTTGTAAGCCTCTGAAGTCCATTTGGAAGGCAATTTATCTGTGTATATCACACTAAGAAATGAATGTGCAAATAGATCTAAAATGACAGAAGGAGAAATTCATCCAAAGACACTCTTTCAAGAAAGCAAAAGTATAAGGTGAAGTGTACCAATGATGGTGTAGACACAATCACACAACACTGAAGAATTAAGCCATAAAATATGGGATAATTCAGTTTGTGCCAAAATGGCTAGAACACTAAGATATAGTAACCAAAATACTAAGATGTGAATTATTTTTCATAGTTTATACACAAAATCTTTTATAAAACACAAGGTAACAGACACACACATAATATACACATTTGTACATAAAGATAAACATCAATTTGCACAAAGATAATACACTGTAGGAAAAAGAACTGTAATCATTAAAGGGGCCAGGAATCCGCCTAGAACTAAACATAAATTTTATTACAAAAGTATCAGTTCTGCTCAATTTATATCAGTTTTGTTTAATTTTATATAAATTTAATTATCTTTATAATAAAAGAATTACCTTCATTACATTAGCAAGGATTGATGTATAGGAATATCACTAAGGAACGCACATTAACAAAATACAAGTTATTATGTCAGGTATAGTAGTTATTGGGGCGTGTCTTTAATCTCAACACTTAGAAGCAGAGGCAGGAGGATCTCTGTGAGTTTGCCAGCCTGGTCTATATAGCAGGTTCAGGCTAGAGAGGGTGCTAGGCATTTTTACTTCAACAGCAAGCAATACATATTCCTGAAGCTTTCACTCACTTCATGTCTTCTTTTCCCTTGTTCCATGTAGACTGGAATTCTTGTAATTTCTTTTCCATTTCTTGGTTCTCCAGTTCTAACTGTACTTTCTCCATTTGCAGTTCCTGAGCATTTCTAAAGACGTGAGATTTGAACAGTCGTTTAGAGCAAACAAACCAACCAAACCCAAGACAAACTCATTTTATAGACACATTTATATTAAACTGGAAGTATAAAAGATGTATTTCCTCTACTTCCTAGAAGTATATTTTAAAAAGTTCCCATTTGCCTACACCTAGGCACTTGTTTTATTCCATTTCTAGAGGTTTAAAAGCANTATATGAAACATATATATGAAACATATATATGAAACATATATGTACATATGTATATATATGAAACTTTAAATTATGTATATATACATAAAAATATTTGTGAAAATTTAATTTTTTTTAAATTCTAACTTTTGTAGTTTGAAAACCACCATCATTCATTCAGTTAATGTATGTTGGAGATTAACACAATGTCCTTGTGGATACTAGGTAAGCAATCTATCGCTGAGACATATCCCCACTTTAAAACAATTATTGATTTCCTACATCAGTAGAATATATTTTTTGCTGAACTGACAATGTAAAACCTTAAACAAAAGTATTTTTATGCCTGTTATACATGAAAAACCATGAGAAGAAAAAAGCAGAACTTATTTCAGGTTTCTTAGGAAGAAAACTACTAATGAGATTTTGGTGTAGATTAACCTGCAAGAGCGTGTTTAAGAGGGACACATGTGTGCACGGTTGTGTGTGTATGTGTGTGTGTGTGTGTGTATGGTTGTGTGTGTGTAGGCACAGTTGTGTGTGTGTGTGTTGTCTGCATGCAAGTGGAGAGCAGAGAATACCTCTCCATAGCATTCCTTAGGTACTGTCCCCATTTTCTAAAACAAAATAACATTTTTCATTCACATGAACTCACTAAGTATTCTAGACTGGCTGACCAGAGAGCACCAGGGATCTGTTTGCCTCTGCTTCCCCAGCACTGAGATTATAAGCATGCGTCACCATCACCACACCCAGGATGAGTCTTCAAGACATATGGTCCACAATTCTCTCTCTTTAAAGAGAAATCTCAATCTCCTTATCATGGCATGCCAGTTACTTACAGCTCCTCCTTTCTTTTCAACCTTGTTCTATAAACTTCACTACGTAGACAATGTTTTAAAAATTCCTCAAATTATGTAGTGTATGTGGCTTTGCAAGAGTTTCATCTGAGAACGAACAAAGTAACTGTACAGAGTTTATATGCCTCTTAACCCCTGCCCATGTAGCCTTTCTCCTGAGCCACTATGTTTATACCTTAAACCATACATCACCCTACATTGTCCATTGTAATTGTACTTCATCACCTCCCCCGAAAGCTGCAGGAATGGAGAGACTGTGGCTTCTAACGATTGCAGCCACTGCTCACTGACAGAATATGTATAGTATGTGCATTTGATGGATGTTTATTCAATAAATATTTACAGGTGTAGACCCAGAGATGGAGCATCAGGACAAACAAATAATGTCATCCCTTTCTCATTTTCTAAACAATCAAAAACCAGCACTATTAGACAGCTTTCTTCACCATCAAAACAATAGTCCATCTAAACAATAACACCATGTATTTACATGGCATTATCCAGTTTTGATGGTTTTGTATCACCTGTGACTCAAAAGTGAAGAAAGTATACTACTACAAAAAGCTTGGCGAACACAAAATAATCACAGGACCACTGATTGAACCAGGGACTCAGAAACTAGAATTAAAAATGGGTAGTATATTTCCAAACCATCCTGGCTGGGCCTTGATGGTATCTTAAAAGATGACCTTGACTCTAGATTATTTCAATAAATAAATAAATAAATAAATAAATAAATAAATAAATAAATAAAACAAAACTGTGAATCCCTTTCATGCTAGTGAGAAGATCCAGAATTGGGTGTCTCAGGATACCCAGAATGGCTTGTCTCTGCCTGGATATATTCCCCAGTTTACTTAGTAGTTTCCTTTCCATTCCTGGAATGATTTTGTAAACATCGTGTGGCAGAGTAAGCTGTGCTCTCCAATCCCTGTTTAAAGGTCTCTGACTCTGATTCTGGTAGCCTAATTTTAATTTCTCCTTAAATTCTTAACTTTGAATAAAAATCTCAAAAATAGTTTCACCTTGTGTTAGACTGCTTCTTTAGTTAATAAGTCAAACTTTAATTTATAAATTGTCTCATCAATTATTGTGGAATAATTTTAGTCTTCATTTTAAAGCTATTACAGATCATAATATTTAAAATCTACTTTAATTTAAGTGCAATGTAAAGAAAATGAAGGTAAGAATTTATCAAATTTGACTTACTGCTGTCTCCTTAAAATAAGAATAGTTTAGCCAGACGTGGTGGTTCACGCCTTGGGAGGCAGAGACAGGCGGATCTTTGTGAGTTCAAGGCCAGCCTGGTCTACAAGGCGAGTTCCAGGACAGCTGGGGCTACAGGGAGACCCTGTCTCGAAAAGAACAAAAGGAAAAAAAAAAAAAGAATAGTTTAATTTACTACAAACAGAAATTTTATCAACAATTTCTACTTAAGAAACACACACATATATACATATAAATGTACTTACTTGTATTTTAGTTTCACGGAATTTCCAGGTTTACCCCAGGGAATAACTATAAAATCTCTGGTGTTCATGATTATTTACTTTAATATTGTCTTCGAATTATTATAGCTTGAGAAAAACTCCTAAAAGTAACAAAATGAAAAGAGTTATGCCAGAATTAAATCAGTATAACATCATTCTACACCACACACATAACTGAGAAAAACTTCTTTGTTATTTTGGGGTTTTTTTTTTGCAGTACTGAGATGATTCCTAGACCTCACAAATGTTAGGCACTTGCCCACTGGGCTGCACCCCTGAACTTTCAAATTAGCAAAGTCTTTAAGAGGATATATATATATATATATATATATATATATATATATCCTCTTAAGTAAGTTTCTCTGATATTAAAGTAAACAAAGATGGAAACTAGCTTGACTGCAGATATCTGAAATTCCAGCCCTTGGCAAGCAGTAGACACTGACTTCAAAGACAGCTTGTGCTGCATAAGAGCTCAAGGCAAGCCTGGGCTACAAAAAAAGACCTTGCTCCCTTCAACAACAAAAAAAATCTTGGATATATTTCATAAAAATTGAATAATCCAGCCCTTAAGGTAATCTAAACCACATATCCTGGTTCCTTCTATGACTAAGGTTATAAAAATATATGCATTTATGTGTCTTATAACAACATTGGGTCAAAAATAAACTATTCAACCACAGTCCTTTGAAATTACATCCTTTTCAATAGCATAATTATTGTAATTTGTGTATGATGTCTCTATGAATGACCAACAAATTATGTCATTATTTTTAAATTTTAAGTTTTTATTTCATGAATATCGAGTGCTAGATGGCATACTAAAATTATTGTAGTATAGATGCATGCCAGCATATATAATGTATATTTTACATTTAAACTTCTTAGTTTTGTGACTTCTACACACAGGTACTGTATTTACATAATTTCTCCCTTCCCCTTTCCCTTTCAACTCCTCTCATGTTCCCTTCCCACTTCCTCTCCAATTTATGACTTATTAGTATCATTGTTACATACATATATACACAAAGCATACTGAATCCATTTAGTGTTGCATTTAGCAATGATCAATTGGGATTGGATAACCTTTAAGGGAGCTTGGTCCTGGAGAAAACTAATTCTCCCTCTCTGAGCAGCCATTGATTACTTGAAGCTCTTCATGTGGGGGGCAGGGAACCTCATGAAATTTTCCACCTCCACAACGGCATGGTATCTGCTATTATAATTATGCAGGTCTTGTTCAGGCAACTATATAGCTGATATTTTAGGGGAATTTTTCTTGTCATGTCTAGAAGACACAATCTAGCAGCAGGCTTCCTGGTCCTTGGGGTCTTAGAATATTTCCTCCCCTTTTTCTACCATGTTCCTTGACCCTTAGCTGTAAAAATTGCATTGTGAATGTATCTACCGTGTGGGGCTCCCTAATGTCACTTATTCTCCTTATTTTGATCAGTTGTGGACCTTGAATCTCTTCAAATGTATTTCCATTATTTCGAAAGGCACAAATATATACCAGATATTTAGCCCGTTAAAAATAACATGCATGACCATATATACTAAAGAATGAAAGGAACCCTTGCAACCCTGCTTAGATATTGTTTTTCTTATACACATGATCTTATACTTGAAAATTAAGGTCTATAATAATTATCTACATGCATTCTGATATCTTAACAAATCAAAGACATGTTGACAATATTATCCTTGCTAAGATCAAAACTTAGCATAGTTCAGAAAGAATTCCCCATAAACAAATAAAATACAATGATTTTTGCTTTATTCTGTGTTAACCAGAAAATTTAATTATTTAGAACACCCTGTTTCCTGAATATTGCAGTTACTCGTGGTTCTATCATAATTCACTCTGAAATGCAGAATTATGGAACCATATTACTACTAATACATTTGTGTATGACTAAAAGTTTCAATTTCCAGGGGTTAGAGATGCAGCTCAGTTTGTAGAGTTTGCCTAGCATGCACAAAGTCCTGGGTTTGCACCCCAGTACCTCATAAACCAGGCATAGTATAAGACACACACTCAGGAAATACAAACAAGAAGATCAGAAGTTCAAGGTCACCCTCACCTATACAGTAAATTAAGATCATCCGGGTCTACTGGAAATGTTATCCAAAAAAAAAATCTAAAATTCATGTTAGATGAATATAAGGAAATTATGTTTTCTGGATATCACAGGGTTCTTGCACAAAAGAACCCACAGCATTTATGACAGCATTCACAAGACAAGTCTAAGCCTATGCTAGACAGCGAGCCAGCATGGATGGGGGGGGGTCTACAGGTATCTCCAGCCCTAGCTGAGAATCTATTGGCACTGAATGGATGCTGGGAGAAGGAGTTAGTTTTCCTTACTGGTGTGATTCATAATAGGCTGACCAGATTCCAAGGAGGATAGAACCACATGCCAGAGGACTTGAGAAACTCAAAAGAGACGCAGTAAGCCTTAAGAAAAAGACAAATAGCTGTGCATCCCTCTCCACAAGAAATATTTATATCTGGGTTATTGGCACTAGCATCCACATATGAGGTACACCATTTGTCGTTTGTTTTTCTGGGACTGTGCTACTTCACTTAATATAATGTCTTCTAGCTCCATCCATTTATCTGCAAATTTCACAAGGATGCTTGTACTCATAAATTATCATTTATTGCTAAAAAATGAAAAAAAAAACTGAGAGAAAGATGCAGGACAGTTATGGCAGAATGCATGATCTGGGATGGGGATGGGGTGGGGTGTAGTGGGGAGAAAGGAAAGGGAAATATGCCTGAACTGAATTGGAAAATGATGTATGAAATACACAAAGCATCAATAAAAAAATGGAAAAAAAAGAAAAAGACAAATAGTAATAGAAGATAGGAAGTTGGGGGTAGTAAGATTGCTATAGAGATGGGAGAGGGTCTGAATAAGATCAAATATATGAAACTCTCAAGTCAATAAAAATATTTTAATTCTAAACTTCAAAAGTTCTTAAAGAAATATTTCATAGGCCATAGTCTTAAATGTCCAAACTATTTAATAGTATGTGTCCATGACCCCAGTAAATATACATTAGGAGTCTGGCATGTCCATGGTCATATACTGAGAGGTACAGGGGAGTCAAGCCCCAAGAAGATTTGTTTTTTAAACACAAATGGCTTAGAGTCAAAAAGGTCATATAGACCTGCATAGAAAAGCCATAAAACAAGGGAGAAATAATAAGGGCCATAAAACATACAGATTCAATAATATAAAAAGTGAGAGAAGAAAAGGAATTTAGGCTGGCTAATATTTATGTGATGTTTTGGAGGCAAAAGTGCTTATCAAGGAGGATATGGGTTAGATAAATAGTCCATACTATAGGGAAAAAACTGTTCCTGAACAGAACAATGAGTAGTCCAGTTTGGGTGGTTGACAGAGTATGTGGAGGGAAAATGTAAGCCTGGGTTCAGACAGAAGCTGAACCTTACTAGTGGACAGCTTTTCTTTTTCAGGGTTTGGGAACAAATCCAAGGCCATATGCATATTAGACAAGCAATCTTACACTGAGCTATGTCCCTAGCTCAATGGGTGGCATTCAATGCCTAGTTTAGGTATGTGGTATTTGTCATGCAGTAAGGGAAAATAGTAAAAGATTTTGAGGAGAAAACAAAATATAAACCTGGAAACTTTGCTCAAAAGCTTAAAGAGAACAGCAACAACACAGGAGTCAGCACATGGAATTCCACACAAGCAAATGACAGTTCTGAAGTCTATTTCAGAAACTCAATAGTGAGACCACTGTGCAGAACATTTTTAAATGCTATTCTTAAAATTGTCTATAGAGTCAATCCCATATCCAAACAGCACATAAATACATTTGATTGTACCTCATTTAAAAGAAAAATGAGAGATGGGGCTGGAGAGATAAGCCTAGCGGTTAAGAACACCAACTGCTCTTGCAGAGGACCCGGGTTCGATCCCAAGCACCCACATGGCAGCTAAGAACCGTCTATAACTCCAATTCCAGGAGAACTCCAGTTCCAGGGGAATCCGAGACCCTCTTCTGACCTCCGCAGCATTGCACGACACAGGTGCACAGACCTACATGCAGACAGTACATTCATACACATACAAATATAAATTTAAAAAAAAAAAAGAAAAATGAGAGAAACTGCAAACTATTCATTTGACCAGGGATCTATATTCAGAATATACAAGGAAATCCAACCAAGAGCAAACAATTACATTTAAAATTTAAGCATGATCAAGATCTAAATAGGCATTTCTGAAAATAAGGCACACAAAGGGCCAACAAATATATGAGAATAGCTCATTATTAAGTGAAGTGGTGACTACAGAAGAAATTGAGCAAGAAGAGAGAAAAGTTGATCAGTGGGTGCACAGACATATTTGGATAAGACAAAGTCTGGTGTTCTGTAACATCCAGATAAAGATAAAATACTCTATCTTTCAAAAATAGAAGAGGATTTGAATGTTTCAGGACAAAGAAGGGATATTTTACCTTTATTTTAACACAATGCAATTTAGACATATAGCAAAAAATTGCATGATTACCTATAAATGTGTACAATGTCAATTAAAACAACAAATAAATGGCCAATGTCACCAATCATCAGGGAATGCGAACCAAAACTGTAGTCAGGTATCATATGGCTCCACATATGATAACTCATTAAAAATAAAAGAGAAAATGCTGGCAACATGCAGAGACAAGGAGCCATTATGCTGTTTGGTAGGGATGTAAATTAATACAGCCACCATATAAAACAGTATGAGGTTTCCTCAGGAAACTAATAATAGGACTATTTTATGAACCAGGACTCTGGGTCTCCAAAGGAAATTAAGTCTTCCTATTAAGAAGGTACCTGGGGGCTGGAGAGATGGCCTATCAGTTAAGAGCACTGACTGATCTTGCATAGGACCCGGGTTTGATCCCCAGCACCCACATGGCAGCTGAGAACCATCTGTAACTCCAATTCCAGGAGAACTCCAGTTCCAGGGGAATCCAACACCCTCTTCTGACCTCTGCAGCATTGCACGACACAGGTGCGCAGACCTGCATGCAGACAGTACATTCACACTCATAAATAAATAAATAAATAAATAAATAAATAAATAAATAAATAAATAAAATTAAGAAGGTACCTGGACTCATTTATATATTGCCTTATTATTTCCAATATTCTCCAAAACATGTAATCAACCAAGGTGTCCACTGACTGATGAATGGAAACATAAAATGTGGTATACACAATGGACTGTTTTTCATTCTGTAGAATTGAAGACTTTTATAAATGCAATTCCAGGAAAGGATAAATAGGCACTGAAAGGAAAATGTTGCAGTTTCTCACTCATTTGAGGAAGAAAAATCAAATAAACAAACACAAAATCTATCTCTGAGAAGAAAATGGAATACTGGTCACTAGGGACTGTAAAAGGGAAAGGAGAGATGGAAAGAGGGAACAGTTGCCAAATCCCAGTCAGATCAGAAGAATTGGTTCTGGTATCTGTAGCACAGTGGGGTGACTGTACTCTATGTACAACATATGATAAATGTTAAATCAACTAGAAAAGTAAAAAAGCTGCCATCAAAAAAACAATATGTGTTTAAGGGAGTAAAACGCAAATTACCTCAACCTGATCATTACACTCTGAATATCAAGTTCTGTCACAATTGATCCCAAAAATAAATACAAATACTGTATACCAATTGGGGGGGGTGACTAGAAAAAACAACAGAAATTGAAAACTGAGTGTTGGAAGCTGCCAGGCGGTGGGAGCAATGTTTCTTTTTTTCAATTAGAAGAAAGCTTTATTAAATGTACTCAAATATGTATTGATATGATTTTTTGGCTCTTTTTATTTTAATATATTTTTATTTTTAGCCCATCTTTTTATTGGGTTGTTTATTTTCTTGTTTCTTTGGTTTTTGAGTTCTTTGTATATTTTAGATATTAATCCTTCCTCAGATGAGTAGCAGGTGATTTTCTCTCACTGAGTGAGTTTCCTCTTCACTTCCTTTTGAGTTTAATGAGGTTTCACTTGTTGATTGTTGACCTTAATGCCTGAGGAACTGATGACCGATTTAGAAAGCCCTTTCCTATACCTATATCTTATAAGGTTCTGCATGTGTTTTCTTCATATATATATATATATATATATATATATATCTCAAGATTATGTTACTAATCAAATCTAAATCGGTGTCCCCCTCCCTACCTCCCCACCCCACCAGAGCTCATGCATTCTTCTGCTCAAAACAGTCAACTTCCACATCGAGAATTTTGAGAAAGGCTGAGAAAAAGATGAAAAACATGTTTGGCAGAATGCATGAGTACTTATAATTTTTTTTTATTTTATTTATTTTTTAGGTGTATAAATGTACTGTCTGCATATAGGTCTGTGCATCCGTGTCATCATGGAGGTCAGGAGAGGGTGTCAGATTCCCCTGGACCTGGAGCTAAAGATGGTTGCTGGGTATTGAACCCAGGTCCTCTGCAAGAGCAGTTGGCACTCTTAACCACTAGGCAATCTCTCCAGCCCCTGATATAATTTTTTAAAACAGCAAGCATTGTAGCAATTTCACTTAATTGTTAATACACTTTTTAACACTCTAAATATTTATGTATTTCTTCTTTATTGTCTAAATACTTGTAGAGTTTTATTCATTTGTAAATATCACACATATACAATGTATCTTGGTCCTCCCCTACCACTTCCCAGCTCCCTCTGCCCCGACCCCCAAAGAGCCCCCGTCTCTCTCCCACTATATATCTATGTATACATCTGTCTAAGACTCCAGCTGGTGTTGTCCAGACAAGTTCTATAGTTTCTCACGTATAGACTCAAAGTGTCTAGACTACCACCTCCAATCAACTCTTACATGAAAGAGTAGATTCTTAATGTCCTCCAGGGAAATTCTGAAGGAATTTATTTCCAGAAAATAATAAAAAATAAAATCACAAAAATAATGCTGTGTGTTAAAAACTAATGAGTTCACAGGGTACAATCACATCTTCAATCAACTTTAGCGCCTCTTTCATGGCCCCTATTTAAGCACTGAAGCCACAGGGACCAAAAAGACCTTCTATCTTCCTTTGATTGTTTCATAGTCAAGGAAAACCCTCAGAGCAAGTACGATGGTGTGGGATTGTGGGACATTATAACTATGGAAGCGTCTAGAGAAGGCATCTGAGTCCCACTCAGTCACCAAATCCTGACACATGCACCAAAATCTCTCAAGGATTGAGAAAGGAGATGGCTCCGTCGATGCTGACCTCATATCACACACATACACGTACATAAATACATACATACACATGCACACACACACACACACACACACAGGAGAGAGAGAGGAGAGAGAGAGAGAGAGAGAGAGAGAGAGAGAGAGAGAGAAACAATATCCAAATTCAGTAATATATAGTCCATCTCCCATTTGATCATAACTGGGAAATCAAATCTTCACTTGATAACTTCACAAAAATCTACAGTCTTGTCATTATCACCAAAAGATAACATAAAAGGATCCCAATTTTAATGTTTCAGGTTACCCAAAATAATCTGTTTCTTTAATTTCATTCCCACACTGGGATCTATATACAGTGCAACTTTGTTTATAGGTATATGTGAGGAAAGTTAAAGTCATACACAATGATTGATTTTTCCCATACAAACAATAAAAGAAAATCTCATTATAGTGAGATGATTTGGATTTACAGGTCTGCTGATAATGTGATTTAACCAATAATCAGTCTCATTCAGAGGGGGCATTTCACTTGGCTGAATTCAGTTAGTGAGGTCTCCTCTCAATTAAATGTTTATCAAGTCACGTAAGCCAATTTGTTGTATGCAGAAGAAATGGAAGATTGTAATGAGTCATGCTGTTTTGTCTGTTTCTCTTGATAAACCCAACAGAGATTTTGTCACTTTTCTTGGAATACCAAGGCTAAACCAACATCTGCATAACAAAGAACGAAGCATAAAGCTTAAGTGACAAACTAGAGAATACAGATAACTTTTAAAGATCTATTTATTTAGTGTGTGTCTGAGTATATATACATATGTATGTGTGTGTGTGTGTGTGTGTGTGTGTGTGTGTGCATGTACCACATGCATGGAGTGCCTATGAGGTCAGAAGAAGGCAATAGATACTCTGGAATTAGAGTTCCATGCAGTTCTGAGCCACACAATATGGGTGCTGGGAACTAAACCCAGGTATGCTGGAAGAGGAAGAGCAATAAAACTTTTGAACTGCAGAGGCATCTTTCCAGCCCACAGATAAATTCTCATTATACAAATCTCATACTTCCTGGGCCTTCTGTCACTCAATTTTCTTTTACAATGAGATATCAAATCTTGGTATATAATCTAACAATTTCTCTAGTTACCTGGTTTAGTAGTTTGTGTAATTTTCTGTTTCCCAGTTACATTTTCACCCACACATATGTGTTCAATACGATCAACAATCATCTAGGTATGGTTTCATGATGCTTCTCATTTTAAGAAAGTGTCAATCATTCTGCAGCCACAGAATGGGATTAAAAAGGAACTCATGATGGTTGGTAAAGTTAGAAACGTAGAGCATTCAATACGAGATATTCCAGTCACTCAATGAATTAAGCATTGGACGGGGTAGAAAGAGAACGTTAGGAAACTACTGTTTCAAACAGGAATGCCCAGCTTTTTGACCTTGCAAAATAAAATTATGATCTAAAAAGTTAACATTCAAGAAGCAAGTTAAATGTCACCACAAAATTATTTGTAAAACCTCATAAAGTCTTAAGGAAGTTTACAACTTCAAACTGCACTAGCTAACTTCATCTGCGTCCAACCCTAATTTCAGCATGCCTGTCAGTGTGCCTCCCTATCACAAATGAAAATTGGCAGGGCCATTCTTGAAAGGTTCACTGCTTGACAAAGTTCCAGTGACCTGACTTGTCTGGCTGAAATCTGCTCTCCAGCTGACCTTGGTGTTTAATAATTCTTTTCATCATATTAATTCTCGTTTTTCTGGCCTGCTTGTCTTTTGGCTTTCTAGCAATTAAGGTACCTGCTTTTGCCTCAAGGAGTGGAACTGACACTTTTGCCTTTTCTATAAATGAGTATTTTGTGAAAAATAATGGCACTGTGTACACAACTTAAAAGTATGATACAGTAGTAATTAAGAATTCTACAGAAACTGTATCATGCACAGACTGCCCAAGTAAAGAAAGGAATTTTGATTTCAGGTCAGGTTTAAACTAAAAAGAGGATTGTAGGGCAAAGGGAAACTAAGTGCAGTGTGGTAGTGGATTCCAGTGATCTGACTCAAAGCTTAGCAGCCCTTAGAAAATCACCTCAGCAGGAGGTATGAAGAGAGAAACTGAGGAAAACAGAAACTGAGGAAAACAATGACCAGAATAAAAACAAGATATGAATCAAAGCTACATCAGCCACAAAATGGCTTACAGGTTGAGCGAACAGGGAACTAGTAAGAAAAATAAAGTTCTCTATTGTTAAAGCTTTAAAGCTCATTTTTTACATTGTCCAGCACCTGTGTAACCACAAGGCATAAAGAATGAAGTCTGGCTAAGATCAAGAAAACACTTGAAGCTTTATACTCACTTTTTTTTCTTTTTTAACAAGATGGAATTATTGTTACTTTGAGATCTTAAATATTTTCCTAAGGTCACTAAGATGATTAATAATAAATCAGGCTATCAAAAAAAAATGATACCAAGTGCTGGAGAGGTTGTGGAGAAAGAGGAACACTCATCCACTGCTGGTGGGAATGTAAACTCGTACAACCACTGTGGAAAGCAGTGTGGAAAACCCTTTAAAGACTCAAAATGAGCCTACCATCTGACCCAGTCATACCACTCCTGGGTATATACCCACAAGACTCATCCTACCACAGAGATACATGCACATCCCTGTTTATTGCAGCTCTCTTCACAATAGCAAAGAGCTGGAACTAACCCAAATGCCCCTCAACAGACAAGTGGATGACAAAAACTGTGTAGATGCACAGTGGAGTACTATTCAGCGGTAAAGAAAGATGACATCATGAACTTTGCAGGTAAATGGATGGAATTCAAAGCCATTATGCTAAGTGAAGTAACAGAGTCCCAGAAAAACAAAAGGCTAATGGTATCCCTCATTTGTGAATGCTAACACCAAATCCCCAGTTGAAGGGCAAGCTGAACAACATTATTGGTATACTTCTGTTTATGTGAAAGCAACTATGTTGTTGTAATTTAAATCTCTTAATGGGCTGTAGAATCAACCCACCACTTACTTTCAGACTCTGTAATTACTGTATATGGGTGGAAAGTATGTAATCATATTTTAGAGTAATATAAAATTAAAGGAGGAAAATGTGAATTCCTAAACCTAAAATGG
This sequence comes from Rhizomys pruinosus, assembly GCA_009823505.1. NCBI lineage: Eukaryota > Metazoa > Chordata > Mammalia > Rodentia > Spalacidae > Rhizomys > Rhizomys pruinosus. Next base: position 2,391,402 of record VZQC01012107.1, read on the forward strand.
ATGGAAAGAAAGATGCAGCACAGTTATGGCAGAATGCATGATCCGGGGTGAGGTGGGGTTGGGGGAAAGGAAAGGGGAATATGTCTAAATTGAACTGAAAAATGATGGCTGAAATACACAAAACATCAATAAAGCATTATGTTATTTAAAAAAATGAATGAAGTCCTCGGAGTTAAAAGTTAATATTAACTTTGCATTGCTACAAAACTGCTAAATTGCTTATCCAAGTGGCTGTACTATTATTGGTTTACTTTCTTTGATGTCTCAACTAAATGGTTTTATCATTATTGATTGTTTTACTATCTTTGATATTAAGAATGATTTTGGGTAAGAAATATCTGAAAAATATTTACGGGAAAGTTGGGTTATTTTTTCATCATTAGCTTAGGCTTGCATAACCTGTATTAGTTTTAGGGTGTATGAAAATAAACATCGGGATCTGAGAAGCAAAGAAAAGAAAATCGGCATAGTGGCAAACCCAAAGGCCCTCTGCACAGGATCAGAGAAGGCAGACACTCTCTATAATCCTTAGGTCACAAAATCGGCAGAGTGGCAAGCCTCTCTGCACAGGAACAGGGAAGATAGATGCTCCTCAGATCACAAAAAGAAAGAGATTCATGTGTCTTATTTGATTAATTTCTTCTGCACCTTTGCGACCACCCACTTCAGGAATTGAACCTGCTGGAGCTGGACTCTGGCAGAAAATGACTTGGGGTTTAGCTGATTCTTCTAATGATTGGAATAACATTTGGCCCCATAAATTAGGAACCAACACTAAGTTTTTTTTTTTTCTTAGTTCATTATATTTTTAAGTTTTGACTCTGCTGGCTCTTTTGTGTGAATTAAACACATATAGGCTATTGGGTAAGTAGTGCTTAGAAATCAAGAGCCCGTGGTGGCTTATGCCTTTATCCTAGCACTGGAGGCAGAGGCAGGCGGAGATCTGTATGGAGCAGCCAGACCGCGTCTACAGGAGTGAGTTCCAGGACAGCGTAGACTGACAGGGAAGACCCTGCTCAAAAAGACAAAAAAAAAAAAAAAAAAGAAATCAAGAGCCCCAAGAAAGGATTAACAAAAATTAACAATAAAATACTTGCATCAAATAAATTAATTACCTATATAATTTAATATATCTGATGTTAACATTTTCTAAATACTATATTTTAAATCTTAAAAATCTCAAAGGAACTAACTGATAATAGATTATCATCAGCTTAAGATCCTGTGTGTGAAAAGCTTACTAGATAAACATGTGTCACATACCCCAGCACAGGCTCTGACGATACTGACTACTAATATCAGTCACTCTTGTAGCCAACCAAGCTATCTGATGAAACACTGCTCTGTGTGATAAATGAAACCCAAGTAACCCAAACTGTCATCCAATATTTGCCAGTTCCATTCTCAACAAATGAGCAGGGGTTGCCTTCAGAAATCAAAGGGCAAGGTGCCCTTTAAAAATGCTTCCAAATTAAAAGTGATGAGAAAATAGTGCTGAATTGAAAGTCAGAAAATGTGTCTTAAATTTTACTAGATTCAGGGTCAAAGACCTTTTTGTGAGAGACATCTCTCAACTTCAATTTATTTATACCTAGAATAATAAGGGGCAGAGTTTGCAGGATCTGTTACCCATAAAGCTGTGGATAACAAAAATTCTCCTCAAAAGGTCAAGTTCATAGAAAGGAGTAGGCTTAGAGATCACCTAGTGAAGAGATAAAGGGAGCACGGAGGCCCAGCCTTACCCACAGCATTGCTGCTGTCATCTCTTTTAACTAGTAAGGAGTTGATATAAGCATGCTCTACTCCAGCCACCCTTAAAATATGTGAAAAAAATATGATGGCAAAGAAACCCACAATTATTACTAATTTGATGTCAATTAAAATTTTAAATAATTACAAACCATAATGAAAGTATACCTTTCAGAAAACCCTTAACCATTTATGAATAATACTTGCTGTCACATGAGCCACTAGTACCCTGTTATTTTTCCCATGAATGTTTCAGGCATTAGAAAATTAAGCATCTAAGACCAGTAAGAAAACTAGTTACATTTATTCCTTGTCCTAGTAGCTGTTCTTAAGACCTGAAGTTATAAGTTATATTAATAATAATCTAAATAAATTTGAAGGTTTATTGGTAAATGGTTTCATCTACTTTCACACTCATCATTTGTCACATATTAAAATGAAGCAGAAGAATATTGCACATTTTCCAAGTTTTACAGGGACATATCCAAATACTATTGAATTCTTTTTGGATGTCAGATTGCTCCCAAGTAATAAAAGGCCTTAAAATAGTTCTTTAGGACCATAAAGATGACTGGCCAGGATAAAAGCTCTTACCTAGAAGCCTGAGGACCTGAATTCAAGCCTGGGGATCCACAGGTAAAAGGTGAGAACTTACTCCATGCAGTTGGCCTCTGATTACCACACACATCATGGCAGGAATATACATACATACATACATACATACATACATGCATGCATACACACATACATATATGCATACATGCGTGCATACATGCATGCATACATACGTGCATACATGCATACATACATGCATACATGCATACATGCATGCAATAAAAATGTTTAAGGTTATCTCCCCAAACATCTGGAAATCTCTGTTTCTATGTGGTCACCCACCAACTGTGGCGCTTGGAATCTTTCTATCCCCTCTTCCACAACAGTCTCTGTGCCTTGGGTGACAGAGGTTTGATATAGGAGTCCTATTCAGGAACAAGTTCTCTGCAGATTCTTACTCTCTGCACGTTGGTTGGGTGTGGCTTTTTGAGTTCTTCTGTTGCATGCAAGAGTTTCACTGTTCACAGGTAGGCATGCATTGATATTCTTTCTGCCCCCAGTTCCTCTGTGTGCCCTGACCCTTAGGTGTAAAGGTTTCATTGTAGATGTGGGCACCACACAGACACTTATTCTCTATGTTTGACAAGTTCTGGAACTTTATAGTATTCTCCATCAGCTGGGAATTTACTCATATGAACTCACAGCAATGGCGGTAGCATGCACAAGACCCATGCAAGCTCAGTCAGACAAAAGTATCAGGACAGACACAGGGCAGTGGGGAGGGAGCGCCGCCCTTAGCTGAGGAATATAAATGAGCAATAACTTCAGGGAGGTGGAGAGTTGATTTTCTCTATGTTTGTGGTGTAGATAGGTTAACCAGGCTCCCGTGGATGGGCACGCACTGAAGGGAATTTAGGGATTAAAATTTTGTTCAATAAGCCTTAAAATATATGACAGAATACATGAAATCCAGCAGAGGGGCTAAGGAGGGCTGTAGGGAGGGAAGGGTGTCTAAACATAATCAAAATGTATGAAATTCACAAAACTTCAATTAAAATCATTTTTAAATGAAAATGAAATTTTAAGGGTTCTCCATACTCATAAGAAATATATCTAGCTATTCTGCTTGAAATTTAAGATTTTCCATGATGTATCCCACTCTCCCTAATTTCCTGCTTTATTTTCCAGCTTTCCATTATTCCATTCAGCGACCGGCTTGAAGGCCATGTCTCTTACTGTTTTCTCAATCAAAGAAAGCTGCTCCTTCAGAAAGGACATAGTATCTATGAAGTTTGTTTACTATTCTATGCTGCCTTGTGTCTTTGTATAATTGCTTATATAAGCTGTTTCCTGAGTAGCTCAGATATTTCTAAGCTCTCCTTCCACTGCTCTTTGCATCTCCAGCAACTAATTCATTTTTCTACGTTCAACTTATTGCACAGTATGTCCTAGGAAGAAAATGGTATTAAACTCTTTCCCCTGAACACAAAAAATCTGTGCTTTTGCATATCTGCTTTGAGATCCTAAAGAGTGATCAACAAATATATATCAACAAACGCCCCTAAGTGTTTAACAAGTGGTGTAATAGCAGGGTGAACAGGCAGGTACAACACCATCACTCCTGACTGATCATACTTATAGAAGAAATCTTTAGAATGGAAAATATTTTTTAAAAACTGCTAGAAATACTAAGTCTTCTGAAGGAAGGAAACAAAGGAGCTTTTTCAAGTAGTTCATTTGTAGTGAATCTGAAAATGTTATGGGACATCAGGACAGGCTTCTATGTAGCACATAAGGTTAATCAATAAAAAATGAGAGAAGTTACATTGCCACAAATATAGAATTTATAGTTTTAATCCTATGAAGCGTCACCTTCATAAGACCTTTTAACATGACATGCTGAAGTCTCTTTTAACTTGGGGAAGAAAAGAAAACGAAAAGAAATGGAGCATCCACAGCTTCAGATACTCAAGAACAAGACACTCCTGTTTCGAACTTATTGCATAGTCTGCTATTAGGAATAAAAATTAAGCTGTTTCCCCCACGTCAAATCAGTCTGTGTTTTGCTCTTCTGCTACCAGCTTGTGAAGGACAATCACCAGATATTTATCAAAAACCTACTCAGGATGTAAGCGGGTATATGGGAAGACACAGGCAGAAAGTAGAGCTGGCTACCAAAGAAGTCCAGGAACCAAATGCTTCACAAGGCACCAGAAGCTTCAAAAGATGAAATAGGCCAGCATTTGAAAAGCGGTGGCTTGAGAATGATCAAATTGATGAAGGCCAGAGTTACTCATCTGGCCTTTCACTTTCGGCTCATTTCTTCACTTGCGTCACTGGCCCAAGAGGTCTTTTGTTTACAAGAGCGTCACTTTTGAGCAGAGCTGAGTTTGGAAGCCCAGAGATCTGGTATGTATCATCACAAGACGGGGGATTAGCTTCCACTTCCTGAGACAACTCCCCCAACCCACCCCGCAGCCTCTCCATGTCCTTTCCCACCTGCCGCCCGGCTGTCTGCAGCAAACGCGGCTCAGTGCCTGCCTGTGCCCGGAGAACCTTCACCTAACTGCTGCACCTGCTGAAAGCCAACTCACCCCGGGACACCTTGATGCTGGAGTTTCCTCCACTACCGCCCTCCAGAGCTTCCGTCTTGGTCTCTTTGGTTACCGCGTTATGTAGGTAACCATAGCAACCGGAACGCTTGGCACTGCCTCTGTCCACCTGCAGAGGGAGGAAGGGAGTTCATGCTAAATAAGAGACCAGGAAGTTAACTGGGACAGAAAATGCAAGTTAGTTTAATAGGCCAGGGCCCCTCTCAGCCTAGAAAAATCTACACTCAACTGATCTGCTGCCATTTGACTCATTCTCATAACTATCTAATTTATATGTAAGAAAATTAAGGTACAGAAAATTTGACTAACTTACCCCAAATTATAAACTAGCAAATGACAGATCCATGAATTAACCACAGCAGTTTAGAGTCAGAAATCACCCATGCAGGTGTATGTTCTACTACTTATTAAAGGTTTCAATAATCAGGACCTCTTAGCAAGTTCAGAACTCCCTACAAAATACTTGACCCATGAGGATTTGTATTTTGTACATGTCTATAACTATATTGCATGTATACATATATGCAAATAACACAGGTAAGTCATAGATTTCAAATGATGCTACTAAAGTTATTTGACAATTTAATACATGTAGATGATGCATTCTAATAATTCTCATCCTCTACCCTATTTTTATGCACCTCTCACCCCTGTCAACCTCTCTCCCCCAATCCCTTTCCCTCATTTATGTCTTTTTGTTTATTTTGTTTAACTAGAGTCGTCTGTGTGATCATGAGTTTGAAATTATCCAATGGAGCCGGATAGGCTCACCAATGAGTGAATAACTGAAGATAGTCAATACCCTGCCCAGAATTTCTGTAGCTAAGAACTGAGCTACAGAAAAGGGGGCCCATTAACCCTTCTGCCATCAGTCACTGATTATGATTGACAGGACCAGTCTTGTGCAGGCCCAATACAGTTAATCAGAGATGAGTTCATGATTTTAACGAACGGCTATGTCAGGTCCAGAAGATGGCATGTCACAGCCCCTTTCCTTATCTTCCACGTCTTTAATTGTTTTCATAGCTTAGCACTCCACTGTCACTTGTTCTCGGCATTTTGAGCAAACACAAGTTTCTGAATTCATCACTGTTCAATGGAAAGAGAGGCTTCTCTGACTTGCGTAGAGTAGAATTTGCCTATGAGTCTAAACATTAATTCTAAGAGAGCAGTGTGGCACTATGTCAATTTAACTAAACTGTAGTCATTTCCCCCTAAGGCTTATGTGTTCCCATGTCATGTTTATTACACCAGCGATGGATTCCCTCCTGTAGCACTGGCCTAAAATCCTGTCAGATGGCTGTTAGTTACCCCAGTAACATTCATAGCACCATTCTCAACTGGGTACATTTTTGCCTAGTGAGTTGGGATTGTAGATTGTTGGCTTCACAGCTCCATAAGACTGTTGATGCCTTTCTCTCTCAACAGCCTGCATAGCACCTTCCAGCACCATGAAATCTCTTCAGCTGGGAGGAAGCTTCCAGCTCAATTCTTGCTTCATTTCTACATATCATACAACCAAAGTGTATGATATCTTCAGCTATAAGGTTGTGTCATAAAGTTATGATTGGCACCAACAGGAAGTGGCAGTGTTTTGTGTTGCTTTGAGGGCCTCTGGGAGGACCTCCCTGACTAACAAATCATAAGAAGATCTCCTACACATGGTACTAGGATTTTTGTTTAATGATTTATGGCTTCTAGGAGAACCATTTTTAAGGATAGCTCTCCTATAATTATTTTTATTATATGTTTTAATTGGCCTACACAATATTAGGTTTTCTATGTTTTTTAATGCATCCATGATTTTGGTTCACCCCTGTACCTCTCCACATTTTCTCCACCATTCTGCTAATGCCCTCTCTATTCAAATTTAGTATTTTTTTTCTTTTTTTAATTTTTGTCTGAGTGCTTTGCCTGGACGTATGTAAGTACACCTGTGTTGTGCAAAGCTGCAGAGAACAGAAGACATTGGATCACCTGGAACTGGAATTGCAGATGGTTGTTAGCTGCCATTTGGGTGCTAGAAATCAAACCTGGGTCTTCTGGAAGAGCAGCTAGTGCTCTTAACTAATGAGCCAACTCTCCAGCCCCTCTGCTTAAACTCTTTACCTTCAGTACCCCTTCTATCTTTCATTTTATCACCTTTCTTCACTCCCAATAGCCACTTTTTAGTTTCCTGGTCCCCACAGCTACTTCAAGTTAAATACACTAAACAAGATATGAAGGTAGGATCCACATAAGAGAGTGAACAAGATGTGAAGTTAATCCACATATGAGAGTGAACATGTGGCAAATTTGTCTGTACAGTTCTGGGTTAAGGTACACAGTTTATTTTTTTTCCAGTTTGGTCCATTTAACAGCACATTTCTTAACTATTTTTCTTTACAATCAAATAAGACACATTGTATATAATGTACCACATTTTCATTATCCATTCATCAGTTGATAGACATATAAATTGCTCTCATTCCCCAGCTCTTCTGAATAGAGCCATAATGAACATGGATGAGCAAGTGTCTCTATAATAGGATAAAAAGTCCTTGGGGTGCAGGCTCAGGAGTGGTATGCTGGGTCAGCTAGTGTTTTGAAAAACCTCAAGACTGCCTTCCAAAGTAGCTACACTTGTCAAATCTTTTTGTTCTGAGCAGAGAGATGACTGTGGTGACCTTATTTTATCACTGACTTCCTAAATATGATGTTTTTAAAACTATCTGTACTCATCAAAGTGTAGTAGACTACACTGTTAATCCAAGCACTCAGGCAAGTAGAGGCAGGCAGATTTCTCTGAGACTGAGGCAAGCCTGGTTTATTGAGTCCAGCTGGGGCAACAGGGAGACCCTGACTCAAAACAACCAAAAAACAAATCTCTGTTCTTATACACTGCCACTAGACTATGTAAACAGTTCTGCAGGCAGTCACTTTGTAAACTTGTGGACTAAATCACACTGCATGCATCACAGTACTGGAGGAGTATTCTTAGCTGACCTTAGTGCACTGACCTTTCCACTATTGCTATCCTATGCCGGTATGCAATTAGGAAAACATTTAGTGTTTTTGCATAGCAGATTCAACTGGATAAGAGTCTTATCCAGTCTATTCAACTGGATATGGATAATAGAAAACACTAGCATGCTTTTCCATATGATCTCACCTTTAGAGTCAGAAAGACTTGAATTTCAGACCTAATCCCTTGAAACCCTCTTGCTGTGTCATTCCAATGAGCTATTAACCTTAACTTATTAAATGTAAGAACACTTCATCTAGTCCCTACTTATTAAAGTGTATTAAGCAAAGCAAATAACATAAGGCGTTGTAAGTTCCTACCTCTAGGAAGCCATAGTAAGTGCTTGGATGCAGTGTGAAATGAAGCTGTGGATTTGGTACTTGCTGTGGTGCATTTAATTCTATGACTTCTCCTAATCCTTCCTTTAAATTGAATAACAAGTCCAATTTTCATATCTAGTATTTCTGATTTCCTTGTGTATATTTCTTAGTCTCTCATATATGCCTCAAATTACAGAAAGGCATTTCCCTTCTTTCCTTCCTTCCTTCCAACCTTCCTTTCTTCCTTTCTTCCTTCTTTCTATAACCATTTCCTTGTGATCCTTATTTTCGCCTATACTATGATGAAAAAATTCCTTCCTGTTGTCATACATTTTAAGGAGAGTAGAAAGGAGATTCACAAATGTGCTATAAACAAAAAATCGAGTACAGAAATATAAAGTAATTAAGGTTCTGGTTTTAAGGTGATTTAATTTTATGTGTATGAGTGTATTTCATGCATGTATGTAAGTGAAGCAGTGTTGTGAAATGCTCCCAGACGTCAGAAGAGGATGTTGATTTCCTCTGAGACTGGTGTTAGAGACATTTGTTAGCCACCATGTAGGTATTGGGATTTGAGCCTGGATGCTCTGTAAGATATCTGTTGCTCTTAACCACTGAGCCATAACCCCAGCCCCAAGGCTCCGTTTTCAGATTAGACCATTGGAGAAGACTTTCCATACAGGAAAAGAAGAAAACAAGGTTCAATCATGACAAAAAAATATTTCAAATAAGAACAATAAAAATCTTCAGTTGTGTCCCAAAAGAGAGCAGTATATTATACAAAACTCTCTTCACTTTATTACTAGTATGTAGTAAAATTAAACTCATAAAATAATGTATAAAATAGTCTGGATATTTTTTAAAACATTTACATTTTTCTTGCTAAGTTTACATTATCAAGAATAAAGAAATCATCAAGATGGATGACAGCTGAGAAAGCAGCCAAGATGGTCCTCTGCTGGCCACACACATGCACACACATGCATGTGAACACACACACGCACACACAAACACACAAAGACAAAAAGCATTTGGTGGCTGCACAAAATTGAAATCTGAGGTCAAACCACCATATCTGTTGGTAATAAAATTATGCTTTTTAATTTGTTATAGATTAGGCATGCAGCTATTTGGCAAAATGAAAACCTTTTATCTAATAATTATTTTTCATATTTAAAGAAACAGGTAGATTCTTAGTGATTAAAATAAAGCTTCAGGGCTGGAGAGATGGCCTAGCGGTTAAGAGCGCCGACCGCTCTTGCAGAGGACCCGGATTCGATCCCCAGCACCCACATGGCGGCTGAGAGCCGTCTGAAACTCCAATTCCAGGAGAACTCCAGCTCCAGGGGAATCCGACACCCACTTCTGACCTCCGCGGCATTGCACGACACGGGTGCACAGACTTGCATGCAGACAGTACATTCGTACACATACAGAAATAAATTAAATTAATTAAAAAAATTTTTTTAAATAAAATAAAGCTTCAACACCAGTATGGGAAATGAAACAGAGCCAAAGCTTAAGCCACATGAAGCTACATGTACAGTAATGTGTGCAAATGCTTGTCTTTCAAAGCTGTAGTTAGTGACAAAACAACAGGAAACATGGAAAAATGGTGACACCTCTGGATAAATGGCATTCTCTTCACTGAAGCAGAGTGCACTTAACTGACACCCCAGCCAGCCTGCACTTGGTTTACTGCATCTGTCTTGGGAGCACAGGACTTCTCAAGGCATGCAGAAGCATGCTTCACTGTGCCTCCAGGAATAAGAGATTTAAACATAAGTTTTCTGAAATAGGAGCATTTTATTTAAGGTAATAAAAATTGTTCTATAATTAAAAGCACAGTCTTGATGCACACCAGAAGGCTCAGTGGACAAAGGCAGATACCATGTAAGCTATTGGACCTGTGTTTCATCCCCTGAAACCTCTTCAAAAATAGGAGAAAATTGAGTCTTCACAGTTGTCATATGTTCTATACACATCTGCCCTCACTCACCCATCTATATTATGTACACACACAATTACAAACACACACGGCGGTTAAAAACTATACACTTGCTGAATTCAGAAAGTATTTGCATATAAGTACATTCTACCCCCCTCACACACATAAGCACACTCTACATATACATACATACACACGTTCATACATACATGTATACGTACATACATACATACATACATACATACATACATACATAGAGCTGAATTTAATATACCCTACACATTATGTAGTTTTATTTTGCACTTGGTGGAATTCTGTCTGATGGAACATCATGGCAAGCTCTATGATTTTCCTGGTCAGTCACTGGAGATGAAAGTGCTTAGGTGTATTAGATGTATTAGAGTGTATGCCCACATCAATGTCTGAACTCTACATGGGATTAGTAGTAAGGATTCTCCCTTTTTACATGAGTGAGATCTGCAGAATTCAGGTAAGGCTGCCATCAAGGACTTGCTGAGAAAGGATTTGTTATCAGAGATCTCCCAAGACCACCTGAATCACAGGTAGATAGGAGTTGGGTGCTTCAGCAAGACAGATTGTTAATTGATTTAATCTAGTTAATCTAGTTGTCTTTGGCTTGATTGGCTTTTGTGGCTGTGGGGGTGGAGTTATCCTCCCAGCTGGTATAAAAGGTGGGTTTGCGCCGGGCGTGGTGGTGCACGCCTTTAATCCTAGCACTTGGGAGGGAGAGGCAGGTGGATCTTTGTGAGTTCAAGGCCAGCCTGGTCTACAGAGTGAGTTCCAGGACAGCTGAGACTACAAGGAGACCCTGTCTCAAAAAGACCAAAAAAAAAAAAAAAAATCAGTT
>VZQC01012107.1:2403113-2449335 GCA_009823505.1 Rhizomys pruinosus
AAAAGTGGAACAACCAGTAACTGTGGAACACTATGAAAAGATCAAACCTCCGCATCACAGGAATAGAAGAAGGAGAAGAATTCCAAGAGAATGGTATTGATCAGATCTTCAACAGAATAATAGATGAAAATTTCCCCAAACTAAAAATAGACAAACCAATACAAATACAAGAAGCACATAGAACTCCAAACAGACAAGATCAGAAAAGAAACTCTCCACACCACATCATAGTTAAAATGCTAGACACTCAAAACAAAGACAAAATCCTTAAAGCCACAAGAGAAAAACAACAAGTGACCTATAAGGGGAAACCTATCAGAATTACAACTAACTTCTCAGTGCAAACTATGAAAGCAAGAAGAATGTGGAGCAAAGCATTCCCAGTGTTAAAGGACAATAGATGCTAACCCAGGTTACTATACCCAGAAAAAATGTCGATTATAGTTGAAAGAGAGAGAAAAAACCTTCTATGACACAAACAAGTTGAAATAATAGATGTCAAGAAAACCAACCCTTCAGAGAATACTTGAAGCAATTCAAAGGACAGAAGAAAGGAGCAACCATCCCCGGGCATCTAGAAAGAGAAATCAGTGAAAGCATAACTGCAGAAGTAGAAACCCAAACCAAAACTGCAAATGGATAATAAGGCAAAAGGAAGCAACACAAACCTATCAGTCATAACCTTAAATATTAATGGACTAAATTCCCCAATCAAAAGACATAGACTGGGAGATTGGATTAGGAAACAGAACCCATCAATATGTTGTCTACACGAAACACAACTTACCTTCAAGGACAGGCACTACCTTAAAGTGAAAGGATGGAAAAAAATATTCCAAGCAAATGGTACCAAAAAGAAAGCAGGTGTTGCTATTTTAATATCAGACAAAATAAAGTAAAAGAAAGAAGAGACAAAGAAGGCCATTACATTTTTATTAAAGGAACAATTCACCAAGAAGATTTCACAATTATAAATATATATGCACCAAAATCTGGTGCCCCAATCTTTATAAAGGAAATTCTCCAGGACCACAAGTCACACACTAACCCCAGTACACTCATAGCAGGGGACTTCAATACCCCACTGAGTCCCTTGGACAGGTCAACAGGACAAAGAATAAACAGAGAGACATCTGAACTGAATGATATGATACACTAAGTGGGCCTCATAGACCTCTACCGAATATTCCACCCTAATACCAGAGAATACACTTTCTACTCAGCAACCCATGGAACATTCTCCAAAATCGACCAAATACTGGGACACAGAAGAAACCTCCACAAATATAAGAAGATTGAAATAATTTCATTCATTCTATCAGACCACAGTGCAATAAAGCTCAACATCAACACCAGGATAAGCCCTATTGCCTACAAGAACACATGGACACTAAACAACACTCTTGAATAATGAATGGGTCAAGGAAGAGATAAAGAAAGAAAGAAAAGCATTCCTGGAACTGAATGACAATGACAATACAACACAACAAAACCTATGGGATACCTTAAAAGCAGTCCTAAGAGGGAAGTTTATAGCCCTGGGTGCCTACATTAGAAAAACAGAAAGAGCACAAGTGAATGATCTAACACTACAGCTAAAAGCACTTGAGAGGCAACAACAGATGAACCCTAAACGCAACAGACAGGAAGAAATAACAAAAATCAGAGCAGAAATCAATGAAATAGAAACAAAGAAAACAATACAAAAAATCAATGAAGCCAAAAGTTGGTTCTTTGAAAGAATAAACAAGATAGACAGACCTCTAGCCCAGTTAACAAAAAGAAAGAAGGAACAACTCCAAATCAATACAATCTGTGATGAAAAGGGAAATATCACAACGGACAAGGAAAAGATCAAGAAAATTATATGGGAATATTACAAGAACCTATATTCTACCAAGTTTGAAAATCTAGAAGAAATGGATGAATATCTGAAATCTTGGGAATCACCAAAGCTTGGCCAAGAGGAGACCAGCAGCTTAAACAGACCCATAACATATGAAGAAATAGAGGATGTAGTAAGAAGCCTCCCAACTAAAAAAAGCCCAGGCCCAGACGGTTTCACAGCAGAATTCTATAAAACATTTCAAAAAGACCTACAACCATTATTTCTGAAACTGTTTAGAAGTATACAATCAGAGGGAATTCTCCCAAATTCCTTCTATGAAGCCAACATCACTCTATTACCAAAACCAGGCAAAGATACAACTAAAAAGGAGAATTATAGACCCATCTCCCTCATGAACACAGATGCCAAAATTCTAAACAGAATACTGGCAAATCGCATACAGACCCACATCAAGAAGATCATCCATCATGACCAAGTTGGATTCATACCAGAGATGCAGGGATGGTTCAACATACGAAAATCAATAAACATCATCAAACACATAAACGGAATCAAAGACAAAAACCACACCATCATCTCAATTGATGCTGAAAAAGCCTTTGACAAAATCCAGCATCCCTTCATGCTTAAAGTCCTAGAAGGAATTGGATTGGAGGGATCATTCCTCAATGTAATCAAAGCCATATACAGGAAACCCACAGCCAATATCATCCTAAATGGGGAAATGACGGAAACATTCCCTTTAAAGGTAGGAACTCGGCAAGGCTGCCCCCTATCACCACTCCTCTTCAATATAGTGCTTGAAACACTTGCTAGAGCAATAAGGCAAGAAAAGGATATTAAAGGAGTACTAATTGGAAAAGAGGAAGTCAAACTATCCCTATTTGCTGATGATATGATTGTTTACTTAAGAGATGCAAAAAACTCCACCAGAAAACTCCTAGAAACGATTAACAGCTTCAGCAAAGTGGCAGGATACAAAATTAACCTTAGAAAATCAATGGCCTTTCTTTACACCAAGAACAAGCAACTGGAGAAAGAATTCAAAGAGACCTTCCCACTCACAATAGCCTCAAAAACAATAAGATACCTAGGAACAAACCTAACCAAAGACACCAAAGACCTCTACAACAAAAATTTTAAACCCTTAAAGAAAGAAATTGAAGAAGACCTCAGAAGATGGAAAAACCTCCCATGCTCATGGATTGGGAAAATTAACATTGTAAAAATGTCCATTTTACCAAAACTCTTGTATAGATTTAATGCAATCCCAATCAAAATCCCCAAGAGTTTCTTCACAGGCTTGGAAACAAAAGTTCTTAAATTCATTTGGAGAAACAAAAGACCCCGAATAGCCAAATCAATCCTGAGTGAAAAGAGCTACACAGGAGGGATCTCTATACCAGATTTCAAACTATACTACAGGGCTATAGTCATAAAAACAGCCTGGTACTGGCACAAAAACAGACCTGTTGACCAATGGAACAAAACCGAAGATCCAAATCTGAGCACATACAATTTCAGCCATCTCATATTTGACAAGGGGGCCAAGAAACCACAATGGAGAAAAGACAGCATCTTCAGCAAGTGGTGTTGGCAAAACTGGATCACCACTTGTAGAAGAATGAAATTAAACCCCTACCTCTCACCCTGTACAAAAGTCAACTCCAGATGGATTAAAGACCTCAACGTGAAACCCCAAACTCTGAAGGTGATAGAAGAAAAAGTTGGCAGCAGACTACAAGACATAGGCGTAGGAAAAGACTTCCTAAATCAGACAGCAGCTGCACAAGAATTAAGGTCGACAATTGACAAATGGGACCTCATCAAACTCAAAAGCTTCTGTACATCAAAAGAAACAATCAAGGAAGTGAAGAGAAATCCCACAGAGTGGGAGGAAACCTTCACTGCAGATACATCTGACAAAGCATTGATTTCCAGAATATATAAACTACTCAAAAAACAAAGAAAAAAGAAAACAAACGACCCGCTCAATAGATGGAGCAAAGAACTGAACAGAGACTTCACAAGCGAGGAATTAGAGATGTCTGAGAAACACCTCAAGAACTGCTCAACATCACTAATCATTAAGGAAATGCAAATCAAAACCACTTTAAGATATCATCTTACTCCAATAAGACTGGCTAGGATCAAGAAAACAAATGATACCAAGTGCTGGAGAGGTTGTGGGGAAAGGGGAACACTCATCCACTGCTGGTGGGAATGTAAACTCGTACAGCCACTATGGAAAGCAGTGTGGAGAACCCTTGGAAGACTTGGAATGAACTTGCCATCCGACCCAGCCATACCACTCCTAGGCATGTACCCTCAAGACTCATCCCACCGCAGAGATACATGCATGGCCACATTTATTTCAGCTCTCTTCACAATAGCAAAGAGCCGGATCCAACCCAAATGCCCCTCAACTGATGAGTGGATACAGAAAATTTGGTACATCTACACAATGGAGTTCTATGCAGCAGTAAAGAAAGATGTCATCATGAGCTTTGCAAGAAAATGGCTGGAGCTAGAAGATAATCATGCTGAGTGAAGTAACACAGTCCCAGAAAAACAAACGACGAATGGTATCCCTCATCTGTTGATGCTAGTGGCAATTACCTAGTTGTAAGTATTTCTTGTGCATGGTTCCTTGAGCTTTTGTCCAAGCAGTTGGGAGTGACTCATATTGGAAACAACAGCAACAACAACAATAACAGAAAGGACTGCATCAAAGAACTGACAGAAACAGTGAACTTCTGCTCAAAACAGTCAACTTCCACATGGAGAATATGGAGAAAGACTGAGAAAGAGATGAAAAGCATGTTTGGCTCTGGTGGGGTGGGGGGATAGGGTGGGAGACACGTGTCTAGATTTGATAATCTTGTACAATATATATATAAAGCATTTGTTTTTGTTCCTCATCTTCTATGCTTGCTTCAGTCCCATTAGTTACCTATGCTGTGACCTTGGGAACGAGGAGCCCTATTTTAAGTGGCATTGAGCCTGGGAGGTGATCTAAGCTGCTCCATCTGCAGACAGAGCCCTTCCCTAGGCGCTGCAGCCCTCTTTCTTGTCTTCTCACAAATGCACTTTGCGCCTCTGTTTTCTTAACTGTCTCCCTCATGACCCCATCTCCACTGGTGTCTCAGTGGTTGTCCTAGGCAAACTTTATAAAGACACACCTTCTCCCACATTCTTACCATTTTGAGCTGTAGAAAATTCTTTTGCCCTCTTTGCCTTTCTTTCTCCACTGTGGGTTTGCAGAAATGCTGTGCAGTCACCTTCCTCTGGCTCACACAGTAGCCAGCTTGCCTAGCACATAAATTTTTCACTGCTCAGATGAAAGTCAAAAAGCAGCCTCCTTATTCCCAATAGCAAGGACATAGAGATTCATTAATTGCTAGGTCAGGGACAGTCAAGAGCATTATCAAAACTTCAAAGTAATGTTAAAGATAATGGCCAGGACTCCACAACATAGTGGTACTTGAACAAAGAGTCTGACTCTTGGGGTGTTTCCAAACCAATAGTAAGTCTGATGTGTTCTCAGAACATTTTCCTTCTGAGTTCTCAAAACTGTTCTCCCTAACAAAGGACTTCCTCTCTGTTTACTGAAGCATGACATCCAGCATGATATATGAAAGGAAAGAGAATCTTTGTCTTATCAGAGAGTGATTTTTCTTTTTCTGATTCCCCCCACTGGCACAAAAGAGCACAAACAACCACAAACAGATGTTATCAGTCTAATCCCACCTCTTTTTTTACAACATAAACTGGGGAGAATTTTTTGCTTTCAATGTTGCTTCATTCAGTGCTTGATATTTTCCTTTTTTCCTTTGATATTTTCAAAGTATGTAGATGCATTGTCATTATCTCAGTCAGGAGCAAGGAAGGATCATGACAGATTAAAGCTAGATGTTTAGTTTACAAGAGGAACCCATGGCCTAGTAAGATTGTTTACATTGTAAACAAAGTGAGATAGAGTTAAATGAGTTCAAAACATACTGTCAAATTTAGTTACTACATTGGGTAGATTTCCTTTAGGTAACAGAAGGCATTCCAGGAAAGTCATTGTCACAGACAGCTGCTAACTTTTTTCAAATTAGAATTTCTCTAATCATTTCTCTAATAAAATGTTTGTTATTTTAGCATTTACTGGGGATATTAATTTTATTTGTTTCCATGGTTATGCATTTATTTGTAGATTTTTATCTGTAAAATTCATATCATTTCCATACAGACATGTAAATTTCTCATTTGAATAAAATAATTGCCAAAATACTAATTGCCAAAATACAGTTTTCTTGCACTGTTTAACATTAACCAAAATTTAAATACAATATAGATATCTTTGTGAGTGTTTCTTCCTCGGTGTTTATATATAGTCAGTCTATCAAAGTTTCACTATTCAGATGATTTCCTTAATTTTGAAATAATATATGGAACATGTACATTCTATACTTACTATATATCACATTTTTAACCACTGACATACCTTGATAATAGCAATCCTTCATTTCTATGGGGAGTGGACACAGCATGTTAGCAAGCAGTTTTACAAAACTATAAAATACTGTCAATCAGTCTCCTACCATCTTCTTTTTCCTAAGTCCTCAACTTGGTCTTACAATTACATGGAGCATCTATTTTCCTTATTCTTTGGTGTACACTAGATGTGCTTACATGTTATTCCATGTGCATAGGATTTTTTAACTTTTCAAGGATAATTGAATTTTAGAGGCAGCATAGAATTATAAACAAAACTTCTCAAAATATTTCAATTGTTGGTATATTAGAAACAATCAAAGAAGTGAAGAGAAAACCCACAGAGTGGGAGGAAACCTTCAACACAGACACATCTGACAAAGCATTGATTTCCAGAATATATAAACTATTCAAAAAACAAAGAAGAAAGAAAACAAATGATTCACTCAAAAGATGGAGCAAAGAGCTGAACAGAGACTTCACAAGTGAGGAATTAAAGATGGCTGAGAAACATCTTAAAAAGTGTTCAGCGTTACTAATAATTAAGGAAATGCAAATTAAAACCACTTTAAGATATCATCTCACTCCAATAAGACTGGCTAGGATCAAGAAAACAAATGATAGCAAGTGCTGGAGAGGTAGTGGGGAAAGGGGAACACTCATCCACTGCTGGTGGGAATGTAAACTGGTACAGCCACTATGGAAAGCAGTGTGTGGAGAACCTTTGGAAGACTTGGAATGAACTTGCTACTTGACCCAGCCATACCACTCTTGGGTATGTACCCACAAGACTCATCTTACAGCAAAGATACATGCACAGCCATGTTTACTGCAGCTCTCTTCACAATAGCAAGGAGCTGGAACCAACCCAACTGCCCCTCAACTGACAAGTGGATAGAGAAAATGTGGTACATCTATACAATGGAGTTCTATGCAGCTAAAAGGAAAGATGACATCCTGAACTTTTCAGGTAAATGGATGGAGCTAGAAGATATCATGGTGAGTGAAGTAACAACAGTCCCAGAAAAAGAAATGACAAATGGTATGCCTCACTTGTGGATGCTAGCACCAATTACCTAATTGTATGGCAAACTGAGCAACGTCAATGTGATCTGAAACAACTGTGCGCTTATATTGTATAATCTCTTAAAAAATAAAAAAATAAATTGTTGTGATATTAAATTCATTTAAATGACACCCAAGTAGCTAAATTTAAGCCTGAAATAAAGCTCTTAGAGTTGCAATATGGTATTGCTTTTTTACAGTTGTTCTCAGAACTGTAAATTCTGGTTTTTTATCACACAGGATTTTCAACAAATAAATTTCTGTAATGCAAGGTGATTATTACTGATGTTTCACAAGTGGAGGAGAATCATCAGAGGATATATTCAATTCTCTTGTGTGTATAAAGCTTGCAAAGTTGAAAATAAACATACAGGCTTATGAAATGGGCATTGTATGTTTATTATTTAGTCAATGGCTATCCTAGTACAAGTGCTTCTGTAAGACAGATACAAAGGTAAAAAGATATTTCTACACTTAAAACTTCAAATGAGATAAGAATTAAAATTTCTACTGAGATCAAACCCCAACGCATCTTAGACAATCCCTTACTCACAATGGAACCCCCAAATCACTTTAAAGCAGAAAGACATTCATCTTATATAAAGGCATAAGTCAAAGGTGATACTGGTGTCCATGGTGTGTTACATAGAGACAAAGGAGACAAGGCAGCATGTCCAAGACATGGTTATATTAGTTGATAAGCTGGGTGTGGTGGCACACACCCTTAGTCCCAGAACTCAGGAGGCAGAATCTGGCAGATCTCTGTGATTTTAAGGCCAGTCTGATCTGCAGAGTGGTTTCAGGACAGCTGAGGCTACGGAGAGACCCTGTCTCAAAAAGACCCCCCCCCCAAAAAAGAAGAAAGAAACGATAAGACTCCAATAAACTAATGTAGAAGGCCTGGGCCAAAAGAACTCAGAATGGAGCTGGAAAACCAAACAAATGCAGTTGGCCAGGAGCAGGAAGCAATGCCAAGATCTTTGGATTTGAGAGCTGGCTTAACTGAAGAGATAGTATTGACAACTACCCAAGGTGAAGAGGAGAATGAGCAAGTTCTCAGAGAGTAAGTCCACAGAGGAGGGAGAGAGTAATTTCAAAGTGGAAGATTTTACTTTTGTGATAGCAGTAGGGAGTTATAATAAAAAGACATATGTGTCTAGGTATTAGGAAAATGATGAGGGCTTGCAATGTATATGAAAGAATCATCATTAAGAAAGACATCCTGGGTTTCTCACAGAAACCAATTTGAAACCTGTAGTTGGACTTTATTTAGAAGGGGTTACTATAATGTCCTCAGAAATAAGGCTGACAGCCTGACTGATTTTGTTAGCAGTTGAACAAGACAGGTGCCATAAAATGCAAACTCATTTATCAATACACCTGGAAAGTGACTTTTTTTCAGTTAGGGCTAAAATCATTTTAAGAAACTGAAAATGAGCACAAGTATTCCTGCCCACCATCAGTAGATAACACCCCAATGTGTTCCTGTTACTGCTGTAAACTTTCTCAAAGATTGATTTATTTTTATGTTATGTTTATGGTAGTTTTGTATATTATTATTAAATTATTCTGAGTTTCATACAAAACAACCTAATCTTCTTTATACCCTCTCCCCATCGTCATCCCTCCTTCATCCCCCTCAACTGGTTTTCATGCATTCTGTCCACTGTGTTCTATGAAATTTAGGTGCAGAGGTTCCATTGTAGATGTGTCACTTAGGGCTGGGCATCTCTCAGACACTTATTCTATGAGTGTGATCAGTTGCAGAACTCTGTAATGGTCTCCTGTTGCAAAAAAAAGAAGCTCCTTTGATGAGTGGCAAATGGTATACTTGTCTGTAAATATAAAGATCCATATTTAGCATACAGTAAGAAATTAATTTGTCTAGGGATATGAAAGAGATACAGTTTTCTCTAAGACCTATGACCCCTCCAGCCATGTGTGTTTGACTATGTTTACAGTGTCAGACACAGGTTTACTTTCCACTGAGAGGGGTTTTAGTTCAATTAGAGAGTTTTTTTTTATTACCCCAAGATAAAGTGCCCCTATTTCAGTGCTACAGTTTGTTTTGCCAATCATTATGGAGGTTATTAGACTTTGAAGCTGGGGTTGGACCATTGACTGATTTTGTCCCTTAACAACTTGCACAGTAGCCTTCAGAACTATGAGAGCTAGTCTTCTAAAATAATCTTGGGAAAAATGGCCAAGGTCAAGCGGATTATCAATTAGATCTCAAAATCTATTACTGAGCTATAGTCATAGCATCAGCATGGTACTGGCACAAAACAGATATATAGATCAATGGAACACAATAGACTCACCTAACAAGTGACAAAGGTGCCAGTGACATACGATGGAGGAAACATAGCATCTTCAACAAATGGTGCTGGCAAAACTGGATATGTATCTGTAGAGGAATACAATTAGAACCTTATCTTTCACCCTACACTAAAGTCAACTCCAAATGGATCGAAGACTTTAATATGAAACCTGAATCTCTGAAAATGTTAAAAGAAAACATAGGACATGCCCTACAACATATAGGTGTGGGAAAGGACTTTCTAAATCAGACATCAGTTGCTTAGACCTTAAAGCCAACAATCAAAACCTGAGACCTCATTAAACTGAAAAACTTCTGTACAGCAAAAGAAAAAAAAAACAAGGAAGTGAAGAGGAAACCCACTGACTTGGAGAAAATCTACCTGCTACACACTGATAGAGGATTAGTATTCAGAATATACCAAAAACCAAAGAAGAATACAAATAACCCAATAAAATATGGGCTAAGGATCAGAGCAGACAGTTCTCAAAAGAAAAAATAAAAATGGCTAAGAAACACCTTAAAAAGTATTCAACAGTCTTAGTAATTAGAAAAATGCAAATCAAAACCACTTTAAGATTTCATCTTACCCCAGTCAGACTGGATAATGTCAAGAGAACAGATGACACCAAATGCTGGTAAGAACGTGGAGAAGGCAAACCTGGTCTACAGAGTGAGTTCCAGGATAGCTGGGGCTACAGGGAGACCCTGTCTCAAAAAGACCAAAAAAAAATGTGGGGAAAGGGGAAGGTCATTCACTGCTTGGAGGATTGGAAACTGGTGCAACCACTATAGAAAGCAGTGTGGAGAACTCCAGAAAGAAAGAAAAAATGAATCTACCATATGAAGTAGTTATACCACTCCTTGGCATATACCCAAAGGACTTATCCTACTGCAGAGATACTTTAACATACATTTTTGTTGCTGCTCTCTTCACAATAGCTAAAAAATTGAAACAATCTAAATATCCCTTAATTGACAAATGGATATTGAAAATGTGATACATTTACACAATAGAGTGCTACTCAGCCTTAAACAAAGACAAAATCTTGAAATCTGCAGGTAAATGGGTGGAATTGGAAACTGTTTTACTAAGTGAGGTAACATAGACTCAGAACAACATGGGACAGATACTCTCATTTGTGGATTGTAGCACCACATCTTTATATGTGAGTGTATATCTGTGGTGGTTTGAATGAGAGTGTCCCCCCATAAGCTTTAAGTATTCAGACATTTTGTCTCCAGTTGGTGGCACTGTTCTTGGAGATTTTAGAAGGTGTGGCTGTGCTGGAGGAAGTACATCATTGGGGGCAGGCTTAGTGAGTTTAACAAGCCTTGTGGTCACCAGTCTCTCTCTCTCTCTCTCTCTCTCTCTCTCTCTCTCTCTCTCTCTCTCCTGTGCTCATTGCAAGATGTGACCCTTGGCTTGCTGCTCCAGCCCCAGCCACCATGCCTTCTGCCACAGTGGACTCTAATTCCCTGGAACTGTCAATCATAAGCTCAAATAAACTCTTCCTTTTATAAATTCCTTTGATCATGGTGGTTTTATCACAGCAACAGAAAAGTGACTAATACAATTATTTGGTACCAGAGAGTGGGCTGTTGGCTGTGAAGAACCTGACCATGTGGATGTTTGGAGAAATGTGGAAGACTTTGGAACTTTGGACTAGAAAAGCTGTTGACTACTATAAGTAGAGCTCAAGGGGCCATTCTAGTAGAAGCCTGGAAGAAAGCATTGCTGCAAAAAATGTAGTTCCAGAGGAAAATAAAGACTTAGGCAGCAATTGGGATCTTTTATCAAAGAGTCTGGCAGCAGTTTGCCAACAGCCCAAATGCTGGCCTGATGCTAAGTTGAAAAACAATGGACTAATGTCTTTGGCGGAGGATATTTCAAGACAGACTAATGTAGAAATGGTGGTGTGGCTATTGATGGTGAATATTGTGCAGATCTACAGTGAAGAAGAGCAGATGGGACAGAAAGAAATGCAGAATGTACAGTTTGGATCTGAAAACTGCACTAGGAAGATTAAAGGTGGGGCCAAGGTATGTGAAGGAGAGGCTCCCTTTCATAAGGAGACTAAAGTGATTAAGGAGAGGCCTAGCTATTTACAAGTAAACAGTGGGAAAGGTGAGATTAAAGTGATTAAGGAGAGGCCTCGAGATTTACAAGTAAACAACAGAATCAGTACCTTCAGGGCAAGACCACACCCAGCTAAGCCTCCAATTTTTGAAAGGAAAATACTGAAAGAGTTTTCTACTCCAACTAGTCCAGGGCAGAGAGAATTTGCAAATGTGGTTAAGGTAGGAGAGAGTCCATCCCAAACTTGCAGCCAAACTCAGCAATTTCATTCACGTGGTGCTGGCTTTAGAGGCATGAAGTTTGCAAGAGTGAAGGGGTCATCAGTTCTTCCTCCACAGTTTCAGAGAGCCACAGAGGCCAGGCAGAGTGCAGCAGGGGGCATCCTGAATAAAGAAGGCCCTGATAGGCCATTGTGTGAAACTGTGACTGTGAAGCCTGATTGGCAGCGGAGACCCCAAGAAGACATTCGAGATGCCAGAACTGTTAGATATTTGCCAGGGAGAGCTGCATACTGTATGTTGCAAGCAAAGCTGGAAGAGCTGACCCATCTAAGCCCTTTGGAAGTCAAGTCCCAGAAGTTGCACATGGAGCTACTGGACTTGTGTTTGCCCTGCTGGTTTTCAGTCTTGCTTTGGTCCATATTTCCTCGCTATGCCTCTATTTCTCCCTTTCGGAATGGGAATGTGTATTCAGTTCCACTGTATGTTGGGAGTATGTAATTTGCCTTTTGATTTTACAGAGAGCTTACAGTTGAGATTTGCCTGTGTCTCAGAAGAGTTTTTGGAATGTAGACTTTTGCATAGAATTGAGACTGGTAAAAACTATGGGGACTTTTAATGTTGCACTAAATGCATTTTGCATTTTAGGCATGTAGCCTATGGGGGACAGGGAGTGGGAATGTGGTGGTTTGAATGAGTGTCCCCCATAAGGCTGTAGTATTCAGACATTGCTCCAGCTGGTGGCACTGTTCTTGGAGGTACTTAGAATGTGTGGCCAGCTGGGAGGAAGTACAGCATGGGGGGGCAGGCTTAGTGAGATTTAAACAAGCCTTGTGGTCCCCGTCGATGTCTCTCATCTTCTTCAGTCTCTATCCTCTCTTCTCTCTCTCTCTCTCTCTCTCCTTCCTGTGCTCATTGTGAGATGTGACCCTGGCTTTGCTCCAGCTCCAGCTCCAGCCACCACACCTCCCACCACAGTGGAGTCTAATTCCCTGGAACATCAATTGTAAGCTCAAATAAACTCTTCCTTTTATAAGTTCCCTTGATCATGTTTGTTTTTACACAGCAACAGAAAGTGACTAATACAATATCTTATGCAGTCACAGGAACCAGTAAAAAGGAAAGGAACAATGGAGATAAAGGGAAGACAAGAGGGGATAGTAAGATGACAGTGTACCAGGACAAGGGAGGGACGGGGGAGGCGGGGGAGCAGGAAGAAAAGAGGGGAAAATTAATGCTGTACCCTTTTAAATGCATGCTCCTTAACATTGAACTGAGCTTGCTTGAATGTGCCTGACTTCAAAGTACTGTCCGTTATGAATATGATTGAGTTTACTGAATGAAGTTATCACTCTTTCCTTGCCTGCTGCAGGTAATAAGCTGTGCTCCATTCTTTTTATCTTGCTTTTATACTTTTCTGCTTTATACTCTGCAAGAAGACCACCTGTTGTGTTGTTACAGATTCCTTCCTATAATCCTCAGCTCTTCTAGTTGTCGCTCATACTTTTACTGTAGACAAGAAAACATATTACAGAGTAGCTAAAGAAAAGAATCCAGAAAGTAAAAACGGAAAAGAAAATTACTAGCATCAGTCCTTGAACTTTGTCTTGTGAATTCTTAAATGGTTTTACACAAAACTGTCTCAGAAGTTTCTGTAAATCAGTTTACCTAGAGAAATTAAGAGCAGCGTTCATCTGGCAGGTCTGCGAAAAATCAGTTGTAAAGAAAATACTTTATTGAAAATCATATCATTATTTTTTTTTTATTTATTAGTTTTTGAGACATGGTCTCTCTGTAGCCCCAGCTGGCCTGGAACTCACTCTGTAGACCAGGCTAGCCTTGAATTCAAGAGATGCTGCCATCTCTGTTCTCAAGTGCTAGGATTAAAGTGGTGTCACCACACTGGCTTAAAGACTGTTCTTAGCCTCCATGGTGGTGCTGGGAAACAAACCCTGGGTCCCTGCAAGAGCATAGGCCCACATTATTTTATTTTTATCTAAAGCATCAAAATTAATATAAACTTAGCAATTATCTCCATTCAAGGATTGAGGAGCAAGTACCTTGGGCACTGTGATCTCATAGCCTGCTGCAGCTGACAGCAGTCTGATTTGTGACTCTTGGCAGCCAAGCTCTGCCTTGTGATCCAGCCAGCCATCTTCAGAGCTTTCTGGAAAGTCATAAAACTCTACCACTCCAATTCTTTCATCTGAGAATGTGGAATTGAAATGGAGAGAGACTGTTGGGTGGTAGTGTTCTGACACATGGATCACAGAGATGAAAATGTTAAAGGGAAGAAAAAGAAGATAGGTGAAAAGAGGGAGCAAAGAGGACAGATAGTTTTCTGGAAAACTTTCTTGACAACTATCTCCATTTTATGAGACACATTCCTGGTCCCTTAAAATAAATGGTTGTTTGTTTTTAATTTTTAACATTGCCTTGTGTGTGTGTGTGTGCGGGTTTGTGTGTGTGTGTGTGTGTGTGTGGTCCCATGGAAGCTGGAAGAGACTGTCAAAGGTCCCTGGAGCTCTAGTTACCGTCCATGAGCTGCTTGTTGTGGGTGCTGGTAACAGAACTCTGGGCCTCTGCAAGAGCAGCAAGCAACTTTAACTACTGAGCCCCTGTCCACCCCACCTCACCCCTTCATTTACTTAAACTACGATGGGTCAGTTTGGGTTGTGAAGAACAAAAAACCATGTGCAAAATAAGCACCAGAAGAATTGTATAATGACAATTTAAAAAGCTCTATGAAAGACAAGTCCAAGTATAGATTCCTAGAAAAAAATGATCAAAAGAGCACTAACCTGCAATTATAATAATTTAAATTAATATTGCTACTCAGAGTTAAACTACAAAATGATTTCTACGTGTTTTGGAACTAGTCTCCTTAAAAAATATAAATCTTTTGTTTATTTGTTTTTTAAAAATAATTTGTTTCGTATTATTTGTGTAAGCTCACTATCCTGTTTTTGATAAACACAATTATTATTTGTGTGATTTTGGAAAGCTCTCTTCAAGGGAAAAAAAAAACTGGCTTTTCAGAAGAAGGCCCTCTGTCTGGATCTTGCCAAGTTTTAATGCATGCATCCTACTTTCTTCTTAGATTCTGCACTGCTAGTACACTTTATTTGGAATTTGCAGTTCTCCGACAGGCCCAAGCTGAGAGCTTGGGAAGAGTTCAATTTCTTTCCATTTTTTTTTTTTTTTTTTTTTTTTTTTTTTTTTTATTTTTTTCTTTTTTTTCATCTTCGATGCTATGTTAATTCTGGAATTTATTTCTTGTTCTTACTTATTATATAACAGCCTTTCTTCATAGCGTTCTCCAAAACATTCCGGTGTCTCATGACTCACCCCACTCATGAGTACTGGGGTCAAATTCTTTGCCCACCTGAGTTAGCACTGCTCTGATGCATCTTCATCTTATTTCAGAAAACTCGAAGACATTCTTTTAGTTTCTTTACTGTGGTTATGATATCTGACAAAAAAAAACTGACAGCAATCATGCTATTTTCCAAGTAGCATATAAATTATTTATTTAGTTGTTTGTTTGTTGTTTGTTATATTTTTTTTTTGAGGCAGGGTCCTCCCTGTAGCTCTGGCTGTCCTGAATTTACTGTGTAGACCAAGCTGGCCTTGAACTCACAGAGATCCGCCCCCTCTGCCCCCAAGTGCTAGGATTAAAGCATGCCCAGCAGTGAATGATATTTTAATATCAATGAATAAGATGATTGTATTCGGTTCATCAAGAATCTCAGGCTCCTGCTGGGGGATACAAACTGAAATTCAGAGCAATAATTACTAAATTTGTGAGAACATGGGGAGGAAGGACACCAACGCTGTAGTTGGGGCTCAAGAAAGACTTCTTAGACTTACAGTAGCTGTGTCTAATTTTGGCTCAGATGGTTGAGAAGGAACACAAGACAGGTTTGAGGAGTGAGAATGTAGTCAGTGTTCTGGTATTGAAAAACATATGAAAGCTTCCCTACAGTGAGTTAGAGAATGGTAAATTTAGATTTTTAGTGTAGTCCAGTGGTACAGTATACAGGCAAACACAAGATGATCCAGAAATCTGACACATTTTTGAAAGAGGAATATCACTAGCCTAAAATGGGAAGAATGAGATTGTGGATTAAGTATGAAGAATATGAATAAAGCATAGGAATTGACATCTGATTTCATAGAGAATAATCAGGTGCTTGACACTTCAAGATATGTGCATAGGCAAGAGTTTTATGAAAATGACTCCATAGCACAGGAAATAGTCCTGGAAAATCACATGGAGAACTGAATGAAATTAAAAAAGCTGCTTCAAGCAAGTGAAAGAATCAGCATAGGGGAGCAACATCTTACAGAATGAGATATCTGCAAACAATTCACACATGATGCCTAGTTATCATTGTCAATGTGACTGATTTAGAATCACTTAGAAACACATCTCTAGGATTAGCTCTGAAGATGTTTCCATATAGGTTTAACTAAGGATGGAATACTCATCACGAGTGTGAGGGGCACAGGCCAATGGGCTGGAGTCCCAGCCTGAGTAAAATGGAGAAAAAGAGGAAGTTGGCTCACCACCACACTCATGTCTCTCCTTTGTGACTGTGGAAGTGACATGAACAGCTAGTCACATTCCAGCCACTGTCCTTTCCTTAACATGGTATCAGGTGCCCCCCTCCCTGTACACTCAAGCACAGATAAACCCTACCTCAAGTTCCTGACCTCAGGTATGTTATGACTGTGAGAATGGAAATTGACAGAAATATCACTCAATGAATTAATATTTGGATTTATAAAGAACTTTAAATATTAACAAAAACAGCAATAAGCAAATGGGTTAATGAACTGAATAAGCAGTTCTCAAATAAATGCAGGAGGGCAATAAAATGTTGAAAGAAATATTCAACATGCTTAGCCACCAGTGAAAATTAGAATTACATTGTGAGTCTACCCCACCCCAATCAGAATGGACATCATTAAGAAAGCAACAAATGCTGATGAGAATGTGCTGTTGGGGATGTAAACTGGACAGCCACCATGAACACCAGGACTCACCAGAACACCTGGACAGCCACCATGAACACCAGGTTCCTCAAAAACTAGAGATAGAAATAAGATGTGCTTGAAGTTAAACCACTACTTGGTATATACCTGAGGGATTAGGTCAGCATACCACAGAGAAACTTGCACACTCATAATTATTGCTTCACTATTCACAATGGCCAAGATATTAGACTATTCTGTCCTCTATCAACAAATAAACAATAAAACGAACATATCTAGTGCTTCATTGGTACAAACCATATGACGCATGGGGGGAAAGGGTTTTTCTTACGCCCCCTGACACACACACACCCACAACAAAAGCCTACATCTCCTGGGTCACAGTTCATCACTTAGGGAGCCCAAGGCAGGAACTCAGGGCAGGAACCTGAAGGCAGGAGCTGAAGCACAGGTCATGGAGGAATGCTGTTCACAATTGGTACCAGGAGTGGGGTATGTGCTGGACAGACCTGACCTTGGTGTTTTGGGGAAGAATTGTGGAAGCATTTGGAACTTTGGGCTGGAAAAATCATTGAATGCCTGAAGATCGTGCTGTGAGTTGGAGCAGTTTTGCTGAAGGAGTGTAGAATTGGAGGCCTGGCTTGTGAAGTTTCTAGTTAAAAGGGAGCAGAGATCATCAGGACTGTGTAATCTGTGGGTTCTGGTCACTGGGCTGAATCAAAGCTGTAAGTAACAAGAGATTAGAACCTGAAGGGAACTCTTTGTTGTACGGGGACAATTGATGTTGGTTACTGGGGCTGAAAAATCAGCTGTAAGTAACAAGAGACCACATCACTGTGGTGAAATCTTCTGGGAAGAATTTCTTTAGGGTCAACACAAAGAACTGTGATCCAGAAGGGGCCCAATACTCCATCCGAGCCAGAGGCAGGACTTGTAATTGTAAGAGTCTCTAGCATGGTTCTAGTGTTTGAAATTGAGGCGGTCACAGAGAGCAGCCGAGGTTTGGCACGTGTGACGAGGCAAGAAAGACCATTGAAATGGAAGTGCACCTCTGTTGAGTGAAGACCCAGGATTGCAGGGGTCATGGAGAGAAGCGAGGCTTTGCACCAGGAGAGGTACAGAAGAGACCATTGGTGAAGGTGCTGGCCTCAGTTTCAGTGGCGCCCAGCTTTTTTAAGATGCCAGGACCATGGACAACCACAAAGAGCAGCGCAGGTGTGGAATGAGTCGGCCTGGATCTGCCGAGATGAGCTGTGTGGTGCGTGGACGGCAGAGTCGGAGAAGGGGAGCTGCCGAAACACTTTGGAGCCGAGAGATCGTGAGTGAATCCCAGGTGTCCAGCCGTGAGCTACTTGCTGGACTAGGTTTTGTTTGAGAGTGCCTGATTCTTCCTTTGAAATAAAACAGTACTTTTTTGGATTTGACAGCACCCACAGTTAAGAGACTTTAATAGACTGAACTTTTAAGCGTTTGGACATTTAAGGACTGTGGGGCTTTTAGGTTGTACTGTCTTAGGTTGTGAGTTATGTTAACATCATACTTTGGGATAAGAACTGGAAAGGTGGTGGTTTAATAGTAATGTGTTTTTGTGTGCAAATTAACAAGGGTCAATTGTGCTGGATAGCTTTAGGTCAACTTGACACACCTGGATTGAGGAACCTCATTGGGGAATTGGCTCACGGATGGCCGTGGCCACATCCGTGGAGTATGTCTTGATGGCAAGAAGTTTGAGGCCCAGCCACATTGATGGTGCCACGCTGGGCAGGGTTTTGTGTACAATATAAGAAGGCAGGCTGGGCATGAGCCAGGGGAGCAAGCCAGTAAACAGCATTCCTCCATGGCCTGTGCTTCAGCTCTGCCCCAGGTTCCTGCCCTGAGTTCTGCCTGGGGCTCCGGAGTGATGAACTGTGACCCAGGAGATGTAAGCTGAATAAACCCTTTTCTCCCCAAGTTGGTGTGTCAGTCAGAGTGTTTTGTCACAGCAATAGAAGACAAACTAGAACACAGTATCATAGAGCTTTATTAAATCAGTAAGGGATGAAATTATGGCATTTGCAAGAAAAATGGGTGGAACTGGAATGGTACTATATGAAGTGAAAATAAACAAGATTTGGAAAGACAAATGTTACATTTTTCTTTCATACTTGGAAATCTATGTTTATTTTATTTTAATTGGTGAGCCATTTTTCAGAGATAGAAATCAAACATAGAGCATCTTACATACTAGACAAGCCCTCTGTACTAAACTATATCTCTATTTCCCCAGCTAGGTTTTACCACCACACACACACACACACCTGAAGAGATCTAAAAGAGGCAGGAGAGGGAAACAGGAGAAAGTGATAGAATTTGTATATCATGAAAGCAGAAAGAAGACAGTTTAAGACTAGACCAACATGAGGGACGAATGAAAGAGGGCAGGATGAGTGTCATGCTGTATATTCAGGATAAATTCCCAGTAAAATTCATTACTTAGTATGCTAAATTAGGAAGTTTAGCTTTAGATATTGAAAAGATCTTTACATAGTATTATATTTAATATTGTAAGACACAAACTAGTTTTAAACAAAGTGATAATTTGTAGATACATGAGCCTGTAATGATGACTACAGGATATTGGACAGAAAAGTCAACAGGTCAACAGAAAAAACAGAGAAAGGCTAATGTAATAGTCCAGGTAAAGTAATCACACATTGATTGTATTAAGGACTTAACATTAAGATCCAGGATGGCTATGTAATAAGATCCAAAGGAAACAGTAAATTAAACATGATAACCCTCGACTTCCCTCTTAAGTGCAAGCAATCCAGAATGAAAGTAAGAAGAACCTAGGTTCTTTGTAGTCTTGAATTTCACTTAATTGTTTAAAATAATTAATCCAGCTCTATCATCAAGCTCTATTCAAAGCAAAGAGATTGAAATAAGAAAGATGGAAAAGAAAACTGAATGCAGTTCTTTTCTTTTGTGGCTTTTGTGTGTGTGTGTGGTGTGTGTGTGTGTTGTGGGTGATAAGAAGAAAGAGAGAGAGAGTTAAAGAGAGAGATTCGGTGTTCAGCTGGAGGCACAATGTCCAGTGGGAGAGCAGAGGGTAGATATCTAGATATCATCCTCAATCACATTCCATTCTGATTTTTTTCTGAGATGCATCTCTCATTGATCCCACAGCTCACCAGTATGCCAGACGACCTGGGCAGTCAGCTGCAGAGAGCTGCCTGTCTGCAACTCCCAAGTGCAATGTTAGCAGGTACCCCATAGTCAATGTCTTGTGCAGATGCTGGGGGTCTGAACTCATATCCTTTATGCTTACATGCAAAACACTTTACTGAATGAGTTTCCTCTCCATACATCTTTTCTTTTTCAGTAGTTATATGTTATAATTTTGTTAAATGAATTCTATTTTCAGAGTTGCTTATTTTCAAAATTTCTCACTCTTATTCTTGATCTTGCTATCTATCTATCATTATCATCTATCATCTATCTATCTATCTATCTATCTATCATGTATCATCTATCCAATCTATTATCATATCTACCATCTTCCATCAGTCTATCTATCTATCATCTATACTATTGTCTACCTATCTAATCATCTAGCCATCACCACGTCCGATACCATCGATCATCCTCTTCATTCTCTTCCTATCTATATGCTATCTATCTACAGTCTATCTATCGTCTACCTATCTATATTATCGTATCCATCTACCATCTATCCATCTATCCATCTATCTATCATCTATCATCTACCTATCTAAGATCTATCTATGCTATCTACATGTATCATCTACCTATCTATATATCACTATCCACTCCAGTCTTATCATCTATCTATCTATCTATCTATCTAGCTCTATCTATCACGTACCTAACTATATCTGATTATCCGTCTATCCATCTATCCATATATCCATCTATCTATCATCTAGATCTCACCTATCTATATCTAGCTATGCTATCTTCATCTATCTACCTTCATCTATCTATCGTCTGCCTGTCTATCATCTATCTATCCATCTATCCATACTATGCCATCTATCCTAGCATCACCTATCGTATATCTATCTATCTATCATCTATCAATCTATCTATTACATCTATCATTGCTAGTCTCCGATCATTAGTATCTATCCGATCTTAGTCCTATCTATCCATCACTCATCTATCGTTTTCTACCTATCTATCATCTATCTATCCACCTANTAGGGGTCAGCTATGCAATTGGACCTCCTTGCTTAGAGCTAGCAAGAAGGATTCTGTGTAGACCATTTCCACTCTGAGATCCCTTGTGGGCTTCTCTCTCTCTCTCTCTCTCTCTCTCTCTCTCTCTCTCTCTCTCTCTCTCTCTCTCTCTCTCCTTCCTGTGCTCATTGTGAGATGTGACCCTTGGCTTCCTGCTCCAGCTCCAGCCACCACACCTCCCACCACAGTGGAGTCTAATTCCCTGGAAACATCAATTGTAAGCTCAAATAAACTCTTCCTTTTATAAGTTCCCTTGATCATGTTTGTTTTATCACAGCAACAGAAAAGTGACTAATACAATATCTTTATGCAGTCACAGGAACCAGTAAAAAGGAAAGGAACAATGGAGATAAAGGGAAGAACAAGAGGGGGATAGTAGGATACAGATGTTACCAAGGAGAAAATGGGGGAGGGGACAGGGGGGAGGGAGGTGAGACAGGAAGAGAAAGAGGGGAAAATTAATGCTGTACCCTTTTAAATGCATGCTCCTTAACATTGAACTGAGCTTGCTTGAATGTGCCTGACTTCAAAGTACTGTCCGTTATGAATATGATTGAGTTTACTGAATGAAGTTATCACTCTTTCCTTGCCTGCTGCAGGTAATAAGCTGTGCTCCATTCTTTTTATCTTGCTTTTATACTTTTCTGCTTTATACTCTGCAAGAAGACCACCTGTTGTGTTGTTACAGATTCCTTCCTATAATCCTCAGCTCTTCTAGTTGTCGCTCATACTTTTACTGTAGACAAGAAAACATATTACAGAGTAGCTAAAGAAAAGAATCCAGAAAGTAAAAACGGAAAAGAAAATTACTAGCATCAGTCCTTGAACTTTGTCTTGTGAATTCTTAAATGGTTTTACACAAAACTGTCTCAGAAGTTTCTGTAAATCAGTTTACCTAGAGAAATTAAGAGCAGCGTTCATCTGGCACTGTCTGCAGAAAATCAGTTGTAAAGAAAATACTTTATTGAAATATCATAGCATTATTTTATTTTTATTTATTTATTTTTTGAGACATGGTCTCTCTGTAGCCCCAGCTGGCCTGGAACTCACTCTGTAGACCAGGCTAGCCTTGAATTCACAGAGATCTGCCAGTCTCTGCTTCTCAAGTGCTAGGATTAAAGTGGTGTGCCACCACACCTGGCTTAAAGACTGTTCTTAGCCTCCATGTGGGTGCTGGGAAACAAACCCTGGTCCTCTGCAAGAGCAGTAGGCCCCACATTATTTTATTTTTATCTAAAGCATCAAAATTAATATAAACTTAGCAATTATCTCCATTCAAGGATTGAGGAGCAAGTACCTTGGGCACTGTGATCTCATAGCCTGCTGCAGCTGACAGCAGTCTGATTTGTGACTCTTGGCAGCCAAGCTCTGCCTTGTGATCCAGCCAGCCATCTTCAGAGCTTTCTGGAAAGTCATAAAACTCTACCACTCCAATTCTTTCATCTGAGAATGTGGAATTGAAATGGAGAGAGACTGTTGGGTGGTAGTGTTCTGACACATGGATCACAGAGATGAAAATGGTAAAGGGAAGAAAAAGAAGATAGGTGAAAAGAGGGAGCAAAGAGGACAGATAGTTTTCTGGAAACTTTCTTGACAACTATCTCCATTTTATGAGACACATTCCTGGTCCCTTAAAATAAATGGTTGTTTGTTTTTAATTTTTAACATTGCCTCTGTGTGTGTGTGTGTGCGCGCGTGTGTGTGTGTGTGTGTGTGTGTGTGTGTGTCCCTGGAAGCTGGAAGAGACTGTCAAAGTCCCTGGAGCTCTAGTTACCGTCCATGAGCTGCTTGTTGTGGGTGCTGGTAACAGAACTCTGGGCCTCTGCAAGAGCAGCAAGCAACTTTAACTACTGAGCCCCTGTCCACCCCACCTCACCCCTTCATTTACTTAAACTACGATGGGTCAGTTTGGGTTGTGAAGAACAAAAAACCATGTGCAAAATAAGCACCAGAAGAATTGTATAATGACAATTTAAAAAGCTCTATGAAAGACAAGTCCAAGTATAGATTCCTAGAAAAAAATGATCAAAAGAGCACTAACCTGCAATTATAATAATTTAAATTAATATTGCTACTCAGAGTTAAACTACAAAATGATTTCTACGTGTTTTGGAACTAGTCTCCTTAAAAAATATAAAATCTTTTGTTTATTTTTATTAAAAATAAGTTTGGTTTCTTAGTTTATTTGTTTTAAGCTTCACTATCCCTGTTTTGATAAAACACAATTATTTATAATTGATGTAGTTTTTGGAAAAAGCTAATCTTCAAAGGGAAAAAAAAAACTGGCATTTCAGAGAAAGGCACTCATGTCTGATTCTTGCCAAGTTTTAATGCATGCATCCTACTTTCTTCTTAAGATTCTGCACTGCTAGCTACACTTTTATTTGGAAAATTTGCATGTTCTCCGACAGGCCCAAGCTGAGAAGCTTGGAAGAAGAGTTACAAAGTTTCTTTCCATTTTTATTTTTTACAAGGTTTCTTTTACATGGATTTCTAGCAGTAAATTTTCATCAATTTTACTATTCTATAGTTTTAATTCCTAGAAGAATATTTTTCATTAGACTTCTATGAAACATTTTATAATAACAGCCTTATCTTCATAGACGTTTCTCCAAAAAACATTCCAGAAGTGTCATCATGACTCACCCCACTCATGAGTACATGGAGGTACAAATTCTTATGCCCACCATGAGTTAGCACTGCTCATAGATGCATCTTCATCTTATTTCAGAAAACTCGAAGACATTTCTTTTAGTTTCTTTACTGTGGTTATGATATCTGACAAAAAAAACTGACAGCAATCATGCTATTTTCCAAGTAGTCATATAAATTATTTATTTATTTATTTGTTTGTTTGTTTGTTTATTTATTGGTCTTTTTGAGGCAGGGTCTCCCTGTAGCTCTGGCTGTCCTGTAATTTACTGTGTAGACCAAGCTGGCCTTGAACTCACAGAGATCCGCCCACCTCTGCCTCCCAAGTGCTAGGATTAAAGGCATGCCCAGCAATGAATAATATTTTTAATATCAATGAATAAGATGATTGTATTCGGTTCATCAAGAATCTCAGGCTCCTGCTGGGGGATACAAACTGAAATTCAGAGCAATAATTACTAAATTTGTGAGAACATGGGGAGGAAGGACACCAACGCTGTAGTTGGGGCTCAAGAAAGACTTCTTAGACTTACAGTAGCTGTGTCTAATTTTGGCTCAGATGGTTGAGAAGGAACACAAGACAGGTTTGAGGAGTGAGAATGTAGTCAGTGTTCTGGTATTGAAAAACATATGAAAGCTTCCCTACAGTGAGTTAGAGAATGGTAAATTTAGATTTTTAGTGTAGTCCAGTGGTACAGTATACAGGCAAACACAAGATGATCCAGAAATCTGACACATTTTTGAAAGAGGAATATCACTAGCCTAAAATGGGAAGAATGAGATTGTGGATTAAGTATGAAGAATATGAATAAAGCATAGGAATTGACATCTGATTTCATAGAGAATAATCAGGTGCTTGACACTTCAAGATATGTGCATAGGCAAGAGTTTATGAAAATAACTCCAGTAGCATAGGAAATAGTCCTGGAAAATCACATGGAGAACTGAATGAAATTAAAAAGCTGCTTCAAAGCAAGTGAAAGAATCAGCATAGGGGAGCAACATCTTACAGAATGAGATAATCTGCAAACAATTCACACATGATGCCTAGTTATCATTGTCAATGTGACTGGATTTAGAATCACTTAGAAAACACATCTCTAGGATTAGCTCTGAAGATGTTTCCATATAGGTTTAACTAAGGATGGAATACTCATCACGAGTGTGAGGGGCACAGGCCAATGGGCTGGAGTCCCAGCCTGAGTAAAATGGAGAAAAAGAGGAAGTTGGCTCACCACCACACTCATGTCTCTCCTTTGTGACTGTGGAAGTGACATGAACAGCTAGTCACATTCCAGCCACTGTCCTTTCCTTAACATGGTATCAGGTGCCCCCCTCCCTGTACACTCAAGCACAGATAAACCCTACCTCAAGTTCCTGACCTCAGGTATGTTATGACTGTGAGAATGGAAATTGACAGAAATATCACTCAATGAATTAATATTTGGATTTATAAAGAACTTTAAATATTAACAAAAACAGCAATAAACAAATGGGTTAATGAACTGAATAAGCAGTTCTCAAATAAATGCAGGAGGGCAATAAAATGTTGAAAGAAATATTCAACATGCTTAGCCACCAGTGAAAATTAGAATTACATTGTGAGTCTACCCCACCCCAATCAGAATGGACATCATTAAGAAAGCAACAAATGCTGATGAGAATGTGCTGTTGGGGATGTAAACTGGACAGCCACCATGAACACCAGGACTCACCAGAACACCTGGACAGCCACCATGAACACCAGGTTCCTCAAAAACTAAGAGTAGAAATAAGATGTGCTTGAAGTTAAACCACTACTTGGTATATACCTGAAGGATTAGGTCAGCATACCACAGAGAAACTTGCACACTCATAATTATTGCTTCACTATTCACAATGGCCAAGATATTAGACTATTCTGTCCTCTATCAACAAATAAACAGATAAGAAACTGGGTACACATGTGTTCTAGTTTGTCTTCCATTGCTGTGACAAAACACTATGACTGACACCAACTTGGGGAGGAAAGGGTTTATTCGGCTTACATCTCCTGGGTCACAGTTCATCACTTAGGGAGCCCAAGGCAGGAACTCAGGGCAGGAACCTGGAGGCAGGAGCTGAAGCACAGGTCATGGAGGAATGCTGTTCACAAATTGGTACCAGGAGTGGGGTATTGCTGTGACAGACCTGACCTTGGTGTTTTGGGGAAGAATTGTGGAAGCATTTGGAACTTTGGGCTGGGAAAAATCATTGAATGCCTGAAGATCGTTGCTGTGGAGTTTGGAGCAGTTTTGCTGAAGGAGTTGTAGAAGGTGGAGGCCTGGCTTGTGAAGTTTCTAGTTTCAAAAGGGAGCAGAGATCATCAGGACTGTGTAATCTGTGGGTTCTGGTCAGCTGGGGCTGAAGAATCAGCTGTAAGTAACAAGAGATCAGAACCTGAAGTGAAATTTTTGTTGTACTGGGACAATTGATGCTGGTTAGCTGGGGCTGAAAAATCAGCTGTAAGTAACAAGAGACCAGCATCACTGTGGTGAAATCTTCTGGGAAGAATTTCTTCAGGGTCAGCACACAGAAGCTGTGTTCCAGAAGGGGCCTGAGCCTCCATCTCAAGCCAGAAGCAGGACTTGGTAGTGTGTAAGAGTCTCCTATATGGTTCTGGTGTTGAAATTTGAGGGGGTCACAGAGAGCAGCCGAGGCTTGGCACTGTGAGAGGTCAGGAAAGACCATTGGTGGAAGTGCACCTCGGTTGCAGTGAAGACCCCAGGATTGCAGGGGTCATGGAGAGAAGCTGAGGCTTTGCACCAGGAGAGGTCAGAAGAGACCATTGGTGAAGGTGCTGCCTCAGTTTCAGTGGCGACCCCAGCTTTTTGGAGATGCCAGGACCATGGGACGACCACCAAGAGCAGCAGCAGGTGTGAAATGGAGTCGGGCTGGGCCTTCAAGATGAGCTGTGTGTGCCACGGACAGCAGAGTCAGAGAAGGGGAGCTGCCGAAACCCTTTGGAGCCCAGAAGATTGTGAGTGAATCCCAGGTGTCCAGCCTTGAGCTACTTTGCTGGACTTAGGTTTTGTTTGAGAGTGCCTGATTCTTCCCTTTGAAATAAGACAGTACTTGTTTTGGATTTTACAGCAGCCCACAGTTAAGAGACTTTTAATAGACTGTGAACTTTTAAGTGTTTGGACATTTTAAGGACTGTGGGGCTTTTAAGGTTGTACTGTCTTAGGTTGTGATTAATGTTAACATCATACTTTGGGGATAAGAACTGGAAAGGTGGTGGTTTAATAGTAATGTGTTTTGTGTGTCAAATTGACAAGGGATCAATTGTGCTGGATAGCTTTAGTGTCAACTTGACACACCTGGATTGAGGGAGCCTCAGTTGGGGAATTGGCTCCACTGGATTGGCCTGTGACCACATCCGTGGAGTATTGTCTTGATGGTCAAGAAGTGTGGGAGGGCCCAGCCCACATTGAGTGGTGCCACGCTGGGCAGGGTTTTGTGTACAATATAAGAAGGCAGGCTGGGCATGAGCCAGGGGAGCAAGCCAGTAAACAGCATTCCTCCATGGCCTGTGCTTCAGCTCCTGCCTCCAGGTTCCTGCCCTGAGTTCCTGCCTTGGGCTCCCTGAGTGATGAACTGTGACCCAGGAGATGTAAGCTGAATAAACCCTTTTCTCCCCAAGTTGGTGTCAGTCAGAGTGTTTTGTCACAGCAATAGAAGACAAACTAGAACAACATGTATCATAGAGCTTTATTAATCAGTAAGGAATGAAATTATGGCATTTGCAAGAAAAATGGGTGGAACTGGAGATTACTATATTAAGTGAAATAAACAAGATTTGGAAAGACAAATGTTACATTTTCTTTCATACTTGGAAATCTATGTTTATTTTATTTTAATTGGTGAGCCATTTTTCAGAGATAGAAATCAAACATAGAGCATCTTACATACTAGACAAGCCCTCTGCTACTAAACTATATCTCTATTTCCCCAGCTAGGTTTACACACACACACACACACACACACAGCCTGAAGAGATCTAAAAGGAGGCAGGAGAGGGAAACAGGAGAAAGTGATAGAATTTGTATATCATGAAAGCAGAAAGAAGACAGTTTAAGACTAGACCAACATGAGGGACGAATGAAAGAGGACAGGATGAGTGTCATGCTGTATATTCAGGATAAATTCCCAGTAAAATTCATTACTTAGTATGCTAAATTAGGAAGTTTAGCTTTAGATATTGAAAAGATCTTTACATAGTATTATATTTAATATTGTAAGACACAAACTAGTTTTAAACAAAGTGATAATTTGTAGATACATGAGCCTGTAATGATGACTACAGGATATTGGACAGAAAAGTCAACAGGTCAACAGAAAAAACAGAGAAAGGCTAATGTAATAGTCCAGGTAAAGTAATCACACATTGATTGTATTAAGGACTTAACATTAAGATCCAGGATGGCTATGTAATAAGATCCAAAGGAAACAGTAAATTAAACATGATAACCCTCGACTTCCCTCTTAAGTGCAAGCAATCCAGAATGAAAGTAAGAAGAACCTAGGTTCTTTGTAGTCTTGATTTTCACTTAATTGTTTAAAATAATTAATCCAGCTCTATTCATCAAGCTCTATTCAAAGCAAAGAGATTGAAATAAGAAAGATGGAAAAGAAAACATGAATGCATGTCTTTTCTTTTGTGGCTTTGTTGTGTGTGTGTGTGTGTGTGTGTGTGTGTGTGTGATAGACAGAAAGAGAGAGAGAGATAAAGAGAGAGATTACTGTGTTCAGCTGGATGCACACATGTACATGTGGAGAGCAGAGGGTAGATATCTAGATATCATCCTCAATCACATTCCATTCTGATTTTTTTCTGAGATGCATCTCTCATTGATCCCACAGCTCACCAGTATGCCAGACGACCTGGGCAGTCAGCTGCAGAGAGCTGCCTGTCTGCAACTCCCAAGTGCAATGTTAGCAGGTACCCCATAGTCAATGTCTTGTGCAGATGCTGGGGGTCTGAACTCATATCCTTTATGCTTACATGCAAAACACTTTACTGAATGAGTTTCCTCTCCATACATCTTTTCTTTTTCAGTAGTTATATGTTATAATTTTGTTAAATGAATTCTATTTTCAGAGTTGCTTATTTTCAAAATTTCTCACTCTTATTCTTGATCTTGCTATCTATCTATCATCTATCATCTATCTATCTATCTATCTATCTATCTATCTATCTATCTATCATGTATCATCTACCTATCTATATCTATCTATCCATCTATCCATCTATCTATCTATCTATCATCTATCTATTGTCTACCTATCTATATCTATCTATCCATCTATCCATCTATCCATATATCCATCTATCATCTATCATCTTCCTATCTATATCTATCTATCTATCATCTATCTATCGTCTACCTATCTATATCTATCTATCCATCTATCCATCTATCCATCTATCCATCTATCTATCATCTATCATCTACCTATCTATATCTATCTATCTATCTATCATGTATCATCTACCTATCTATATCTATCTATCCATCTATCCATCTATCTATCTATCTATCTATCTAGCATCTATCTATCATCTACCTATCTATATCTATCTATCCATCTATCCATCTATCCATATATCCATCTATCTATCATCTATCATCTACCTATCTATATCTATCTATCTATCCATCTATCTATCATCTATCTATCGTCTGCCTGTCTATATCTATCTATCCATCTATCCATCTATCCATCTATCCATCTATCCATCTATCTATCATCTACCTATCTATATCTATCTATCTATCCATCTATCTATCATCTATCTATAGTCTACCTATCTATATCTATCCATCTATCTATCTATCTATCATCTATCATCTACCTATCTATATCTATCTATCCATCTATCCATCTATCTATCTATCATCTGTCTATCATCTACCTATCTATATCTATCTATCCATCTATCCATCTATCCATCTATCTATCTATCATCTATCTATAGTCTACCTATCTATATCTATCTATACATCTATCTATCTATCTATCTATCATCTATCATCTACCTATCTATATCTATCTATCATCTATCTATCATCTATCTATCGTCTACCTATCTATATCTATCCATCTATCTATCTATCGTCTACCTATCTATATCTATCTATCCATCTATCCATCTATCTATCCATCTATCTATCATGTATCATCTACCTATCTATATCTGTCTATCCATCTAGCCATCTATCTATCTATCTATCTATTTATCTATCATCTATCATCTATGTAATCTCATCTCTCAAAAGAGGAGTAGGAGGAATGCCATAGCTCACAGTTTCTGGGACACAGGAACAGATTCCTGCAATGGCCCAGAAGGTAGTCTGGCCACAGGCAGCAAGCTGACTGGGTTATTCTTCCCTCGAGACTAGGTGAGGACAGGTGTCATTCAGGACAGATTCCAACGCCATTAGGACCTTACCCCTAATGGGAATCTAGTGACTAGAGCATCTGGAGCAGCCTAACCAGGGCTTCTGGATCTCTGAGAGCGAGGGCAAGAGAACAGAGCTTCAGGATGCCCAGTGTCCAAAGGACAGGCGTTCTGAATTCAGTTCATGACATTCTGACTTTTATACTCTGCAGACTGTGGGTGATGTAAATTGTCACTCTTATCACAAACTCCCACACATGTTTTTACAGAGCAGTTGTTTATGTGGTGTCAAAACAACACGATTCAGCATTTCATTTAGAAAAACAAGTTTCACAAAACTTCAAACAAGTTTCACATCAAAATGGAGTCATGTATGCTCTACAGACATGGACACGCCACCACCAGCAATCTGTTATTTCAGTCAGAAGCCGTATTCTGCAGCTTCATGACTTCCTAATACTGCACTCAATTTGTGAAGCCATGAATGGAACCATTCATTAGGTCAAATTTTCATGATCCAACTATCTCTGGAAGAGCCACCACAGATATTCTCACCCCCAAAGAGGTATGCTTTTACTAAGAACAATGCATTTTTTTTTCAATTCAACCAAATTAACAAGATTAACGACCCCTTTCTACTGGGTATCCACTTACATCTTGTGAATGAGAATTCCTAGTAAAAAGCAATAGCTGAGCAGACTGACTGACTCTCTGGCTCACTGACTGACTAGAACATCAGTGATAGGGAGAGATTGGAATGTTACAAAATCCATAGCCAAGTTATCTTGGGAAACTTTAGCCCTCTTAGTGGTAATTTTTTGCCCTCCTCTGTATGTAGGCTAGCATCTTTGTGACTATCAGGTCAAACATTTGGAATGATGCACAAACATAGTTTGTACAAGCTTCCAACTCACAAAAGGCTACCAGTGACGGAGGCTTACAGCAGAGAATTTTCTTTCTTTGCTGCAGTCCACCTACCTAAAGTTTCTATCGATGTTCTTAAAAAGTCTTAATTTTTTACTTTTTTGTTCTGTAACTATAAAGCTTCATCAAACTGTGGCCATATTGGAAAATGCGATTGAGGTTACCTGAGCCATGGCCACTCATACTTGGCTCCAGAATAAGCTATCTCTTATCCTTTTTGAGGGGAGAGTTGTGGTTTTACCTAGACATTCTCCTTAAACCATAATTCCATTCCTGCCCCTCAGAAGGTCCACATCTATCTTATAATTCAAAATGCACCCACCAAAATGCACCCTCTCTGTCTCAAAGAGAGAAGGGAGAGTAATTTGGTGCAATGGACCCTAGCACACGAATGACAGAAGATGTGAAATCCTGGATGGGTGGGCTGTGGGAGGATTACAGGGAGAAGCAGGTATAAAAGCAATTAAGACTGACTGAAAAATTATGTATGAAACACATAAAAATTTCAATAAAAATGTTATATATAGATATGATTTATTATAATCTTAACAATTCCCAAACTGTTCAAAACTCAAAGTTCAAAATAAAAATTTAAGATAAACTCTTATATGTAAGCCTTTGTACATAAAATATGACATAGTTCTGATATTCAATGACACAGTTTAACATTTCTATTCCTTTTTTTTTAACATTTTTTATTGATGCTTTGTGCATTTCATACATCATTTTCCAATTCAGTTCAGGCATATTTCCCTTTCCCTTCCCCCCCACCCCCGCCCCAACCGAGATCATGCATTCTGCCATAACTGTCCTGCATATTTCTCTCAGTTTTTTTTCCATTTTTTTAGCTATAAGTGATAATCCATGAGTACAAGCATCCTTCATGTAAAACCAATTTGCAGGCTGTTGTGCCCAAACCCCCACAGCCCCATCTTCCAGCGGGGGGTGAGGGGTTGTATGTTCAATCAGGTTGATCAAATGAGGGTCCAGACTACATTGCTGTAGTTCCACCATTCACCCCAATAGCAGCCCTT
Organism: Rhizomys pruinosus; assembly: GCA_009823505.1. Classification (NCBI taxonomy): domain Eukaryota; kingdom Metazoa; phylum Chordata; class Mammalia; order Rodentia; family Spalacidae; genus Rhizomys; species Rhizomys pruinosus. The sequence continues at coordinate 2,435,396 of VZQC01012107.1, forward strand.
ACATTCTACCATGCTCCCTCTTCCGCAGATTATTCCCTGGGCTTAGAATAGGGGCACAGATGGATGAGAAGCAAAACAGTCCACTCTCTCTGGAGCTGTCGTCTTGGACTCTGGTCAATTCTGGCTGTTTCCTTTCATGGGCTGACAGTTTGTCCAGGAATAACCTTTCAATCCTACTAATGAAGCACAAGCAATTAGATATATAGGTATTTAAACAGCATTAATAGTTATGGTAGGTTACTTTGGTATGGACACATATGTTTAGATGATTTGTTGATCCATGAATTACATTTTTTCCCCTGTTAAATATGACAGGGTCTTACTGTGGCTTATGACATCTCCTAACCTGTAGAGGATGTAAGCTTGTGGCATCAGCCATGGGTTATTCCTCCAAGGAGAGGGCCAATAGCCAATTAGATTTGGGATATGCAGGCATATGGCTGCCTCTGCTGCACAGTATTTCCAGGCAGGTGAGGTGTAGCTGGTGCTGACGGTGGAGTCTTGCTTGACTCAAGGAGACCCGTATTTGCTTTATTGGTTTAGTGGCCTTTGGTAACACTCTCTGGTGTTCCAGAGGCCATCTGTACACTTGCATGTGTGGTCTCAATACATCTTTCCCATGTTAACGTCAGGTCTTCCGCAGCAGGGCCTTATCGCCCCTCTTCTTGCAGGTCTCCCAGTTTAGAGGCAAGGAGCCTTTACCTTTTGTGGGGTCTTAGATCCCCTGGCCAACATCTCCCTGGTAGAATAATCCATTACTGATGTCAGAGCTCCTGTATTGATATATTTTGCTTAAGTGCATAGTTTAAGGACTTTAGTATTATATTTGGTTCTGAACAGAGAATAATCCTTTTCACAGTTCTTATGTCTATTAGTCAATTAAAGAAGGCAGTTTTACCAGTTTTATAAGAGATTACCTAGGTGCTGCAAAGGTTTTGATATGAGAGACTTTCTTACCTCCCCCCCAAGAACAAGGAGAAATATGACGATGATGAGGTCGCTCTCCAACTGTAAATTGGAGACAGCTATTATAGAGGTAACATTTCCATTCTTATTAGAATAAACAGTAAAATAGCAAGAAAGACCAAAACCCAGCTGGGACAATATACCCTATCGTTAAATGCATAGGTCCATATCTATTGCTTGTGACACTCAGTGCCATAGTGGGAGCATCAGAGGATGGGGGCACTTGCACTATGGCTTGACAGAATTTTATTACAGGGCTGGCAAGGTGGCTTCATGTACAAAGTCAGTTCCTGTCAAGACTAAGGAACTGAGCTCAATCCCCAGGACCCACATAACAGAGAGAACAAACTATTGTAAGTTGTACTCTGACCTCCACTCATGCACCATGGCACCGGTATACAAACACACACCACACGCAAACATACATACCAAATAAATATAGGAGAAATGTTTAAACGATTAATTAGAAGTGCTGCAGAGAAGGCTCGGTGGTTAAGAACACTGGCTGCTCTTACAGTGGACCTGGGTTCAGTTCCCAGCACTCACATAGCAGCAGCTCACAATTGTCCATAACTCCAGTTCCAGAGGATCCAATGCCCTCCTTCATGAGCATTGCACTACATGGTGTACTTACATACATGCGGGCAATACACTCATACACATAGAAAATAATAAATGAAATGTTTTTAAAAGAATTAATTAAAAACAGATTCATACAGTTTTTATTCTACTGTACAATTTTTCCTCATTCAACATAATGGGTTTGAGTTTTACTTTGTGTAACTATTGGGAAATTTCTTCCCTTTTGTTTCTAAGGACTATTTCATTCAACAGATATTCCACAATTTGTTTTCACACTCACATTTTGACTTACTGTTTTTGTACCCTTATTTATCTGTTAGGAGTAAAGTTACTATGAATATTTACGTACCAGTTTTGTGTAAACAAATACGTTCATTTCCTTTTAGTAAATATTTTCATCTCTCTTATGTAACAATCTAGAAATAAATTTGCAGGGTCAACTGGTAAATTTACATTTAACTCCACAAGAAATCGTAAAATTGTTTTTGAAAGCATTCCCAACAGTATGTGGCCCACTTCTGCTATGGGTATGGCCTAGAAGTTGCATCACAGATACAAGCTCAGTCAAGTCCTATTGCGAAAATCTTGGTCACTGGACCACCTCCAATTGCAAAGCTGGAAATACCATCTGAAGCTAGATGAGAGCTTCCTACCTAACACTACTGATTTTTAACCACCCATTAAAAAGACAGATAATATGAATGGTTACCTTCATTTGAAGTGAAATAATTAATGTTGAATCTAGATTTGTGTGAATATTGGTTAATTGTCTTATTTGACATATTAAACCCGAGATATTTACTGTTTCAGTGAGTGTGTGTGTGTGGGGGGTGGTTCACTATACCAGTCTAAAGGTCAAAGTAGGAAACAAAGCAGGAAATACAAAGTTGTGAATCATTAGCCAGTGGATGTGATTTGAAGCCATGGAAAATGTAAGACACAGTCTCCCTCAAATGTTTCCTGTAAGTATAACAAGAAAATGCCAGACAGCCTAATATGAAACTGTACTCTCTCTTCTTCCCTTGTAATATAATAGACTACTAAGGATTACATTCCTCAGCCTCCTTTACAGCAAGGTAAACTGTATATTAAATTCTTGCTATTGAAATTTGAATGACATAGTTTTATTTTATGCTTGGATGCCATTTCCAGACAGAGCCTAAATAAAAGGAAAACTTAACATTTATTTTAAGATACTGTATTTGAATTTATTTTATGATAGCTTAAGGCTTATTTTAACTGACTCATGAAGCATATCCAATTATTTCTTAGGTTCAACTAAAAAAAATCTCCACTGAAACTTATTTTATTCACATTGAATTGAATTTATCACAATCTTGCTTGTTTCTTTAGCATTGCTTATTTGGCTTCATTTTTCATTTGACTCCTAAGCTCCTGATATTATACTACAAAATATAAATGAATATTTTTCTTTATGTATTTGTGATTCTTTCCAGTCATTGACTCAGTGAATTATTGATTCTAGAATGAAATTTAAAAAATAAAAAAGTTAATGTGGCTATCTGTATTTCTCACAAGAGAAAACTGAAGTAGATATATTAAATTATTTGCCCATACTAGCACGCCAAGCTAATGGAAAAGGTGGAAGTGAAATGCAATTATCTCACTTCTAGTTTTATTGAACTATTGGATTACAAGTCACAACCAATTATAAACATGACTAGAGAACAAAAGCAGTATAAGGATTTTATCATGCAGGGAGCCAAAGCCTGCTTCCAGAACTTTGTAAATATTTTTTGTAAAATGATATTTATTGATAATTTTGGCTAAATTTATTTTGAGAGAGAGAGAGAGAGAGAGAGAGAGAGAGAGAGAGAGACTCACTATAGACTATGTAGGAAATATATTTAAAGCAGAAAATATATTTACATAAACCCTTTCTATACCCAAATTTGTTTTTGTTTAAATGTATTTTCTGACAGCTTTTTGTAAGTACTCAGCATTTTCTTTTATGTGGCTGTCATTAAGTTGCTTGTAAATTCAGATGGCACTGAGTAAACAGAATGCTGTTCTGGATAGGCATGAAATTTAACAAAAATCCATGGGGTGGAGTTGTCCTATAACTTAACACTTTCAAGACATTTCTCAACATTTATCTTTTTTCTTTCCTCCTCATCTTTACACAGATGATCCCTGGCCTCTCTAGAACTGATTTATTCCGACTGAACACTGCTCAACAATTCTTAGCTTAAATGTTATTTTGCTTCTGATTACATCAAATATGAGCATCATATACAGGGATACCAATTTAGTATTTAATAATCCCGTCAGCGAGTGCTGCTGCTCGCTTCCCCTAAATGCACAGGTGACAGAGATTAAAGGAAAAATAATGACTTTTCTGGTAAAGTTGCTCTTCTCTCTTTCAGCTCTCAAACCCTCAAGCTCTGCCCTGAGCACGATGCATGAGCATCTTAAATTACAGTTCTACTAATGCCGATGCACTATTATTGCTTCTTTTAATAGGTGCTGTTGAAAGCTGACCAAATGTCAACATATAACGGGGAGCTAGTTCCATACAAAGAGGTTTTCTTTACATTCCATAATCACTCCCCTGCAGTACTGGTGATACTGGTGATATATATATATATATATATATATATATATGGATCGAGTCCTCAAAATTCAGATTTACTCTATCAGGAACAGGAACCTCAGAAGCTTGTGTATTTTAATAGTACATCTCACAATCCAAGGATCATGCATAAATACCAATCTAATGAAGGACAGAGAAGATGACACTCTGCTCTGTAAGTTCTTTGTTCCAGTATGGTATTTAGCTAGCTTTGAACTGGTTATTTCTCAGTCTCTATCCATATAAGAATATAAAGATATGTTTAAAAAATCTCTATATTATATATAAGAATATAAAGGTATGTTAAAAAAAATCTCTTCTTGCCGGGCGTGGTGGCGCATGCCTTTAGTCCTAGCACTTGGGAAGAAGAGGCAGGTGGATCTTTGTGAGTTCAAGGCCAGCCTGGTCTACAGAGTGAGTTCCAGGACAGCTGTGGCTACAGGGAGACCCTGTCTCAAAAAGACCAAAAAAAAAAATCTCTTCTTTTAAATATTGTATTGAAGTTTTGTGCATTTCATACATCACTTCTCAGTTCAATCCAGACTCATTTCCTCTTCCATTCCCCTGCCCCTCCCAAGTTCATGTAGGCTGCCATACATGTCCTGTATTCTATTCTGAGTCTTTTCAAAGTTTTTCAAAGCAGGGGATTAGTTTGGGGGGGGGGGATCTACTACTTCAGTCAGTTCTTTTTGTTATTATTACTTCCAATCTGCATTGTTCAACATATGCATTTATATATGTCACACATACTAAAATCATGTCATCTGAAAATAAACTGCATGTTATTTCCAAATTTTATTCTTAGATTCACATTTTCTCTTTTAATTTTATATTTATCTAAAAGATGCAAATATGTCCTCCATCCTGTACCAAAATTATAAAGTCTGAAACTATGTAGTAGGTTAATTCTAGAGACTGTTAAGGGATTCACATTCTAAGAGCACAGTTGCTTTTAGATAGAGAGAAATATAACATGAACATTAATCGGTTTGCCTGACAAGTAGATACTTGGTGCTAACATCCACAAATGAGGGATACCATTTCTCATTTGCTTTTCTGGGACAGTGTTACTTCACTTGGCATAATATCTTCTAATTCCATCCATTTACCTGCAAAGTTTATGATGTCAGGTTCCTTTACCACTGCATAGAACTCCATTGTGTAAATGTGCCACATTTTCCCTATCCACTCATTGGTTGAGGGGCACTTGGGATTGTTCCAGCTCTTTGCTATTGTGAAGAGAGCTGCAATAAATATGGCTGTGCATGTATCTCTGTAGTAGAATGAGTCTTGTGGGTATATACCCAGGAGTGGTATGACTGGATCAAGTGGTAGGCTCATTTTGAGTCTTTTAAGCATTCTCCATACTGCTTTCCATAGTGGTTTACATTCCCACCAGTAGTGGATGTGTGTTCTTGTTTCCCCACAACCTCTCCAGCATTGGTAACATTTGTTTACTTGATACTAGCCAGTATTATTGGAGTGAGTTGATATTAAAGTGGTTTTAATTTTCATTTCCTTAATTATTAATGATTATGAACACTTTTAAGATGTTTCTCAGCCATCTTTACTTCCTCACTTGTGAAGTCTCCGTTCAGCTTTTTACTCCATCTTTCTTTTGACTCCATCTTTTAATTGAGTCATTTGTTTTCTTCTTTGATTTTGAGTAGTTTATATATTCTGGAAGTTAATACTCTGTCAGATGTATCAGTAGTGAATATTTCCTCCCACTCTGTGGGTTTCCTCTTCACTTCCCTGATTGTTTCTTTCCCTGTACAGAAGCTTTTGAGTTTAATGAGGTACCACATGTCAATTGTCGACCTTATTTCCTGGGCAGCTGCTGTTTGATTTTAAAAGTCTTGTCCTACTCTTATATCTTGTAGGTTGCTACCAACATTTTCTTGTGTCACCTTCAGAGTTTTGAGTTTCATGTTGAGGTCTTTGATCCATTTGGAGTTGTTTTTGTACAGGGTGAGAGGTAGACATTTAATTTTATTCTTCTACAAGTGGTGATCCAGTTTTACCAACACCATTTGCTGAAGATGCTGTCTTTCCTATATTGTGTCTTCTTGGCCCCTTTGTCAAATATAAGATGGCTGAAATTGTATGTGCTCAAGTTTGGATCTTCAGTTTTGCTCCATTGGTCTACAGGTCTGTTTTTGTGCCGGTATCAGGCTGTAATACACTTTGAAGTATGGTATAGTGATTCCTCCTGTATTGCTCTTTTCACTCAGGATTGCTTTGGCTATTCGGGATCTTTTGTTTTTCTATATGAATTAAAGGCTTTTCCCCCAAAATCTGTGAAGAAACTCTTGGGAATTTTAATTGGGATTGCATTGAATCAGTATATTAATCTGGGTGGAATGGACATTTGTATTATATTAATTTTTCCAATTCATGAGTATGGGTCTTCCAATGTCTTCTTCAGTCTCCTTCTTCAGGGGTTTAAAATTTTTATTGTTGTCCTTTGAATTGCTTTAAGTATTATCTGAAAGGTTGGGTTTGGGGGCTATGTATTCTTTCATCTTGTTTATTTCATGAAAGGCTTTTATTTCTCCTTCAACTATAATTGACATTTTTGCTCAGTATAGTAATCTGGGTTTGCATCTATAATCATTTACTACGGGGTATAGATTAGTCCATTTTCTTCTGGATTTCATAGTTTACACTGAGAAGTCATCTGTAATTCTGATTGGTTTTCCTTTATATGTAACTTGTTTTTCTCTTGTGGCTTTCAGTACCTTGTCTTTGTTTTGAGAATCTAGTGTTTTCACTATGATATAACGTGGGGAATTTCTTTTCTGATCTTGTCTATTTGGAGTTCTATTTGCTTCTTGTATTTGTATAGGTTTGTCTCTTTTCAGTTTAGGAAAATTTTCTTCTATTATTCTGTTGAAGAACTGATCAATACCATTGTCTTGGGATTCTTCTCCTTCTATCCATGTGATGCAGAGGTTTGGTCTTTTCATAGTGTCCCAAATTTCCTGATTGTTCCACCCTTTTTTTTTAATTTTTCATAATTTTTACTTGAGCTTTCTAGTTTTGCTATCTTCCAGGTAAGATATTCTATTTTCTGCTTTGTCCAGTCTGCTTCTGAGGCTTTCTCCCACCCTTCCCTGTTGATTGGATGACTGTTCAATTTCTCTTTTCATTTCATCCCATGATTTCATTTTTTTAAACTTTTATGCATTTCTTTACTTTTTTTTAATCTTACTGATTTTTTATTCCTTTTTTAAGTCCAATTTTTATTGAAGCTTTGTGCATTTCATACATTTCCAAATCTTACCTAGACCTATTACCCCTTCCTTACTCCCTACCCCACCAGAGCTCATGCATTCTGCCATACATGTTTCTCGTCTTTTTCTCAGTCTCTTTTAAATTTTTTGATACAGAAATTTACTGTTTTGGGCAGAAGTTCACCATTTCAGTCAGTTCTTTGACCTGCCTTTTTGTTGTTGTTGTTGTTGTTGTTATTGTTTCTTCAGTTTGTATCACTCCAAAATATGACATGGTAGGTGTTAGCATCTTCAGCTTATGATTTCTTTTATTTTATTTTTTTTTTCTTTATTAGGTTGAAAGATGCCATGTTTTCCTTAACGAATTGTTTGAAGGCTCCTCCTTGGCAAGCCCAGGCAACCATCAGTCTTGCCCTTGTGCGCCACACTGGGCTCTTCCCTTCCGATGGTCACCAAATCAGGTCCAGTAAGCACCATGTCCTGTCTTGATCTTCTGGTACTGGCCTCCATGATACAGCCTGGGTAGTCCAACAAACAATGGCAGTCTATACTCTGAAGAGGCTGAAACCCCAGTAGTTGCTCAGTCCACAAGCTGGATATCTCAGAAGTCCCCATCTGGCATTGAAGGTTTGGAGAATTCTTGGAGAGACATGAGTCTTCAGTCCATATTGGAAGGTTGAAAAGCTGTATCTCATGTCTTTGAAGGATGGCAAAAGCAGTGGCAGCCACAGAGTAGCTGTACTTTCCAGTAAGAATTGAAGGCAGGCAAAACAACAGTGCTTTTTTTTTTCTTTTTATCTTTTTAATTAAGATCTCAAGTTATATACCTGAAGTACAATTTCTCAGGCCTTACTGATTATTTATTTCTGGTTATACCTTCCTTTTGGATGTTTAAAGCCAAAAGTTAGCCCAGATTAACCAAGGTTTTTGTTTTCTCAAGGTCAGTTGAGGATCTGGTCCTAAGGGGTCACTCGGGTTGGGGCGGGTGGTTGGGAGCCCCTGGCTCCTTTTGGCTTTTCATTTACCAGATCCATCCACTCAAGAACAAAGTCAGGTCTTGCTAGACCAGGCTTCATTTTTTGAAGCATGAGCATACTTTCCTCTTTATAGACCAGACACTGGCTGAAGTCCCATTAGTGGATCTCCAAGACCTCCCTGCACAGGAAGACTGGTGACTCACATTGGCAGGACATTTCAAGAGGTGTCCCCATGCATAGTCCCCTGGGACTTAATTGACCTCTGAGGGCAAGGAACAAAATTATCCCTTAAGTACCTCAGCCAAATTGGTATAGGCATTAAGTATAGTCATTAAGCATCCAGAAAGGCTAAGTTACACCAGCCTGATAGTTTTTATTTTTTGGTTATACTTTCCTTTTGGATGTTTAAGGCCACACAGTTAGCCCAGATTAACCAAATTTTTTGTTTTCTCAAGGTCAGTTGAGGATCTGGTCTTCAGAGATCATTTGGGTTTTTGAAGGTGAGGGAGCCCCTGGCTCCTTTCAGCTTTTCGTTTACCAGTTCCATCCCATTGAGGACAAGAGACCCACTAATGGGACTTTAGCCAGTGTCCAGTCTATAAAGAGGAACGTCTGCTCATGCTTCAAAAAGGGAAGCCTGGTCTAGTAAGACCTGAGTTTGTCCTGTGATTTCTTTAGTATTTCCAAAAGTCCACTTCCTTTTGGAACTTGTCATTCTCTTCTTGTAGCTCCTTGTTTCACTGGTCTGTGCCCTTTTTCATTCCAGCATGCAATCTTTTCAGTGTTTCTATTTCCTCCTGGAGTTTGTCATTCTCTCCCTCTAGTTCCTTCCTGAGTTCTTTGTTGTCTCCCTTTAGTTCTCTGATTTGTTCTTTATAGTCTTTGAATGATTTCTCTTCTTAGATCCATGTCCTGGGTTCCTTCTAGCAGGATCTCATTGTAGGGATCTTCAGGACTGATAGAATCTGGTGGAGATATATTATATGATTTTCCTGTGTTGTTTTTCTTTGTGTTTTTGGCATGTGGGTTTGTTTTATTGTTTGTATTTTGGTGTGAATCTCAAATGTTTCTTCACTGAATTGAAAGCTTAATTTGCTTGTTTCCTACAGATATGTTCATGTCTTCTCCTTGGTTTATGGAGGGCTGGTTGTACTAGGAAACAGTTTTCACTTTTGGTTATATATTGGGAAGTTCAGCTGGTTCTTACTTTCTGGTCTGGAGGTTCTATTCCCCCAGCCACCATGTGCCTCCTCTGTCTGGACCTGGTGGGTGTCCAACTGGCTGGGTGACTCTGCCCTGCTGCTGTGCAAGCTGAGCCAGGTATGGTTGGCTGGTAGGCAGCAGGCTGAGCCTAGGACAGTGATGAGCCCACCTGGTGTTGTGCTTACCTATTCCCCAGGCATCAAGCTGCCTCCTCTCTCCTAAAATAATCTCTTAACTTTCATACATCCATCCTTTGAAGAATGGCTAAAAATCTTCTCCTTTATCCCCTGGAACTCATTCTCCAACTCTCTTAGTAATGAATCAGTTACTTATGTCATGTTGAAGAATAATAGCCAAAATCATGGTAGGAAATACTGAAATTTTGAAGTAGGCACTGAATTGAATAGTATTTTCTTTGGCTTGCTAAGAATTACTGGAACTCTTTATTCATAGGAGATAATGCTGTTGAATATTCTCTGCTTTAGTCTCAAGCTTTTGACTGTAGTCAATATTGTCATGTGACATGATACTAGTCTTTTTATTGTGTAAAGGATAACAAATTCTCTTTTCATAGGTGTACAATAATAATGGGTAGAAGTGTCAGCATGAGAAAAAGCAGTTAGTATCACAGAAACATTATGGAGTAAAGAATCCTAAAAACTGAAGTTGAAACTTGCCTCCACATGAAGCCATAGATAATGACCAGCAGGGGCATAAGACCCTTTGAATTTCATGTAATAGTGACCTAATATTAACAGGATATGACGAGGTTCACAGGACAGCATATAATAGAAATACTTTGTAAGTGTATAACATGTTTTGAATACCATAAGTGGTAATTATAGAATGTTTAACGTGAATACATCCTGATTTTCAGGTCACTGTCCTGAATACCACCCAACGAAAATATGTATGTGAATTGAAGACTTAGAATATATCAAAAATACTTATCACTGATCAATTTCATGGCTAATCCTACACAATATGGCCTCATCATTCAGTCACTAATAATATACCTCTTCATCATACATTGCTGGTGGGGTTGTAAATTGGTCTTATCAACGAAGAAAGGAATAAGAAAAAAAAAGTGGCATGAACACATTGGAGTTTTACTCAGCTATGAGGAAAAACAAATCATGCTGTTTTCAGGAAAATAGATGGAATTTAAAATTATCCTGCCAAGTGAAATAAGAGTTGCCAAAAAGTAAATATGAAATGCTGTCTGTCATATGAAATTAGAAGATAGACAATTTGGGAAGAGGAAGGACCTGTAGGTTCTGTTCACAGCACCCACATGGTGGTTAACAACCATCCATAATTCCAGTTGCAAGGGATCTGATGCCCTCTTCTGACCTCTGTGGGCATTGCAGGACATGGATGCACTTATACACGTGCAGGCAATATATAAAATAACAATAATAATAATAATAAATATTTTAAAAGAAGACATCACAAATATATAATTATTTTAACAATTAATATAAACTAATAAAAATTGTTTATAGCTGAGGGTGTAGCTTATTTCTCATAGTACTTACTTTGTATGCACAAATCCCTGGTTTTGATTTCCAGCACCATATAAAACTATATGTGGTGGTATACTCCATAATTTAGCACTCAAGAGGTGGAGGTTGAAGAATCAGACATTCAAGGTCAACCTCAGCTATATGACAAGCTCAAGGCCAGCCTGAAGTACGATACTCTGTGTAAGAAAAAAAGAGAGATTGAGTGAGAGAGAGAGAGAGAGAGAGAAGAGATAGAGAGAGAAAGATCTGAGGGTAGAAGAGAAGGGGGTAGAGGAGAGGAAGGGAGAGGAAGGAAGGGAAGGAGATTCCCTGAAGTCCAGGTAATTAGGATAGAATTTCTGAAAGATGTAGCGCAGGTGTAATTCCTGGAAACAAGATTCATTTGGGGTCTCTGTGAAAATTACACTTTCTGTCACTTTTTCACCTTGTTGTGAGGCCAGTTGGCTTTGGGGGGTTGTCATGTATTAGACCTTACAAATTGTTAGGACCCGATGGGGAATGTGTAATAAAGAGAGGAAGCCCTGTGGCCTGTTTCATTTTGAGAGTTTAGCTAAACAGGCACACGAAAAAAATCTTGTATTAGGTTCACCCTAACTTAGAGGAGTCCTGTTTTGAATTTTCGATCCAAATCTCAGCAAAAATAAAGTACACACTTTGCTTGTTTTGTATTTTGTGTCACTAAGACATCACTTGAAGAAGAAAATTGTCTTGGCATGATCTCAGCATCCACTGTTCATTCAGCAAAATGTGTCCTTCATAATGCCAAATCCAATACATTCAAAACAATGCACATGAATGTATTTCTGTCATTTGCTCTGGTCTTGGGCTCATTGCTCTCAAGTCTGTGACGTTTTCTGCCCCGAACTCTCTGGCAATGGAGCTGCATGCTATAAAACATGATTCCTGGGGGCTGGAGAGATGGCTTAGCAGTTGAGAGCGCCGACTACTCTTGCAGAAGACCCGGGTTCGATCCCCAGCACACACATGGCGGCTGAGAACCATCTGTAACCCCAATTCCAGGAGAACTCCAGTTCCAGGGGAATCCGACGCCCTCTTCTGACCTCCGCAGCATTGCATGACACAGGTGCACAAACCTACATGCAGACAATACATTCATATGCATAAATAAATAAATAAAAAATGCACAAACCATCAATAAAAATTAAAATAAATAAATAAATAAATAAATAAATAAATAAACAAATATGATTCCTTGGCTTCATGTCAGTTGCTTTCACCTATATTCTCTTGCTGAATTCATAAATGAGTGAGTCTGGGTGACTGATTTATGATCACTGTAATGCACAGCACTAGGGATCAATACTCCCAAGTGTCTTATGTTCAATGCCTGAGGCCATTAGCTTTAGTATAGATAGAAACAGAAGAAAAATATGTTTTATGTATAGTGATTTTATAGCCAGAGTGGAACAAAGGAATTAGAATCAGACATGTTAGAATCATTATTATAGAAGTGATGGAGGCAACCATCGTAGAGACAACATCATCGGAGAAGCAAATATGAATTGAAGTAATAGCAGGTATGTTTGAACTCAGAGCAAGACTAATGGCTAGAACTAGCGGGATGGGGGGAGGAAGGAGAGGAAATGCAGATGAATCAACAAATCACCGCTTTCAGAATAAAAGAAAGGGAAACACCTGAGCAAATGCTCCTGGTGGATGAAGGGAATAAGGCATTTCAGCGGATGCAGGATGAACGCATGTTTAGACAGTGACTTCTACAGAGTTAGAGAGATCAGTGTAAAAGCCCCTACGCCTGGCTATGCCCCCCACACACCCTATTTATAAATTAATTTGCTCTACCAAGTATTAAAATTGCTATTAATTCCATGGGTTTATGATTGATACCAAAGACTTAGATGTATTTGAGAGCAGTGGTTCATAAACTTGAAGGTACACAAATTCTTCCTGGGGAACTTACTAAAACTCACCATTCCTAAAACATATCTTTGAGACACAATCAACTTCCTGTGCCATTTCACCAGCCCCTCTAGGGATATTTTAACAATGTTTAAAAAAATGTATGTGGATGTATATGTCTCTGTGTTATATGTATATGTTGGAGGGTGTCCAAGAAGGACAGAAGAGAGAGTCATATCATCTGGAGATGGAATCACAGGTGCTTCTTCATAGCCTAGCATGGTGCTGGAACTGAATTCCTATCCTCTATGAGAGCAGCATACAGTCCTTACACACTGAGTCTCACAAACCTCTCTATGGAACTTTAGAAAAATTCCTTTAGTGATTTTCTTGACCTTTAGTTCCAAAAGACAAGAGATGTTGATGTCTGAGTGACAAGATTAAATCACTTTAGGGGTACTTTATTTAAATGCTTTATAACGGTGAATTCCACTTGTGTTTCAATTTTCAATAACTAAATTGCAGGTATTGTTGTTGGAGAAGAAAATCCTGAGAGAATGGTCCATGGACTTGTTCACATAGAAGCATGATGTTGTCTGTCTTTTCATTTCTGTCCCTAATCAATAAATTCCCTATTGTTCCATTTATAAGCACAAACAATTTGTTGATTCACCAGAAGAATCAATGGGATGTCAATTAAGAATTAGAGATTCGGGGATAGAGAGATGGCCTAGCGGTTGAGAGCACCAACTGCTCTTGCAGAGGACCCAGGTTCGACCCCAAGCACCCACATGGCGGCTGAGAACCATCTTTAACTCCAGTTCCAGGGGAATCCGACGCCCTCTTCTGACCTCCGCAGCATTGCACGACACAGGTGCACAAACCTACAAGCAGACAGTACATTCATACGCATACAAAATAAATAAAAAAATTTTAAAAAGAATTAGAGATTCTTTTTTTCTTTATATATATATATATA
>VZQC01012107.1:2459427-2721036 GCA_009823505.1 Rhizomys pruinosus
TTTCTAGGAGTTTTCTGGTGGAGTTTTTAGCATCCCTTAAGTAAACAATCATATCATCAGCAAATAGGGATAGCTTGACTTCCTCTTTTCCAATTAGTACTCCTTTAATATCCTTTTTCTTGCCTTATTGCTCTAGCAAGTGTTTCAAGCAGTATATTGAAGAGGAGTGGTGACAGGGGGCAGCCTTGCCGAGTTCCTACCTTTAAAGGGAATGTTTCTGTCATTTCCCCATTTAGGATGATATTTTCTGTGGGTTTCCTGTTTATGACTTTGATTACATTGAGGAATGATCCCTCCAATCCAATTCCCTCTAGGACTTTAAGCATGAAGGGATGCTGGATTTTGTCAAATGCTTTTTCTGCATCAATTGAGATGATGGTGTGGTTTTTGTCTTTCATTCCATTTATGTGCTTGGTGATGTTTATTAATTTTCATATGTTGAACCATCCCTGCATCGCTGGTATGAATCCAACTTGGTCATGATGGATGATCTTCTTGATGTGAGTCTGTATGGGATAGAATTAGATATTCTTAGGAGTAGGTGTTTGGCAGCTTTACACAAGTAGCTTTTGCTATGTAGCATGTTTCTTCCCATAGCCCTTTGCATTTATGAATGAATTGCTAAATTTCATTTTAATGAAATGAACCACCTGAGATTAATAACATTACCCAAATCATCTAAAGCATATGTGTGTATGGCCCATGATGTGTTTATAAATAAAAAATAAATACTCATATTCTTTATCAACATATATGCAAACATAAAACCTCACAATTTCTTTTCTACATCATGAAAATGTTTCATGTATATTTATTTCTTTGCTTTATCTTTCTTGAAATGTTGCCTAGTATCATATATTAACATTTCATTCTGAAATGTAATGTGTCAAAATACAATTGTGTTGACTAGCAAAAGTCATAGGGTAAGAAATGTTTCTACTTCCAGGAAAACTACTGTTAGTACAGTAGCCAATAAATAAAAGTAAAAGGCAGGAGGGAGCTTTGTATGCTGAGAGAAATGCAGACGATGACAAAACTTATAAGACTGAGAAAAAACAAATCATCACCAGAACTTTCCCTTGAAACAGCTTTGCCTTTCAAAAGAAAAACGACCTGCTGAGTCAGCAGCACTTAGAGGAGGGAAAACGATTTTTATGTTATTTTTGAAATACTGAGCAAATTCACTGGCACATAGGTGATACACGACAGGTAGGTAGATAGGTAGGTAGATGATAGGTAGATAGATAAATAGATAGATAGATAGATAGATAGATAGATAGATAGATAGATAGATAGATGATAGATAGATAGATAGATAGAATGTGCTTTTTATAAAAATGCTCAGTAAATCACAAATTGCACAAAAGTAAAATCAAGCAGAGGGGATGAATGCATCACAGAAGTACATTAGGCTTGATACTGCCCTGACATTCAGAAGAAAAATGCACAGTTGGTGGTTGGTAATGTTTCCACATTTTACTGGCACTTGTTTTCTTGCTATATAATGAGAAAAAAGAAAAATCTGAATGAACTCTAATTCCCGTTTAGTCATAGAACTGCTCAGTCAAGCAAGATAGTAGATAATGAAGCTCTACAATGGAAAATTGATTGCTCTCAAAATCTCATTTTATTTGTTTCAGAAATGTGTAGATGTGTCAGGATTTCTCAGTGTATTTCTTCTTTTCAATATCTTATCTCTAGAAGAAAGGATGGAGAATGCAACCAAAATGCAAATTTTATCTTGAAGTGTCAGATACATATTGTCAGCCCACAACAAACATGAGATTCTCTGAGAATCCAGATAATCCAAACAGTATTATGTTAGAGCTATGAAAAATAAAAAGGCTCATTCTTTCTTTTTTATTCTATTTCTATTGTTATTAAACTTTTTTTCACATAAATTTATTTATTTATTTATTTTTAACAAATCTAGACCCGTGTTCCCGCTCATTCCCCCACCCCACCAGAGCTCATGCATTCTGCCAAACATGCTTTCCATCTCTTAGTCTTTCTCAATACTTTCCACGGGGAAGTTGACTGTTTTGAGCAGAAGTTCACTGTTTCAGTCAGTTCTTTGATGCAGTCTTTTCTGTTGTTGTTGTTGTTGTTTCCAAAATGCGTTATGCCCAACTGCTTTGGACAAAAGCTCAGGGGGCCCTACACAAGAAATACTTACAACTGGGTAATTGGCACTAGCATCCACAGATGAGGGATACCATTCGTCGTTTGTTTTTCTGGGACTGTGTTACTTCACTCAGCATGATGTCCTCTAGCTCCAGCCATTTTCCTGCAAAGCTCGTGATGTCGTCTTTCTTTACTGCTGCATAGAACTCCATTGTGTAGATGTACCACATTTTCTCTATCCACTCGTCAGTTGAGGGGCATTTAGGTTGGTTCCAGCTCTTTGCTATTGTGAAGAGAGCTGAAATAAACATGGCCGTGCATGTATCTCTGTGGTGGCGTAAGTCTTGAGGGTACATGCCCAGGAGTGGTATGGCTGGGTCGGGTGGCAAGTTCATTCCAAGTCTTCCAAGGGTTCTCCACACTGCTTTCCATAGTGGCTGTACGAGTTTACATTCCCACCAGCAGTGGATGAGTGTTCCCCTTTCCCCACAACCTCTCCAGCACTTGGTATCATTTGTTTTCTTGATCCTAGCCAGTCTTACTGGAGTAAGATGATATCTTAAAGTGGTTTTCATTTGCATTTCCTTAATGATTAGTGATGTTGAGCAGTTCTTGAGGTGTTTCTCAGACATCTCTAATTCCTCGCTTGTGAAGTCTCTGTTCAGTTCTTTGCTCCATCTATTGAGCAGGTCATTTGTTTTCTTCTTTCTTTGTTTTTTGAGTAGTTTATATATTCTGGAAATCAATGCTTTATCAGATGTATCTGCAGTGAAGGTTTCCTCCCACTCTGTGGGATTTCTCGTCACTTCCTTGATTGTTTCTTTTGATGTACAGAAACTTTTGAGTTTGATGAGGTCCCATTTGTCAATGGTTGAGACATCTGAATTGTACTTCTGTAGGAAGAAATTTCTCCTTGGGATAATCCCTGACTTGCCCATCATGGTCAGATCCAAGAGGGCACTGTACAATTTAAATGCCATGGTAAACTAGTCAAGGCTCTCAGTTCTCTACTGACGTCTCTGGAAATACAGGAGAGAATGAAACACACCACATGACAGGTGAGGGCTAACCCTTATTCTTTTTCAGCAAATGAAGGAAGAAATGAAAACTGTGCAAGATGCAAACTTATGTATAGGATTTTGCATTTGAAAATTGCCAATTTAACTCAAAAAGTCAGCTTTCTCCTAGTAGTTCCGAGTGGCCTGCTTGCCTACAGATATAAGAACCAGGAGGAAAGGCTATTACTTGGATTTCACCACTGCCAAAGCTGTCCTATCTCTTTTCTCCTTTCTCCACTCAGCTTGTTTGGCAAGTGGCCACAAAGAAGTTAATGCTCGTTTGGTCTGCTGGGTGGCGCCAGATCATCACATAACAGTCAGCTCTGTAATATCAAATATTTCTAAATCCTAAAATAAATACCTCTCCTCTCTCTCTCTCTCTCTCTCTCTCTCTCTCTCTCTCTCTCTCTGTCTCTCTCTCCTCTCTCTCATCCTTAGGACCTTCCCTATATATTTTAAACCTCAAAATCCAAGTAAAGATGTAAGTAAAAAGACAAGAAATATTTCAAATGTAAATACATTGATTTAAAATGATTTTCCAATATTAATACTTTTACGTGAAGAAATGCCACGAACTAATTCCCATGCGTTTTTTCCCATGTAAGAGACCAATTTAGGTACAATAAGGCTTACAAAAACTGTGCATGTGAGCATTATAATTACTGCTGAACGCTGAGGGGACCTGATTCTGTCCTACCCACAGTTTGTATAGGTTCTCTGTTGTGCCCCTAGGTAATCTCCCAAAATGAGTCCAAGCCCTACCTTTGGCCATGACATTAGTCTCCATGGTTATCCTAAAGCAACCAGAGTCATCCGGCACACCAACTTGCAGCAAGGCACAACCATCCTGCAGTGAGCCAATCTGCTCTTGTCCTGTGAAAACTCTCCTTCTATGTTCTGTAGCTGTAAAATTTTACTGGAGCTGTTGCTGCTTTGTTGAAGAGACTATGTAGAAAACCTTGACATTTTGAATGAGTCTGTGATGTTTATTCAAATCTACTATTCTATTCTTCCACAATATCAGAGTTCACAGTGGGATGAAGCTGCTCAGAAACTAACCACATTTTTCAGACTCTTTCAGGTTGTCCCTGCAATGTGACTTAGTTGTGTCCAAAGGAATATACATGTAAGTGAAAAGTACAATATCTACCTCATTAGTTTTAAAATTAAAATGGCTGGCCTTCAACATTGGTTCAATTCCTGTGTTCTTTGATAATTTAGGTAAAGACATTTTCTTATCAGGCACAAATTTTATTAAGATATTGTACTGGGAACCTACTCCTCTTAAAGAGTAGCAGGTTATCCTTTACCTAACTAGTACTGACATTAATAGAGCAGTGAGTTCCATCTCCTGTGTTTGCATTTTTAACACAGCCAGTATGGAGACCTAGTTGGTTAATGACCAGGAGCACCTTCAGTACAAGAATTTCTACTGCACCTGCTATTCTCACAGTGTTAATGGCTGGGAAGTCAAACACCATATCTTTTGACTTCTAGCAGAGTACATCTTTAGTACAAGGTTATGTGCACAGGTTCCGTTTAAAAAACAGAGCTAGAAAAGGTTTATAGCATCTAAAACTAGGCCACATAGGTACCTAACTAGCTTGCTTAGGAAGCAGGAAAGCCATGGAGATGTTAAGCTTTACAAGCAGGAAAATCTCCACGTAGCTAGATATAATATCAAACTTGAAAGCAGAGCTCATTGCTAATGCTTAACTTGGCTTCTGCTTCCACTTCCATTTTACCTACCAGAAAACATGGCAGTTCATTAGAAGTTATTGACATCTGGCCCTTTTTTAATATTAGATGTCATAAATTTGCATGAATGAGGAAATATCTAAAGACACAACCAGAGCAAAGAGGAAGAACACTGTAGAACTAATTTGTCAGGTGTGAAGGAAATAAGAAATTCAGATCTGTAGTAATCATGTTGACACTTGAGTGTTGTATAGCAGAAGCTGTGGCTTTCCCTGTTGCATCATAATCCTGTGTTTGCACAAGTTAAAGACACACCAGGGAAGACACTGGCCTCATTGAAGCATCATCATTCTGTAAAGGGAATTACTTGAGAGCATATCCTGGCCTGGCTTATGTACAATTTTAAGCTGCAGTTGTAGGTTTAGTCTGCCAAGTCAAGGTACCTAGCTACAATAAGTCCTGAAATGTTGTTTATTCTCAACAAGAACACCAAAATAAATTCTGGAAGAAAGAGCTCAACGTATAGACTTTTAACCTGATTTCTTATCCAAAAACGGAAGTAGGGCCTCAGTAGTACCATCCCTGGCTTCCTCATTAAAATAAGGGTAGAGAAAGAAAATGTCCAGCAGGAATCATGGTACATCTCAGAGAACAGCATTTTGGCATAGATGTTTTGGGGTATTTCTGCTTTGTCTCCTGCTCCCTGCATCTGATGGTGAAACATGCCTCCTTCCTTCTCCCCCGGCATTTCTTCAGGTTTACATGCCCTTGCTTTTAAAAATCAGTGAGACAGCATTAAATGTAAGTCTAAGCTTGTGGGAGGCATACACAAGCTTCTGTGTCTGTTTTCATTCTAGCATAAACCAACTTAGACTATAATTTAGAGAGTTTATTTTGTCCCATCCTCTCCAAACTAGCCTATGAAACAAATATTTCAGAGTTGAGATAAACTATTATGCATTAATAAAGCTTTTATATTTTTTTCTTGAAATTTCTAATAATTTGTAAATGATACTTTAATATTCCATGGGTCCCTGGGCAAGAGTGCAAATGAGGACCCATATACCATGCATGAGTAATCATTAATCATGCTACAAATTGAAAGGTAATAATAGCAATTCATCCACTAAATAAGTGAATCTTCATAAAAGCTGTTAAGACTAGGTCTACTATAATGCTTGCATTCATTGAGCTTATTCAACAAAACATAAGTGTGAGAACCAGCTGTGAGTCCCAACAAATGATTAACATGCTCCTCTCTCTTCTACTGCCTGGTGTCTGGTTGCATGTCCTTCCTGCCTCCAATTCTGAACTCCCTCTGCACGCTTGTTAGCACAGTCCTTGTTCACTCCCCTTGCATCTCGTATTGGGTGGTCTAGCAGTGGAATACTTCCTAATGACAATGCACACTTCACAGAGTACTCTAAGCAAGAATGGAAGGAAAGCTTGGGACTAGTTGAGAAGTGAAGTCCAGGTTGCAGACATCCAATGCACTGTCTAAAATAGGATTGTCCAGCTTCAGAGTAATGTAGTCTCTCTGACTATTCAGGCTTTTAGTTCCTTGAAAAGAAGACATAGCAAAAGGAGGATGATAGGTGGTTTATAACATGATACTAAACTCCCTTATCTAAATGAGAAGGCCACTTAGAATTCAAGGCAGCAGTGTATAGGAATCCAAGAGAAGACTGGGAATGGATACTGGTCCTCTTTCCTATTTTTGCCACTCAGTTTCATCATTTGAAGACCAGATTTTTAGTTCATCAATTATGGATTGATTACACAGTATCAAGTTATTAGGTTTATGAATAATTATTTCTGGGGCACAACATAGCTTCTCATAAGGGGATCAATATGGATTTCAAATGAATTGTTTATAAAAATTTATTATTTGCAATCCATGTTCCTTCACATTTCCCAGAGTCCGCGTCTCATCAGAATCTTCAACTTTTCATTGGAACCCTCTTCCTAAAACAACAACTTCTCATTGGAATTATCTTCAAACAGCCTGTCATTGTCATCTTTAACTTTATTTATCTCTGTATCTTCTTCATCTTCCTTTCTGTCTCTGTCACCTTTTTCATCAGCATCTTTACACCCTTTTCATCTGAATCTTCTTCGTCCTCTTTTTCTTCATACTCATCATCAAAAACCTTTTCCTAGGTTTCTTCTTCCCTTTCATCTGAATCTTCACCCAATTCTCCCAGGGCCTTCCTTATCCAACATTTTTTCAGAACCTTCTTCAAATTCTGATTTGTCAGTGTCATTTTCTTCTTTCTCAAGAAGGTTTTCAGGGGACTCCTTGTCAGAGACATCCTCATCAAAATTTTTTTCAATACTGTTTTCTTCTAAGTCTTTGTCGGAGCTGTCTTCAGACTGCTTTTCTGAGTGGTTTCCATCAGACTCTCTGAGTCTTATTCTTCCAACTCTTTCTGGAGGGTTTCTTCTTCAGACTCCTTGTCAGGTTAATTGTCTTCAGACTCTTTTGCAAGGCCATTCTTTTCACCACTACCTCTGTGCCTCTTCCTCCATTCTCTTTCAGGACCATTCTTTTGACACTTGCCTAATCCTAAAGGATTAGCGTCTTCAAGTTCCTTCTCAGGGAAGCCTTCTTCACTCTTAGAGCAGTCTTCTTAGGTTTCTTTTTTGGGACAGCTTCCTTTAACTCCCTTTTCAGGACCATCTTCTGGAGCATCTTTTTCAGAACCATCTCCTTCAAATTCTCCCCCATATGGATTCAGTCTACAGACAGCAGCTTTGTTCTTAGTGGTAATGATGATAATGATGCCTAAATGTAATTTTTTTTCACTTGCTCTTTAGGGAGAGCACTACATCTCCATTTGCCTGTGCGTCAGGGTCATTAGTAGTGTTACATGAACATGTGCATAATAGTAGGATGCCATCAAGACTAATACCTTGGAGATTTTCATTTTCACTTGTACCTAAGGATTTTGAATATGTACTTTGGCTCTTCAGTTAAAAAAGTTCATAGTTATAATGCAAGTAAATTGGATACCTGTCCTTTCATCAGATTTGTTAAATGCATACAAAAGAATATTTTAAAACTATTTTCATTGGAGTTTGTGATACTCAGAAATAAAGGTGAATTGATAATATGTAGAAAAAAATAAAAAATAAAAATTTATTATTGCAACATATATTGATCTAGCTAAAATATAAGACTTATTAATCTGTAATCTCAAAAGTAAAAATATACAAATGATTCTTCCTTTTCACAAAATATTTATGCAGAGAAGCATGCTCACAGGCAATTTATGACACAAACCAACTTCTATGTGACTTTGAATCTCTCTCATTGAATAGGTGAAAAAAATAGAGTACAGCTAAAAATCAGTTACGTATTTCAAAAGCTTGGCAGCCTCTAGACAGAGCTACATTCCTCCCAAACCAAGTCCATCTTTTGGGTATTCTAAAAATGGTCCTTTTTGCTTGCAAGTCAGTCCCTTCATTCAGACTCCCAGGAAAGGGTGACATTTATGTTTCCCTACATGAGTAATCAAGCCTTTATACAAAAAGAATTTGGCACACAGTACTTCAAAATTTGTCCTAATGCTGAGCCAACTGCGTGCTTTCATGGCCTGCATGCTTTCATGCATACCCACCTCCACAGTCATTTTCTCAAGTTGCATTAGCTCACATTTATATATAGGTTTGAATTAATTCAGACCAGAGTCTGATGCCCAGAGGAAAAATAAATCATTACAATGTAGAAATCGCTTACAAAATTCTAAGCTTCCTAGGGACAATTTTACAGGAGACGTCTACCAAGACAATTACATACAGTGATAAGTAACAAGTATATTTGTATTTTTAAAAGAGAATATTTAATAGTTGTGAAATTATGGTGATTACATAATGGGATCAGTATTGGTCCAGACCCAGTAGGAATTACAACTATGTTACACTCGGGACAGACATTTTGGGAGTGTATTTACCTATCTCATTTCTAGCCAGTGTTTATGCAACTCACAATCTACTTGAAAAGTAAACTCTTCCTGCAGGAGCATCAATGTCCCTGAACATCTAGGCAATAACTATCTTGAAGAGTGCTAGGTATATATCCCACATTGGGCCACTAAGATTATTTTAAGCCCTTGGAGTTAGCATTCAGTGGTGCTTGCCAGTTTCTTCTATTGGTTTGTAAACGCAGGAAATTACATGGTTATGCATGAAGCAACCAAAAAGACCATCATAAATGACAAGCCCAGTTTATGAGAAGCAAAGATGAAAATCATAGTATTCCCCACAGGACTGTCTACCAACTTTCTGAGGACTCAGTGTGTTCTGGTTTCTCCTGAAGCATGTTGTACCTTTTACCCTTGGCAATCAAATATCCATGTATCATCAAATTCCTCTTCTTGCATAGCATGGGTGAATTTCTCACAGATAAAAAACCTTGACTGAACAAATTGATTGCCTTTCTAGCTTACCCACAGATTTTGTAAACACTGAAAAATGAAGTTAGTTTTCCCCATCTCTGAGCACATGATTTCTAAAAGAAATATCAATGTCTTTATGTATCAAGTGAAAAAAAAAACTTCAAAAAATTGTACTAATTCTCTAGACCTTCCTTATGAGTGTATTCTGCTCTCTCCTTCAATTCTTGTAGTTACATAAAAATATTTTATAATTGTCTTTTTCTGGTGTAAGAAAAAAATGATTGATGTTATAGCACTTGTGACAGTTGTCAACCTTGTTCAGCAACTCTCATTGTGTCATCCACTCCTGATTTGAGGGATTCACACTTCACCTCCTTCGTCAACAGATTTCTTAAAATAATGTTTGCTTTGTATCATTGTGGCCTATAGAAGCAGACACGACTGCTGTGCAAACTTATCCTTTCATGATCTATTTTTGTACTTAGAAGTCTGTCTTTTATTCTTTTTTTATGGAACCATCTAATCCTGAACTATCAATCAAGGTGATGTTTCCATATTAAATGGAAAGAATAACCACTGAGCATGCCAAAGGGTTAAACATGTGTTATATTAGGAAATAAAACTAATTTAAAAGATATTTATGGTAATTTATTTTAATGAAGCAATAATATGCATGCTAATATAAGAAGCATTTTTTAAAACATCATTTTTCAAATCTTAAAAAAAAAATCAAAGAGAAGAGTAGTGTGTCATTGTTGGTTTCCTTCAGTAGAAAATGGCTACCACGGCCTCACATCTGCCTCTGCATGAAGTCTACTGCAGTGCCTTCTTGTGGTGTTCTTCTCGTCACTTATGAGAGACTGAAAAGTAAATGAAGAAAAAAACTCAATACGTTTATATTAATTAACGCTTCTGTTGCTGTGATAAAACATCATGACCAAGGCAACCTATAGAAGGAAGGGTTTGTTTGGCTTACGGCTCCAGCAGGATTAGAGTCTATTATGGCTGGATAAGCATGGCAGGAGACAGCGAAGGCAGAAAGATAAGTCCTCACGTCTTCAAGCGGGAACAGGAAACAGAGGGCAAGGCTATAAAATCTCAAAGCAGGGCCCAGAAGTGCGCTTCCTGCAGATGGTCACACCTCCCCAATGTTCCAAGGTTTTCCCTAGAGTGTGACCAACTAAGTCTTTAAATACTTGAGAGACTATGGGGGAAATTCTGATTAAACCACTGCAACTAGTTGTATGTGAGCGCATAGGATCTCACATCCTCGAAATTTCACACAATTCAATTAAAAAATACATTAAAAACGAGTTTTCAAAACAAACTTTCATAAATACTGATTGTCTTAGTTACTTTTCTATTGCTGTGATAAAACACCTTGACCAAGGAAACTTATAAAAGGAAAAGTTTGAGTCGGTGGTTCCAGGGAAATTAGAGCAGCCATGACTGGGAGGCATGGTGGCAGGAGATGGCGGAGCAGGAGCTAAAAGCAGGGGCTCACAGCTTCGGGCGGGCACAGGATGAAGAGCCCGACTAGAGATCCAGCAAAGTTTAAGAACTCTCTAACCCTCCCACACCACCCCCACACCCCAGTGACATGCTTTGTCCAGCATGGCCACACCTTCTAAGACCTCTGGAAACAGCGCCACCAAGTGGGGAAAAATCTCCAATTACAATTACTTGGAACCTATGGAGTACATTCTCGTTCAAACCACCACACTGACACAATCACATTAGCTTAATATAAAAAGTATATATATATAATAATAATCTATAATATACGGGCATTTATATATAACTTTTATATAAGACGACGTCCTCTCTTAAGATAAAAGTAGCCCCGAGCTGGCCTAGGGCCTGAACTCAATAATAACTGCTCTGCTCCTGGAATCACTGGCATTAAAAGAACGCATCACCACACCCAGTTTCTGTCTTTTAACATAGCTAACTAAATTTGTATATTTGGAACACTTTATAGCAAATATTCTGAAGAGAAAATTGTGTTCTTTTTTAATTTATTTAATATAAAAATACTTTGGTAAAAGTTAAATGTACTTAGCTGGGTGTGATGGTGCACGCCTTTAATCCTAGCACTTGGGAGGCAGAGGCAGGTGGATCTCTGTGAGTTCAAGGCCAGCCAGGTCTACAGAGTGAATTCCAGGCCAGCTGGGGCTATAGGGAAACCTTGTCTCAAAAAGACAAAAAAAAAAAAAAAGTTAAATGTCCTTAAAAACGCATATATAGGGGCTGAAAAGTGAGCGCAAGGCTTAAGGCCACTGCCTCTCCTTCCAGAGGATCAAGTTCAGTTCCCAGCACACATATGGCAGCTAATGACTATCTGTAACTCCACTTCCACCCTCTTCTGACATTCATGAGCACTGCATGGCACGAGTTCACTTACATACATGCAAGCAAAGCACTCAACACATGCAATAATAGCAAATAATTTTTTTTCTTAAATGCCTACATATTGATCTGTATAATGGACCATTTTATTGTGCATCACTGTTTAAACAAAATTAATAAATAAGCAATTTATTATATAAATAATTCGCTAATTTCATTGGTGAATGAAAGAAATCATCTACAGAAAGATCAGCTTAAATGGCTCTTTTGCTTTTAACAGAACATTAATCTACAACAAACAACTCATCATGAATGGGGTCAGAAGAACTCCTCTTAGATTTTATGAAGTGTGTTTTAGCCACTTTCAAATGAGCTTTTAATTATATGATTTGAAGTCCTTGAAATCATAATCAGTAATTTTCACATCACAATCAACTTTTAAATATTACCTAACTTGACCTGACTTTGTATTTGACAACTTCAATGATGCTGCACTGAGCATCTGCCATGACACAGAATATTGGTTCCCCCAGGAAACCTAAATACAAATTATTAAGGCTTTGTTGTACTTCAGTTTCAAAAATACAGAATTAATCTCTGCCTCATTCCATTATGAGCATCTCACACAAAAACCTATTGTGACATGGAAGAATTTTTATGGGAAGAAATCGAACTGAAACTACCTTGGATGGCTTGTTTAACAGAAAAAAAAAATATTTGAATTTGGTATCAGAGCAAATATTGCCTACTATCTGAGAGCTTCTCCCAACAGATTTTGCAAGAGGGTAGAGAAAAAATATTTCCTGACAGGAGAAATATATTAAATAGTGATCCAACACAGGAGATTAGGGCTTGCTAGATGGCCAGGCACAGATGAGTGAAGATTAGAAATGCAGAATGAGCGTAGGAAAAGCTGTGAGTACTGTCTAAAGCCTTACTTTTATTCTTCATGTACTAAAATCTTCATGTCTTTATCATTTATATACCATTCTTTTATTTTAATAGAATCTTTTCTTATATTCTCTTCATTGTGTTTGATAGTTTCTTTTCTATTTTGTTATTAGAACATTCATCATAAAGCAACAAGCAATAGTCAGATAAGAGACTAGGTAAACCTTTATTCGGCGAATAGCAAAGCATGATACTCAGACCAGATATATCAGCATTTTTCATAAGCTTATAGAAATACAGATGCTGAGACCTCCCAACTCAGACCTACTAACTGAGAAATACAGGAGTGGGCTTGAGCCACCTGTGCTTTGACAAGCCCACGGGGGGTGATGCTGATGCATCAGTATGAGAACTGCTGTGAGACCAAAGAGGGACAAGTGAAGGTTAGTGGGATGATTAACCATTGTTAGCTTGATTGGATTAGGAAGCACCTCTGGACATATGTGTAAGGGTGTTTAACTTAGCAAGGAATGTGTGCAGTACCATCCATGAGCTACTATCCCAGGATGAATGAAAAGTGAAGGGTTAGAAAACTAGGTGAACGCCATCATTCTCTGTGCTTTCTGAGTGCAGGTGCAATGTAACCAACTGCATTGTACTTCCACCAGACCATCGCCACATGATGGGATGCATTCCTCAGAGCTGAACTAACCCATCATCCCTTAAGTTGCTACTAGGTAGGTTTTAGTCACAGGATGAGGAAAGACACCAATGCAGTTAGGGGGTCAAAGATTCAGAGTTCAAATACCAACTCTATCATTCACTCGATGTGGCCCTTGAGAAAATTCCTTATCCTTTCAGAATATCTACTTCTTCCTTTTTAAAAGTGTGGAAGATGCAAAGATTATGTCAGATATTATGCATTACTCAGAAATTGTAAAATATCTGTAAATATAAGTGATTGCTAATTGTAAAATAGGAAATATGTTGCATATATTTTTCTTCTACTTTAATAGCCATAAGAATATGAATTGTTTAGCACGAATCATGAAAACAAAATGATTCAAATATAACATGTGCGTATAATAAAAAAAAACCTGCTTTGGTTTCTTAGTGATGGCTATGGAGAACTTGCTTAAATCAGCTTTTTCTGATTTCTTTGGTGCACTTATGTACATTCTTTTAAATATTATTAGGAAGACCAGATCCCAGATCTTCATCTTTTGCAACTGGTCAGATATGTTTATTAGCCATAAAGCTTCTCCAGTCAAAGTCTGTACTACACACACACACACACACACACACACACAATAACTCTGAGGTGGTTTGCTTTGCTATTACAATAAATATTTTCAAACAAGACAGCTGTATATGTGGCAGGCCATAAAGCATAGTAATAGTTAGCTTTTTCTTTCTATCTTTTATTCTCTGTCCTTGGAAGAAGATACATAATTGTCATGGAGCTCAGAGATTTGCATGGGAAAATACTAGTGCCACTCCTGAACATTTTCACAGAATTAAGCAAATTGAAAAAAAGTTCAGGAGCATCATTTTACCATGTGTTAAACACCAGAATGAGACAGGGCGCATTAAATGCTAATATGTGCACAGCTCACATAAAGAAAATAATTGTATAATTTATGTGAATACTAGCTACCTGGTCCCATTGACCTGGAAGCATGCCATGTATTTCTTGCTTTTAGTAAAGTTTAGGTGTGGAGTTGCAGGAGTTAAGGTCACTATGATTTATGCAATCATTCACGGCCATAGCTGAAATAGCTTCTGTTTCCTGCCATGCAAGATTTCCTTGGTCCACCCTTAATTTGACACCCAGATAACAGAATGGACAAAGAGAGAGAAAAATAATCAACCTTGTTTTCTAAGCAATTCAGCTGTATCTAACACATACAGTTTCTATTCATATTTCCCTTGTGCAAACTGGCCCAGCTGTTTCTGAAACTCCAGCAAAGTGTGAGATGCATTCTCTGGGTAGATAATAGGGCAATACTCAGGTGGTCTCCTTTCCAAGTTTTCACAGGAAATAATTATATCAAATATTTCCAAAACTGAACAAGCCCATTTTTCTTCTGGCCTGCCACATCTGTGTTGAAGGTGGTGTTCTGCTGCCCAGATGAAATAATGCAGCATCCTTTATTCTACAGAAATGTCCTGTACCAAAGGAACACTAGCACTTGTCAAAAATAATGCCCCCAAAGACAATGAAAATGTGACTCTGTTCATATCATGTGGTACAAAAGCCAAAGGTATCCTTGGTGGTTGGTGTGAGCATAAACCATAGAGGTATTCTGGAAGGAATTGAGCTTGAAGAGGCCTGCCATCTCCTAAATATGGCTTACAGCGTTGCATTGAGCAGTAGCAGAAACATGGCCCAGAAGAGAATATTTAGAATTGTGTGCTTGTTTCTTCATCCCTTGGGATAGCAGGGCAAAGACTAGCCTCCACTAGCAATCTACTGTCAAGAACCAATTACAAGGCCGAATGAGGTAAGTGCAGTGGTAGGTGAAACAAAGTCCCTGGACAGGTAACCACTGATCCTCAGCAATTCTGCATGGGAAAACTGTTCAGAAATCATCATTAGGTAAAGGTCTGTGCCGCATAGTAACATTGTTCTGTTTATACAAATTAAATAGTACAGACAGTGCTGTGTATAGAGCTTAGCACTACAGTACCTTAGCATGTATATGACCCTTGGTTAATCACAAAAGCATAATTAATAAATATCAAACCCATAAGGAAACTACTATAAATAATCATAATGTAATGGGCAAAGATCCCAGTGAGAAAAAGATTGTAGGGAGTTTTGTTTTTTACAAAAGCACTAATTATATCCAATAATGGTTCAAAGCCAGTAGTCTGAAGATGAGTTTCTTCTAAGTCTAAGGTTTGTAATTATAGCAATTTGGAATAAAGTCTTTAAAGAGGATTTGTGTATCTCTTCCCTGTACAGAAGTCACTGAAGTCCTAGAGAACAGAAGAGGGAAGCCCAGAAGTACAGTGTTAGAGAAAATGTCTCCTTGTCCATCTCCTTCAGTAACTTGGTGTCAGGAGGCTCACCCAATGCATCTGAAAGAGAAAGAAACTAGAAGCTACACTTTTATAAAAATATGTTTATTATTTTTATTTTATATTTGTGAGCATATTGCCTGCAAGTGTGTAAGTGCCCCCATGTCATACAATGCTCATGGAGGTCAGAAGAGTGCACTGAATCCCCTGGAACTGGAGTTACGGAAGGTGATTAGCTTCCACATCAGTACTGGGAACCAAACCCAGGTCCTCTGCAAGAGCAGCCAATGATCTTAACTGCTGAGTCAGCTCTTCACCCCCAAAGTTATACTTTCTGATCTCTTCTGCTTCAGACTAAGAAATGATCACATAAGCAACAGGCCAAGAAAGGTATGGGGAGTATGTATGGGAGGGAAAGTATTCTTAGCAAGCAAACAGATTAATGCAGACCCACCTCTACATTAAATGCAGGGAGCCAGTTCCAGGCTGACCCATTCTTCAGGGTCCCTCACACGGGGTGAATATCAATGCTATGGGGACATGCCATAAGGAAATAACTTATTTTCAGAGGTCTAAAGCCCTGAATTCTGATGACACTTGCCTGAATCTTCCTCTCTGTCTTTAAATATTTCCGGTTGTTTATTATCCAATTCAGGAGAATTTTATAAAACTTACTCACCAAAATTAATTATTTATTTGACCTCCTGCTTTCTACTGCCTGATATCAGACACCTCTAAAATAAGCCCTGAATTATAACTATATGTCAATTAAATTCCAAAGTCCAAAATTTGCACTGAAACACTACTGGTTGAATGAATATTTTACCTTAAGGAGGGAAAACAATACATGACACATATGAAAAATTAGATGTTCATGAGGACTATTAATTTGCTGATTTTTTTGGTCTTTTTGAGATAGGGTCTTCCTGTAGCACCAGCTATCCTGGAAATCACTGTGTAGACCAGGCTGGCCTTGAACTCACAGAGATCCACCTGCCTCTGCTTCCCAAGTGCTAGGATTAAAGGCATGCACCAGCATGCCCAGCTAATTTGGTGATATTTTATCACATTTGGATTGTGTGCTTTTTACTACCCTAAAGCTTTCACAGAATTTTTGGACCTGAAAATTATTTCATTAAAGAAAGGATATATACTTGAAAAATAGTCTATATATTGCAACCTTCATGATACAGGTATACAGTAGCAACAAGCTTAGCACTGCAATGAAAGGTGGAAGCTGAAGACGCTGCTCTGGGAAATGAAGTGGCACCTTTGCCTCCAGACCAGCATCTAGACCAGAGAGGAAGCTTGCATCTAGAGAGCTTGATAACATAAACCACATGAAGAGAATGAAATCAAAGAAGAGAAATAACCAAACTTCCATATAATATAGTCAGGCTTAATAGCAGAGAATCAGAGGCAGATATTTAGCAGATTTTATTGAAGATCTGCTTTGTGAAAACGTGTTCTTTTTTTAAAATTTTTATTTATTTTTGTATGTGTATGAATGTACTGTCTGCATGTAGGTTTGTGCACCCGTGTCGTGCAATGCCACGGAGGTCAGAAGAGGGTCTTGGATTCCCCTGGAACTGGAGTTCTCCTGGAATTGGAGTTACAGAGGGTTCTTAGCCGCCATGTGGGTGCTGGGGATTGAACCCGGGTCCTCTGCAAGAGCAGTCGGTGCAATTAACTGCTAGGCTATCTCTCCAGCCCCCAAAAATGTGTTCTTAAAGTGAAATTAGCATCACCTAATTGTAACATCTCTAGCCCCAGAAAAATGTGTTCTTGAAGTGAAATTAGCATCACCTAATTGTAACATCTCCAGCCCCAGAAAACGTGTTCTTGAAGTGAAATTAGCATCACCTAATTGTAACATCTCGGTTATTAAAACCTCTCTTATTTCCTTACCTTGTTTTATTAAGCCTATCCATTTCCACCATTGGAAGTTAACTATTTCTTAGAATTGCTTACTTTTTACTGTCGGTCAATAATGAGTAAGAATACCTAAAGCTTCCCATGGGCAGACCCCTTGCCACTTTTGTTCCCTGGTGTACCCCCAGCACCCAGAGCAGTGCTTGGAGTGCTGTGGGAGTTCCAGTAGTATTGGTGAAATGAATGGATGAACTCCCAGATTAGATTGAAATCTTGAACGTGGAAGAGGATTAGGACTTTGGTAATACAAAGGAAATAGAAACCAAGACCATATATTTATATAAAAAATTCTCTTAACTGAAGTCAAATTGTTCTCAAAACAGAAAAGGCTATTTACTTGGTGTGTTTATATATGTGTGACTGTGGTACATGTATGGTGTATGACCACATGTATTTGTGGGTGCAGATGACCATGCACACACAAAAGTCCAGAGGAGGGTGTCAGGTGTCCTGTTCTCTCACCCCTCTCACTCCTCATCTTAGTCACTTGAGACAAAATTTCTTACTGAGCCAAGAGCTAGGCTGATGGCCAATGAGCCCCAAAGGTCATCTATCTCCACCCTCCACAGTGCTGGGGTTACCACAGGGCCACACACTAATTTTATGGAGGCTGTAGGATTTGACCTCAGTTCTAATAACCCTTTTATGCACTGAACCATCTTTCTAACCCAAGAAAACATACTTTAAACCTGTTCAAGGGTAATGAAAAACTAGAAATGTATGTTACTGTGCACCATATCATAGTATATAGATGAGTATTTACTGTGTCATCATGCCTATGTAACTCAAGCTGATGGTACCAGAATGGGCATTCCATCCTATTATCACAATTAACTCAAAAATTGTATGGGGCTGGAGAGATGGCCTAGTGGTTAAGAGTGCCAACCGCTCTTGCAGAGGACCCGGGTTCAATCCCCAGCACCCACATGGTGGCTGAGAACCGTATTTAACCCCAGTTCCAGGGGAATCCGACACCCTCTTCTGACCTCCATGGCACTGCAGGACATGGGTGCACAAACCTACATGCAGACAGTACATTCATACACATAAAAAAATAAAATAAATAAAATAAAAAATTGTCTTCATATCTTGAGTATTGCTCTAGGTTTTGCACACATACCTGATTCTTTATATATGCAATCACATAACATACATCCAGCTCATATACATATAAAAGAAAAACAGAAACCACATTACAAAGTTCTGAAATGCTTGTCATTGCTTTTGATTTTAGAATACTCAGATACCGTGGGAAGGGGATCTAAGTTATAATACAAAATGCATTAGATTTCCATATATCTTACACATATTTGTTCTAGATTTTGTTGTAGGTGGATGCCCCAACTTTGAAGATTTACCAAAAAAGAATGGTAGTGCAATATACCAGAGTATACTACATCAGATATGCCACACAGGCATGAGAGTTGATTTTATCTAAAGGCAATAGAGAAGTCAAACAAGAAAAGCTCTCTGCCTTTCTTCCATTTGCTATGAGAATTACATGCATTTTCAGAAGAGTCTCCTTTCCCCCTTGCTATCATGGAGAACAAAGTTATCCTTAAAAATGATTCCATTTACACCATTCCCTGACCTATACCAAAAGGATGCATCCCATTGCAGATACTTGTACGCCCATGTACCTTGCTGCTCCTTTCACAGTAGCTAAGAAATTGTAAGTGTGCTGGATAGCTTTAGTGTCAACTTGACACACCTGGGTTGAGGGAGCCTCAGTTAGGGAATTGGCTCCATTGGATTGGCCTGTAGCCACATCTGTGGAGTATTGTCTTGATGGTCGAGCAGTGTGGGAGGGCCCAGCCCACAATGAGTAGCGCCACCCTGGGCAGGCGGTTGTGTATGGTATAAGAGGGCAGGCTGGGCATGAGCCAGGGGAGCAAGCCAGTGAACAGCATTCCTCCATGGCTTGTGCTTCAGCGCCTGCCTCCAGGTTCCTGCTCTGAGTTCCTGCCTTGGGCTCCCTAAGTGATGAACTGTGACCCAGGAGATGTAAGCTGAATAAACCCTTTCCTCCCCAAGTTGGTGTCGGTCAGAGTGTTTTGTCACAGCAATGGAAGACAAACTAGAATAGTAAGCAACCTAAATGTCCCTCAGCGGATGAAGGGATAATGAAAACGTGGTACATTTACACAACAGAGTTATGCTCAGTAGTAAGGAAAGATGACATCATGATCTTTCAGGTAAATAGCTGGAACTAGAAACTGTTACACTAAGCAAAGTAACAGACTCAGAAAAACAAGTGAACTACGTTCTCCCATTTGCTGATCTTAGCACCAATCTCTTATATGAAGGAATGTATTGTGATGTAACAGCAGGAGCCAGGAGGATGGGAAAAAACACAGAGGTTAAGGGGAAAAAAAATAGCCTAAGAGATGGTTAGAAACCCGATGTTATCGGGGCTGGAGAAATGGCCTAGCGGTTAAGAGCACCGACTGCTCTTGCAGAGGACCCGGGTTCAATCCCCAGCACATGGCGGCTGAGAACCGTGTGTAACTCCAGTTCCAGGGGAATCCGACGCCCTCTTCTCACCTCCGCGGCATTGCACAACATGGGTGCACCAACCTACATGCAGACAGTACACTCATACACATACAAAATAAAATTTAAAAAAAAAACATGTTATCAGGGACAAATGGGGAAAATGAGGGTGTTCACATGGGGAGGGAGAAGGGAACGGCATAGGGTAAGGCATACAAGCAACTGTGGAGGTAAAGGGGAAGAAGGAACTCAAGAGGGGATTAATAGGAGAGAGATATCATGGGGGAAACTTGAGTACTTAAACTAGAGAGGGAGGAAAGGAAGACATTAGACAGGGAAGGAGAGAGAAGACATAAATAAAGGTTAGGTGGTGTGAAGAGCCAGAGGGAAATTGATTAATTCACAACCCCCTGAAAATATAATATCTAAACATGAATGTGCGTATACCCAAAGGTTATATAACAATATCTAAACATTAATGTGTGTGTATACTCAAAGGCTGTATAACAAGAAAGTGTCAGAAAGGAGAAACCTCCCTTTGAGATAGAGTAGTTGACTCCCAAAAATACCATTTGCTATTGCCACACCCCTTGATTATCTCCCAAAACTTGAAGGTAAGACCGTATTACTGAAGACAGGATACTTTGGACACAAGACTTGGAGTAATGGAGCTGGAACTGAACTGGAAGCCTCTTCCCGGCCTCCAATATCAGGTGATATGGGTATATATATATATATATATATATATATATATATCTATATATATATATATATATATATGTATACATATTGAAAAAATACAAGTTAGAGAAACAACAACAACAAAAGAACTGGAAAAAAACTCTGGAAAGACTCAGAGAAAGATGCAAGACATGTATGGTAGAGTGCAGGGACTCAGGCAGGGTGGGGGCCTGGAAAGGGAAGTGACTCTAAATTCGATTGAAAAATGATGTATCGTTTATGGAAAAAGTTTAATAACAATAAAAAAATAAATTAAAGAAAAACTAGCTCTCATAGTTCTAGAGGATACTATCTACACAAGCTGCTAAGGAGTGGGGGGGTGGGGGGGATCAATCAATGGCCCAACAACCAAACTGCCATAGCAAATGGTCACTATTAGTGCAGAGGTGGCACTTTTATGTAGGGGGTAATCTACAGCTATCTAATTGCATTTAGGGACCTTTCGATGGGAGGAAACTCATGGGTAGCACTGTAATAGAGCCAAATACACACGATACACACGGCTGGAGAGGTCATAGGTCCCAGAGAAAACCCTATCTCTAAGCATATCTGTAGACAATGAAATTTCTTACCGAATGCTAAATATGGATCCTCATGTCTACAGACAAGTATACCATGCACCACTCATGAAAGAAGCTACTTTTTTGCAAAGTACAGAGGCTGTTTCAGAGTTTCACTAGTCACACACAGAGAATATGTCTGAGAGATGAGCAGCCCTGGGGGACAAGTACAAGGCATACAGAAGGCCACAACTGGCCATAATGTAGAGAGTAAGAGACTGCAGAGTACATGTCCTTGGACAGGACTCCTATATTTAACATCTACCCATGGCTCAGGTACCATTGTAGAAGAGGGGGCAGAAACACTGTAAGAGCCAGGGTTGGTGTTTGAATGTAAGAAAATTGAGGTTTTCAGGCCTCTGAAAACTTGAGCATATGAACTTACAATAGTTTTTTTTTAATTATTTTTCTATGCATATGAATGTACTGTCTGCATGTAGGTTTGTGCACCCGTGTCGTGCAATGCTGCAGATGTCAGAAGAGGGTGTTGGACTCCCCTGGAACTGGAGTTAAAGACAGTTCTCAGCAGCCATGTGGGTGCTGGGGATTGAAGCCGGGTCCTCTGCAAGAGCAGTCGGTGCGCTTAACCCTGCTAGGCCATCTCTCCAGCTTGAACTTACAATAGTTGTAGCTTGCACAAGACCCATGCTGACTCAATCAGTCAAAAACAGCAGAGACCCGGGGAAATGACAACAGGTCCAACCTTAGCTGAGGTGCTATTGGCAACTAACTACTGCTGGGTGAAGGAGAATAGATCTTCTTTAACAGAGTGAATCGAGATAGGCTGTCAAGACTCCAGTGGATGAACTTGCACAGAGGGACACCTGGGTACAAAAGCTTGACTCTATAGGCCTTAAATATATATACAGGAAGCATGACTATACAGGCCTTAAATATATATACAGGAAGCATGACTATACAGGCCTTAAATATACATATACAGAATGCATGACTATACAGGCCTTAAATATACATATACAGAATGCATGGCTATACAGGCCTTAAATATACATATACAGAATGCATGACTATACAGGCCTTAAAATATATATACAGAATGCATAACTACACAGGCCTTAAAATATATATACAGAATGCATGGCTATACAGGCCTTAAAATATATATACAGAATGCATGACTATACAGGCCTTAAAATATATATACAGGAAGCATGACTATACAGGCCTTAAATATACATATACAGAATGCATGACTATACAGGCCTTAAATATACATATACAGAATGCATGGCTATACAGGCCTTAAATATACATATACAGAATGCATGACTATACAGGCCTTAAAATATATATACAGAATGCATAACTACACAGGCCTTAAAATATATATACAGGATGCATGACTATACAGGCCTTAAAATATATATACAGAATGCATGACTATACAGGCCTTAAAATATATATACAGGAAGCATGACTATACAGGCCTTAAATATACATATACAGAATGCATGACTATACAGGCCTTAAAATATATATACAGGAAGCATGACTATACAGGCCTTAAATATACATATACAGAATGCATGACTATACAGGCCTTAAAATATATATACAGGAAGCATGACTATACAGGCCTTAAAATATATATACAGGATGCATGACTATACAGGCCTTAAAATATATATACAGAATGCATGGCTATACAGGCGTTGAAAGATATATGACAGAATGCATGACTATATAGGCCTTAAAATATATATGACAGAATGCATGACTACATAGGCCTTAAAATATATATACAGAATGCATGACTATACAGGCCTTAAAAAAAAATATATATATATATATATACAGAATGCATGACTATATAGGCCTTAAAATATATATGACAGAATGCATGACTATATAGGCCTTAAAATATATGTGACAGAATGCATGACTATAAAGGCCTTAATATATATATACAGAATGCATGACTATATAGGCCTTAAAATATATATACAGAATGCATAACTATATAGGCCTTAAAATATATATGACAGAATGCATGAATATACAGGCCTTAAAATATATATACAGAATGCATAACTATATAGGCCCTAGAATATATATACAGAATGCATGATTATACAGGCCTTAAAATATATTTATAGAATGCATGACAATACAGACCTTAAATTATATACACAAAAAGCATGACTATACAGGCCTTAAAATATGTAAGACAGAATGCATGACTATACAGGCCTTAAAATATATATGACAGAATGCATGACTATACAGGCCTTAAAATATATATACAGAATGCATGACTATATAGGTCTTAAAATATATATACAGAATGCATGGCTATATAGGTCTTGAAATATATATACAGAATGCATGACTATATAGGCTTTAAAATATATATATGACAGAATGCATGACTATATAGGTCTTAAAATATATATGACAGAATGCATTACTATATAGGCCTTAAAATATATATGACAGAATGCATGAAATTTGGTGGAAGGAGTAATAGGAAGGGTCTAAATTTTAATATCTATTTTATGAAATGCACAAAAAACTCAAAAATATACATTAAAAATAAAAACATAAGTAAAATAAATTAAAAAGTGATCATTCAAGACAGCATTACACATTCCAGACTGGAGAGGGCGTCACAGACGTCTGTATATCACACTTTATCATCTCTCACCTGTCTACCATGTCTCAGCACTTGGAGACTAAGGCTCCTCTTGTTTCACCATTTCCCCCAAATATACTGTTCTTTATCAGGGGAGCTGTGTATATCTTGTCATTCCAAATCATGTATTTACAATTTATTTACTTGTCCTTGAGTTTTTTCAGATGTTTATGAATTAGATATTACTAAACTTGCTTATTTTCTCTCATTTATTTGTATTGAAGGCAGTCTCAATTGAGAACTAAAAAAATCGAAGGGAAAACTACTGTTCTCTTTCCACATAGGCATGGTCTTCTGGCTCAATCCAAAATATTCATTGTAGTTATTTATTTTGCACACTCGATTGTTTATAGAACTTTGAGTCTTGGTTTCCTTCAGGAAGAGATAAAATAGTATTTCCTAAGATTTTAAGTAAATTTAATATAATGTACATAGATTGTTTTCTTCAGTGCCTGACACATAATCAGGGTTCACTTGGAATGACAATTATCATCAAGCTACCTAGCCATGACAAACCAATAAACAAAAAGACATATCATTAGCATGAATGTTGAAAACTGTGAAATATTTCATGAAGCCAAATAAGAATACATTATTTTTATATTCAGATATTTTGTTTCAGAGTGTGAGAGCCAAGTTTCTTTTCTAAAATGTTAGCAAGAATAAAATTAATTGGAAATTTTATGTTATTTTCATAGTTTTTTCTATTAAAATAGTTGAATATATGGTTTATTTAAATATTAACTAACAAAGGGAAAAAGTTACAAATTTTTTTAAATCTTCAATTTCTTTAATTTTTATTTTTTTATTTTATTTTTTTATTGATGCTTTGTGTATTTTGTACATCATTTTCCAATTCAGTTCAGTCATATATCCCTTTCCCTTCCCCCCACCCCACCCCTACCCATCCCAGATCATGCATTCTGCCATAACTTTTCTGCATCTTTCTCTGTTTTGTTTGTTTTCTTTTGTTTTGTACTCAGTTTTATAACAATAAGTGATAATCTGTGAGTACAAGCATCCTTCATGTAAAACCAATTTGCAAGCAGTTGTGCCCAAACCCACACAGCTCATGGGTCCCACCATCCAGCAGGGGGGGCTTGTATGTTCAATCAAGTTGATCAAATGAGTGTCCAATCTATATTGTTGTGGTTTCACCATTCACCCCAATCGCAGCCCTTACATTCTACCATGCCCCCTCTTCCGCAGATTGTTCCCTAGGCTTAGAAAAGGGGCACAGGTGGATGAGAAGCAAAACAATCTACTTTCTCTGGAGCTGTTGTTGTGGTCTCTAGTCAATTCTGGCTGTTTTCTTTCATGGGCTGACATCTTGTCCAGGCATAACCTTTTGATCCTACTAATGAAGCAGATGCAATTAGATATATAGGTATTTAAACAGTACTAATTGTTATGGTAGGTTACTTTGGTATAGACACAGATGTTTGGATGGTATGTTAATCCATGAATTACATTTTCTTCTGTTAAGTATGACAGGGTCTTCCTGTGGTTTATAACATCTCCTAACCATTAGAGGATGTAAGCTTGTGGCATCAGCCGTGGGTTATTCCTCCAAGGAGAGAGCTAATAGCCAATTAGATTTGAGATATACAGACATATAGCTGACACTGCTGCACAGTATTTCAAGGAAGATGAGGTATAGCTGGTGCTGACGGAGGAGTCTTGCTTGACTCAAGGAGACCTATATTTGCTTTATTGGTTTAGTGGCCTTTGGTAACACTCTCTGGCATTCCAGAGACCATCTGTATACTTGCAAGTGCGGTCTCTATACATCTTTCCCATGTTTTCATCAGGTCTTCAACAGCAGGGACTTATCGCCTCTCTTCCTGCATAGTTTTATATCACTGTGCTTTGGTCATCTTCATTGTTCTCCGTTGACCTCCTCATTGGTCACATTCCTTCACATTCTACTTTAATGCCACATGTATAAATATTTTAAAGTCTAAGTTCCATGTATGAGAGAGAACCCATGTTATCAATTGTTCTTTTTCTCTTCCATTATCTTACCTTAAGAAATCTAAGTCATGGGGCTGGAAAGGTATCCCTGTGGTTAAGAGCACTTTGTCTCCCTGAGGAGCAGAGCTCAGTTTCCAGAAAATCAAGCTCTCTCTTATGGCTTCCATAGGCATACACACACCCACATGTACCCACACATGCACACACACACACACACACACAAACACACACACACACACAAACACACACACACACACACACAAACACGCACACACAGAGAATACACTCACACAGACATATACTCTTGCATATATTAAAAAAGAAATGTAAGTCATTATATAACAAAGATACTTGGACATTTCTGTTAACGATATTAATAATATGGGCATACTCCTGAAAAATGACTTTTACACAACCTTCCAGTCAAAAATTAATCTTACCTTAGCTTGTCTATGATGCTCACAAGCTCACTAATTCTTGTGTTCCTTTGTGACCTTGACCACCTTTCCTTGCCCATGACACAGAATAACGTATGAATATGTATTTGTTGGTATGTGTGTGTTTTGTGTCTCAAGTGCTACAAACGGCTAATATTTGTTGAAAGCAATGGATTATCCCATTTTTGCTGCAAATAATAGATGTGATTAAATTAATAACAGCTGTTGTAGATATGTGTGTGCTATCTGGTATGTATACACAATTAAGTTTTATATAGCCATAGAGAAGAAAGGGATTATATGCTTTTGAAGAAAGTGAACAGAACTGGAGATCATCAGAACCAAACAAACTCTGAAAGATAAATATCACCTGCTTTCTCTTGTAGTCAGAATATAGATATCACATGCATGCATGCATGCACACACAAATATATGCATATATTCTTATGATATGAAAGCAGAAATGGCTGGGCATAGTGGCACATGCCTTTAATCACATCACTCAGGAGGCAGAGGCAGGAGAAACTCTATGATTTCAATGCCAGCCTGGTCTATATAGTGAGTTCCAGGACAGCTGGAGCTGCAGGGATACCCTGTCTCAAAAAGGCAGAAAAAGATTTTTAAAAAAGAAAGCACAAATGAAACTATGCAGGAGGAAGGAAATATCTACAGGTGTTGGGGTCAGGGAAGAAGGGACCTAGAGAAGGACAATCTTGGCTCTAACTCCAACAAGATACATGTTAGAAAATTGTAGAAGGTCATCAACCAATCACACTAATTTGACCACCAATTTCATCTAAGAAACTAAGAAAACAGTATTAAAGTTCTTGTCATTTCTTTTTCCTATACATGTCTAAAGAATAAATCAACAGAAAAACAGTGGCATATTCCAAATGGTACTGAAAATGTAGCATTAGATACAACACATGGGAGAACAAGTTAAGATTGGCACAGTATCAAAAAACCTGTGCACTGTGACAGACACTGGAATCTCTGTGTCATGATTCATACCCTACAAAGAGATGTGCAACGTGTACACATATACTTTCTCTCTCTTTAGTTTTTTGATACAGGGTTTTCCTGTAGCCCCAACTGGCCTGGAATTTAGTAACTTCCTCTGCCTCTTCCTCTTCCTCAGGTCCTGGGATTAAAGTCTTTGCCACCTTGCCTAGGAGGTAAGTAGTTTCTCTCTCTCTCTCTCCTCTCCTCCTCCTCCTCCTCCTCCTCCTCCTCCTCCTCCTCCTCCTTCTTCTTCTTCTTCTTCTTCTCTCAAGTATTCTCTGTATATTTTATTAAATTTCATGAAGAATCAAATACTCTTTTCTTTGAGAAGCCTGACATTGGTACCTCATTTTAAAAAATGTGCTATAAATTATAGAAATGATTCAAGAGTTTATGACACCACTTTAAAACTCAAAGTTTTATATTATATTATATTGTATTCTATATTTTAGTTTCTCAAAACACCCATATTTACTTTCTTATTTTAGTGCTATAGTAATTTTATAATAGTTATTAAATATTACAGAAGATATGTACTTTCCCTTGATTTTATCTCCACATAGTCTGGATAACACTATCATACATGGGAGTCTGGAACTACAATTTCTTTTAGGAAAATAAGACATTGGAATATATGCATGTCTGAGTGTTATAGGCATGTTTTGTGAGTGCAGGTGTGTTTATGTGTGCAGGTATGCATGAATACATGTGGAATCCAGAGGACAACCTTGGACGTCATTCTACAGGTACTGTCCAACAGACTTTTGGTTTTACACAGGGTTTCTCACTGGCTTGGAGCTCCATGAGCTGATTCGCTGGCTGGCCAGCACACCCCAAGAATAACCTGTGCTGTGCTTTCCCAGTGCTGGATAACAAGCACATCATCACCACATCTGGATTTTTTTATATGATGTCTGGGGACTGCATTTTGTCCCCTTGCTTGCAAGACAAGCACTTTACCACATGAGCCATCCTCCAGACCCATTTTAATATTAATATTGCATGCAATATCACTTTAGAACACCACAGAAAGAACAAAAAACGATTCATAAACAGCTTTACTTGTGCACTAAGAGAGTACTGTATGGAGGGATTTTTACAGGCATAGTTTGAAACAGAAGAATGGTTAAAAAAAACATTTTCAATATGATGATATTTCACCAATCAACCATTTTCTAAGAGTTGTCTTGTATTCTGAAGCCACTTTCATTCACAGTGAATCTAAATCTCGTCCCTTCATCATTTCAGTGTCAGGATCTGTTACCCTTCCCATAAACAAAATTGAGTCTAGAAAATAAAGAAAACACATACCTTACATTAGGGATTTCTGAAGAAAATGACAATTGTTATTGATCATGTTTTAACAATATTTTATTCATTCTTTTCTGTGACATCTAATAATAAATCCCACTCCTTTGCCTAAAATATATAGTTAGAACATTTTAATCATTTTCTGGTAGTTTGTGAA
This sequence comes from Rhizomys pruinosus, assembly GCA_009823505.1. NCBI lineage: Eukaryota > Metazoa > Chordata > Mammalia > Rodentia > Spalacidae > Rhizomys > Rhizomys pruinosus. The sequence continues at coordinate 2,488,229 of VZQC01012107.1, forward strand.
GAAAACTAATTTCTACAATGGTTTGTCAAAGAAAGTAGTGTTGTTTTCATGGAGAAAAGCAAACATAAAGTAAGAGGGGGTCTTCTAAATATAGAGCTGCAGCCAGGCCAACACAGCACAATAAAATGGTGATGAGCACAGCACAGCTTAAAGTCTAGAGCATGCAGTCCTCTTTTTTAGGCACAGAAAATGAGCCTCAGGCTTAAAAGTGCAGTTCCCCAAATTTCCTCCTTCCACTCTGAATCAAAGAACACTTCATTGCTAAAGACAATATTTCCATATTGCTGGTACTTTTCAAGTGCACATCAAAATAATATAGTACCAAGCTTACACACAAACACCTGTTTTAAGACACTGTTTATTTGGTAGTAAAATAGAACAAGGAACATGAGGACAAAACAGGGATCACTGATGTGTCAAACCTATTCGCCTTTCATTGCAGCTGGGAAAGGAAAGTATCTTGGACTCAATGTCAAATAATGCCATAAGTCCCTCAAACTCAGATGTAATGGAGGTTAATTTTGAAAGTTATAAAAGGAAATGTGCATGAGTTAAAGCTGGTTAAGTATTTCTGAAATGACATTAAGAGAGTCCTGTATTTAATTAACTATTGTTCAGGCAAGATACAGTCTTAAGAGTCAAGAGCATGGATGGAGATATAATTGTCAATTGAGTATTAAAGTTTTTCCTCAAAATATAAAAATTATTCTAGAAAAAGAAAGAAAATGCATACCCCACAGTTTTCAGATAGGCAGAGATACACAACTACCAGTGCCTTGTAGATTCATGATGGTATGGCATAAAATACTTCTCAGGATTTTGGAGGGATTTTAAAGTAATTTGTATATACACTAACCTTAGAATTAAAAAAACCTTTTAAATTTTGAAATATTCTGCATTGCATAAGATTTTATAGATCTCACTTGTCCCTGCAGTTTCCATCTGACTCTTTCACTAAAGAGAACCACATTTTAAACTGCAATTTCTCAAAGTCACCAATCTGCTCACTACTAAATTGAGAAGATTTGTTGACTGTCCCTTGACAAAACAGAGGCAGGTTTAGAGAAAGATGGGAACAGAAGTTATTGTATTCCTTGCTTCCTTCTTATATAGCTGTTCCCTACGTTTAATTAAAATATATTCTCAAGATCACTATCAGATGATCGCATATCTCTTAGAAATAAAACCAATAACACTACCAAATCTAACAATTAAGATACAAGATTTAGGAATGATTACAATACAAAATTTTTAAATAGGGAAGTCATTGAGGCAAAGTAAGACAGGCAGAGAGAGGAGAAGGAGAGAGAGAGAGAGAGAGAGAGAGAGAGAGAGAGAGAGAATAAATAATACCTAGCTAGTGTAAAAAATCAGAAGGATATTAGTCTAACAACCTGATCACAAATTGCACATACAATATCTCTACATGAGTCCAGATTCATAGGTGAAGTCTACATAACAAGAAACAGTGCCAGACAGGAGAAAACTTCCTTTGAGTTGTTGTCCAGTTTAGTCCAACACACTCCCAAAATGACACAGGCTATTGCCACAGCCCTTGATTGCCTCCATAAACTTGAAGGGAAGACCCTATTGCTGAGGGCGGGACATACTTTGGAGACAGGATTTTGAGAAATAGAGCTGAAATTGATGGGGAATCCACTTCCTCTCGTGGTTAGCTCTCACGGCTTTGGGAAGCTGCCAAGGGAGAACACCAGGAGATGCTCAGACAGCAGGTTCAAGACCAAAGCCACATCAGTGACCAGCCCAGCACACGACATTGCTGCAGTAGTGGCTTTTTTATCTTGGAGTAATCCACAGCTCCCTAATTGGACTTAAAGCCCACTCAATAGGAGGAAATGCATGTGTAGTACTATAAACATAGCCAAATACATGTGGATGGAGAAGTTATCCATCTAAGAGAAAGAGCCAAGGCTGTCTCATACCTAGACTAATATAACTTCTTACTAAGTGCAAAATATGTATCCTCATATTTACAGTCAAATGTAGCAAGCACCACTCATCCATCAAAGCAGATTCTTTTCGACCAGACAAAGACTATTACAGTGTACCACAACTGGTCCACAAAAACATTGTCTATGACTTGTCCTAGCTAAGTGGCACATCTACTATGCAACCTCTATACCTAAGTCTCATGCAACATAGAACAAGGAGCCAAGAGTAGACTACTGAATCTCTCAACTCTCATTAATGAAGTTCCCTCACGCAACAGAGGGCCAGGTACACAAAATATCGCAAATGGTCAAAGCTTGGAGAGTATAGGTCCTTGGACATGACTCTAATATTAAGCTTCACTCACTCAGGGCTCAGGAACCATTAAGGAAGAGGAAGAGGAAAGATTGTAAGAGCCAGGGAAGAAGGTGCATGAACATATGGAAAGAAAATCCTACAAGCTCTGGGGCCCTGCTCATATTATCCTACAGAAATGGTGTCAGCACGCACAAAACCCATGCAAACACTCAAGCTGACAAAAATCCAGCATGGAACTGGGTAAATGGGCAGAAGAACCCAATCTTAGCTGAAGAAATATTGGCATCTGATTGCTGTTTGGTGAAGACCTGATCTTCTTAAAAAAGGGAGGGGGTAGGGACTCTGGATAGGCTGACTAGAGCTGAGTGGATGAACTTGCACTGAGGAACGTCCAAGGACTCTATCTTGATATAATAGCCTTAACACATATGACAGACCTTATGAACTGCAGTGCTGGGGGGCTTTGGGAGAGTGACGATGGGGAAGGGGGTATAAAGGTAATTAGAATTGAGATGGCGTATAGGAAATACACAAAAATTCACTAAAATTTTTAAATAAAGAATGCGAGATTTATTCATAAATAACATTCGGGATGCTTCTTCCTTCAGCTCAAGTCTAGAGATCTGAAGGTAATCATTTTTATTATGTGTAGGGCACTTTCCATTTCCAAATCGTGATTCACTGTTTCCCTGAAGTGGTACATTGCATGCACCATCCTGATGAATTTCTTCTCAATGTCTATAAAACTGACATACTCCCTCAGCCCAGAAGAAAAAGTGTGTTGTTCATTTTCTTATAAATTTAGCTTTAGCTAGGCATGGTGGCAGATGCCTTTAGTACCCACAGTCCACTCCTAAATTTGAGGCAGGCAGATCTCTGTGAGATCAAGGCCAGCCTGGTTTCCATAGTGATTTCCAGGCCAGCTGGTGCTACAAGGAGACCCTGTCTCAAAAAGAATTTTAACCTAATGCTTTGCATAGGTATACAGCAATATATAACTATTTTGGTAGTAAAATCCAAATAACATACAGAGTTTGAACAAGAGGATTCCTTGGTCAAAGAAAAATTTTAAGCCTAGATAAAAATGGCTGTAATAAACCTAAAGTCCCTATCTGCATACTTCTCAAATTGTCAATTGAATATTCTCTCAGTAAAATGTGAAGCCATCTCATAGCCCATGATGGTGCTATTAAGTCATCCTGTTAATTTCAATGCTTGTCCATTTGTAAGAGAATAATAGATAAGTCACTAAATGTTAACTGCTTTAAGATAATAGACCATTCTACATTTTACATCATAACTTATAGCTCCTAACAAATGAGTGGTCATCCACTTTAAGTTATATTTTAAAGGAGTATCCCTAGTTTAGAAAGTCTCATTTCAATAATCATCATAAAGCAGTAGGAATTGTCTCTAAAGTCTGATAGCTCAACATTACCACAAACAAACAAGTACCCATATTATTTGAAGTTTTAATTTTTCACTGCTATCTTCTCCAAAGCTATTACATGGTCCTATAATATATTTCATCAACTTGGGAAATACAATCAACCATAATCATCCTAAATGCCATTTACTTGTGCTTTGATGCACAGTACAGACTCATTTCTTTCTGTTCTCTATACTCAGTAACTAGAAATGATAATCATTCAAAGGTTAAACATGTATAGATCAAATAGCATTCTCAGACTATATTTTAATAATGGCATGTCCACTCCTAGAATTTAAGTTGTTTTCATGCAAGCTCAGTGATTTTAGAGATGCTTTGCTGTTTTCACAAGACATGTATTTAAAAGATCCATCAGCATCATATTGTTAAAAAAAAAAGAGTTTGGTGCATCTCTGCATCTCTTAGTGGACCAATACCAAAACCTCCAGCTAATCTAACAGATTGAGATTCTGAGAGTCATACTTCTTTTCCATATGAACCAGATTATAAAGAGAAACTTTTCAATTCTCTTTATTTATTTTTATTCCCTGGTTTATAATGATTGATTTTTAATGAAAACATTATGTACTAGTACAATTGTATGAGCTTCATGCATTCTTTGATTTCATGAATACCAATACCATGCTCAAATGTGAAATAGAGAATGAAACTTGTAATAAATGGCCAATGCTAATTAGTTAATTGAGGTGGATTGTGAACTTAGGTCTGATCCCCAAGTCCTCATCCTCAATCTATATGGATAATGATATTTTTCACATGGCATTTTGCATAGTGTTAGCTGAATAAAATGGTATTTGCTCTCCTGTGGTTTATAGCTAACCTGGGATAGTACGATTGTCAAAGTCTTCAGTATAAACTTGAAGCTGATTTCCCCAGTGTTTCACACTTCTTGGCTACTCAGTCTACAAGAGCAAATGCTGAAAAATCTAGCAGGATGATCTGGATTTCCATATTTGACACTGTGATAAGTGTTCATCTGCTCCCCTGCTTCTCTGAGTGCCCTTGGGCACCTCAGTGCCTCCCTTTTCACCAACTGCCCAGGGTGGAGGTTTGAAGTGATTCTTGCCCCCCCCCTTCTTTAAAAGTCACTCTTCTCCCACCACAACTCTCAATTTCTACCTCTATGGTGGCAACTTAGAGACTTAAATGCAGTGACCACTCTGCCGTTTTCTAGCTGCATGACCTTAAGCAGACTAAATTGTCTTTCCTTGAGCTTCTACATCTTTATTAATCAAATATTTAATATGGAAATGGAGTTAGTTTTCCTACATATAACAGTTGCGCTAGATGCCATATTACTATTGCCCCAGTTAAAAGCCTTATAATCTTGTATAGTGCCACAACTAGTATATAAAGTACACTTAGCAAATATATACTGAAAGAATGATTTCAGATATGCATACAACACACACACACACACACACACACACACACACACACACACACAGTTAATTTAAGCACTATCTCCAAAAATATTCAAAACAACAGTACCTGCTGGGTTGTTCTTCATAATAAACAGAAAAGGATGATTTGCTATAAATCGGTTGTGATTCAAACTCATGATCACAGGAATGTTTACACCTGTAAAATAGTCACAGCAGTCATACAGACATGTACATTTAAGAAGCCATACCGGGCCTGGTGGCACATGTCTTTAATCCTAGCACTTGGTAGGCAGAGGGAGGCAAATCTTTGGGAGTTCAAGGCCAGCCTGGTCTACAGAGTGAGTTCCAGGACAGCTGGGGCTACAGGGAGACCCTGACTCAAAAAGATCAAAAAAAAAGAAAAAAAAAAGAAAGAAAGAAAGAAAATATATCCACAATAATGTTTCATAGACAAAAGTACTTTGAAGTTACATCTTAAATGCAAAGAAATCTTCAATGAATTTAAAATCTAACCTGCAGAGACTAAATATTACATCATTCACAAACGAATTCTGACTTCACATTAATGTTTGATGAAGAACATTAGATACTAGATTCAATTCAGAGGAAGAAGTATAAAAGGTCATATTTTAAATAGTAATTTTTGGCCTGCTATTTACATTGAAATTATTTGGGATAAATCAGAAAACTGAAGTCAATTTTACTTCCATCCTCATTTGAAATGAATTCTAGGATTTTATTGTTTTTTACCAACTACTGGGAATATCCTTCAAAGTCAGATTCTCAGAGTATTCTGAGGTATCACCCATCAGGATATCTGCTGATCCATGTTTCCTTCCCATGATGATTATTGCCTTTCCCCTAGAGAATTCTAGCCCTACAATGAGAGGCAGTGGGCAATAGCCAAAATAGCTCTGAGCTTGAAATCAGGAAACCTGAATTCTGTCCAAACTGTTAATTACCAACATGACCCCAGGCCAGCCATTTCACACTGCTCGATCTTTTCTTTGCTAATACAGAGGATCGCTCAATAATCTGTAAGTGCTCATCCAGTTATGTGTAAAAGCAGATGAAAACGTTGTGTTCAGGAACCAGGAACCTCATCTACATGCATTGTCCTGATTTCTCTAAGGATTGATACAGGCCATCCCCTGCAATCTATGTTCCTTCAGCACAGGAGTGGACTGTCTTTAAGGACATGACAGAATGGTAATAACAGCCCAGTATGCCCCGCACAGATGTCAAAATTCATTGGCACCATGAAACACTACAAATTAATCAAGAAATTGCTAAGTGAATATAATTTTAGAATATTTATCAGTAAGACATTTTAAATGGCATGAATTTTAACACATTGATTAAAATCCAAGTAATATAGGGGAAAGAACAGAGACCTATGAGGGAGTGACTACATTCTCTTACTCATTTACAGCTAATTCCAAGGCTCTCCTCAAATTATTTTCCAAGTGTTAATCACATGCAGCATAGATAATATTAAAAATATCATTTGTATGGGGGCTGGAGGAATGGTTCAACAATTAAGAACACTGGAGGCTCTTGCAGAGGACTCAGGTTTGATTCCTAGAACTCACAAAGTAGCTAACAACCATCCATTAACTCCAGTTTGGGGGGATTTGTCACCCTCCTCTGACCTCTGTAGGCATTACACCACACTGGTTCACTTACATACACATAGGCAATTCATTCATACACATAAAATAAAAATAATAAAATAAATGTATCATTTTTCCAAAAAGGTGTGATAGAGAACTTTTTCTTAACCTTAAATGTACTCACAAATGAGACAACTTGGATCTGACTGAGTAGGTCTGGAGCCAGGCCTGCGAATCTGCATTTCTAACAAGTTCCCAAATGAGTGACAGACTTTTGTACAGACTTTTGAAACGGTAGATAACGTTTAACATTATAGTTCACTGTAGAAGTTAAAAGTGTATTCCTTTCCCATTCTACTTTGCTATCATTTGGTAAAACTAAGATTATAATAGTACAGTTGGAACTCTTTCAGAAAACTTGTTTTACACATTTTTTTGTTCCTGAACAATGAAGCATTGTGGACAGGTTATTGTGGTCTTTGCTAGAAGTGACTTTCATTGGAGCTTTTTACTCTTCACTCCAGAGTGTGTGTGTGTGTGTGTGTGTGTGTGTGTGTGTAAGTGGTAAAAGCAGGCTGTTTTATTTTGTTTCACATGCTGTGGATTTTAATTCATTCTTATTTTATGTTAAAAAATGAATGATGCTTTTCTCTTTTGGTTTGTTTGTTTGTGACAGGGTCTTTCCCTGTAGTCCCAGCTACCCTGGAATTCACTACGTAGACCAGGCTGGCCTTTAACTCACAAAGATTTGCCTACCTCTGCCTTAGGAGTGCTGAGATTAAAGGTCTGTGCCACTGTGTCCAGATAAGACTGAGCATTCTTTTATTCATTTATTTTTTTAATATGTATGAATGTACTGTCTGCATGTAGGTTGGTGCACCCATGTCATGCAACGCCACAGAGGTCAGAAGAGGGTGTTGGAGAATTGGAGTTAAAGATGGTTCTCAGCCGCCATGTGGGTGCTGGGGATTGAATCTGGGTCCTCTGCAAGAGCAGTCTGCACTCTTAACTGCTAAGCCATCTCTCCAGCCCCCTTGACTGAGCATTCTTTTTTTTTTAATATTTTATTTATGTGTATGAATGTACTGTCTGCATATAGGTCTGTGCACCCGTGTCGTGCAATGCACGTGGAGGTCAGAAGAGGGTCTCAGATTCCCCTGGAACTGGAGTTCTCCTGGAATTGGAGTTACAGATGGTTCTCAGCCGCCTTGTGGGTGCTGGGGATCGAACTCGGGTCCTCTGTAAGAGCAGTCAGTACTCTTAACCGCTCGGCCATCTCTCCAGCCCCGACTGAGCATTCTTAAACAGTAAGGACTTCATATTTGAGCCCTGAAGTTTTCTCAGATCCTGTCTAACTGGAAGTTATTCCGATTTGCAGATGAGCAAATAACAATAAGATGGGGAACATTCCTGACCAAATCCTTTCTCTTTTGCTTTATGTTTAATATAAGCGATACATAAACAACTTAGATAAGCACTGTCTTTTTTCCTTCCCTGACAAAGAAAGAGAAGAGCGAGGCAGACCAGACCAAGCTCTTCCTCCTCCACATCCCCATTGTTCCTTGCTTGTTGGGAAGTCATGTATTTACCTGTTGATGTTGCAATTTCACTGCCATCTTCATTAATCTCAAAGAGAACCTTTTGCATGACTTGGGAAACATACAAATCAGATGAATCTGATGGAAACATCAAGGAGTATTTAGTGGTTAAAATCAGAGCTGTTTCATATTAGATCCCAAATTAATTACATTTTCAAAGGCACAGAAATGGGAATCAAACAAGTGAGCTCTTTACATTTTAAGACGTTCTCTGGAAATAAAGGTGCTTAGGTTTAAGTCTGCCATTCATGAAAGACAAAGGTCAAGTTTGCCCTGACATAAAAGGTAAAGAAAGAAAGGTATAATCCTCAGATCAGACCCCACAAAGGGGTATTTGAATGGACAGAAAACATTTCCCCCTTCACCATGACCTACAGACAGAATAAAAGCTTTTAAATTTTTGAAATAATCCCACCCTATGTATTCAACCTTAAAGACAACTTGCCTTTCAAATTCTATATTCAGTTTTTATCTGAGTTTAAAAAATTTACTTTCCTTCAACACTGGGGAGGCTATAAAAGTGTATCATCTATCACAAAAATCACTTCAGACCTGTAGTTTAAAAGCCTGATAAAATTTTCAGTGTAATAGTGACTTGAAACATTTTCCTTGTGTATGCATACAAGCTGAGAGTGCCCCTCATCTCCTATTGGTGGAAATGATGCAAATGTGAAATGTTTCTGGCACAGTGGCTTATAAGGATAACCTTGAGAAGTGAAGTTCTGAGTCAGACTCATGCCAAGCAGCTTTGCAGAGGCAGATAGAGATGACTGTCTTTGGAGTCACATGGGTGACTTCCTATAAATACTACAAATACTACTCAAATAAGCCAATCAATGAACACGAGTATGCTCAGTGACACAAACCTGTAAAATGTGGAAACCATAGTTTCAGGGTGAATTTTTCAAATTTTCAAAAAAGAGAGCTGGAGAGATGGTTTAGTGATTAAGATCACTAGCTGCTCCTGAAGAAGAACGGGGTTCAAATCATAGCACCCACATGGAGGCTAACAACCATCTGTAACTCCAGTTCCAGGGGATCTGATGCTCCCTACTGTCCTCCACAGAAATTACATGACACAGGTGCACATGTAGGCAATACACTCATATACTTAAAAGAAAAATACTCACTAAAGAAGTAGTTATTAAACAAATTCCCCCAGAGTTGCCTGAGATATGACTGTATTCCCAAATAAAGCACAAAGTTAATGACCTCAGCATCCATGCCAGTTGTTAAACCGAATGACAATTTTCTCCTTCTCAACAGGCATAAATAAGACCAAACAGCTCAGTCTAATTATTTATGCCACTCCACTATAGATAAGGCTTGTTAAAGATGAATTGTTCATTTTTAAAGGGTGGGTGTATGTGTGTCTATGTGTATGTGTCAGTGTGTGCCAGTGTGTCAGTATGTGTGTATTTCTGTATATGTGTGTCTGTGTCCATCTCTGTCTGTGCATCTGTGTGTCTGTGTGCATCTGTGTGTCTGTGTATCTGTGTGTCTGTGCATCTGTGTGTCTCTGTGCATCTGTGTGTCTGTGTATCCATGTATCTGTATGCATCTATGTGTCTGTGTGTATCTGTGTGTCTGTGTGCATCTGTGTGTCTGTGTGCATCTGTGTGTCTATGGGCAACTGTGTGTCTGCATATCTGTGTGTCTATGTATCTGTGTGTCTGTGTGTATCTGTGAGTCTGTATATCTGTGTGTCTGTGTGCATCTGTGTGTCTGCATGCATCTGTGAGTCTGTGTAAGCATACATGTACATGGATGCAGGTATCTGCAGAAGTCAGAATAAAACATCAGATCCCAGGCACCTGAAGTTAAAGGCAGTTGTGAACTGCCTTACATAGGTACTTGGATTCAAACTCAAGTCTTCTATATTGTTAACCAGTGAGTTATCTATCTAGCGCTTCAAGTAAAATTTAATCTTAAATAAAAGTAAACTTTTATTGAATATCTACTATGCGGTAGATGAAAAGGTAGATATGCATTCTTCTATTTATTTCCCCAAAGTCATTAAGACCTATTACCTCACTTAGAGTAAAAGGTTGAGACTCTAAATGATTGTCATTTGCTGCACATGACATAGGAACAGATAACACAGAAGTCAAGTATGAAACCCAATTTTCAAAGGTAACCCTATAAAATATTATGTTGAAAACTTGTGAGCTATGTGAGATTAACATACCATCCATTTCTTCGAGAGGGTTCATAGCACTAATAGTAAAATAATTAATACACATTAGCTTTTGATGAAATTGTATCATACAGATAATAAGCAAGCATGGTAGATAATGTGAATTAGAGAAGAGGTAAAAGGCTCACATGTTCAGTGCTAGGTCCTCAGTAGGTTCTAGGACTAACTACCAGCTGTGGTGCTAGAACTGGCTGTCTATTTTGTAGATTATGTAGTACCAAAATAGTTACAATAACTCAAATAGATAAATCAAGATGTAAGAAACAGAGGACAATAGACATTTACTCTCTGTGTGGGATTATTCTTTTGCACAAATTCTTTTTTCATGAAGGTGTTTTCATAAATCATCATGTAAAATATTAATAGAAGTTACAACCTGCTTAGATTTGTAGAGTGAAAGGCTATCATGTCCAAAGTATACTGAGTGAGCTTCCTAAGGCCAGAAAGAAATATAAGAAAAAAGTGCTCCAAAATGGCTTGATTTCACATGTACTGGGGAGGTAGCTGTGCTCCAAGACACATTAAAATAACATCTTGTTGAAGTATTGAATATGATGACTGTCATTGAAGACTCTGTAGAAATTGTCAAGAAGTCAGATCCCATTGTCCCTGTGAGACCAAGTGGGTGCATCATGTGTGAAGATGGTAATGAATGAGCGTCTGTGGCCATCAAGTGTGAAGGTATTAATGAGCGTCTAAGATGGCTGTGCACCTCACTCACTGACTCCTCCCAGAAAATTCATCTGTTCTACCCACTTGTCCACATCACTGTAGAGTGAATAGATTGAGTAATGCTCCTTCAGTGCTTTGATATTTAGATATCCACAAAACAGTTTACAGTATGCTGTGTGGTGATAAAAAGAAACAGAATGGCAAGCTTCTATCATCAAGGCTGCTTTTATAACAAAGAAGAGAGGATTCTTAGAAGGGTAACTTGTAACATGTGTGACCCTATTCTTTCTCTTTATTCTTTCTCTTTAGTTATTTGTTTTTCAACTAGCAAGTGCTGTTGAGACCACAAGAATTAAAAGAGTGCCTGGAATAGGCATAGAGGTAAGCAACTCAATGCAGTGAAATTCCCCAGGTGCATGTTAGCACAAACTTTCCATCTCCACTTATTGTCAGCTGTAAGGCCTCTGCTCACAATCATGTTCATCATCCAAGGCTTATGGATCCTACTTGGTGCACATTAATCTTACCAAATGAACATCTGCAAATTAGTTGTCTATCAGTTTTATTAGCCCCATTTGGATGACATGCACCAAGCTATAATTTACATTATTCATAAAGAAACACAAACAGGGTAGAAATAAAAGCCCATATAATACTTCTAATTACATGGTTTTATTTAAAATATGGTGACTTTTATTAAAAGTATGGTAATTATTATAGAAGAAGTTTCTTACGGCAGATGAATATTAATGCTGAGATCTACATCTGGTCAGTGGGCAGAGAATAAGAGTTGGCAGAGTGCTCATCACTAAACGGAACACCTATATCACGCCCTCATTCCCCAAACTTCAGGGATTATTGCAGAAAAGGGGGTGGAAGGATGTGCCAGAGGCAGTAAATGAATACAAAGAAACCGTGTTTTCTGGACAGCACAGGGCAGTTGCATACATGAACCCACAGCACAGAAATATGACAGAATGCACAAGGAAGGGAGGTGTAAGCCCAAGCTGGTAAAAAACAACAACAACAACAAAAAACAGCATGGATAAGGGAGGTAGGGAAGAAGCCCCAGCCCTAAATGAGGAGCTGTTGGCAAGTGTTATCTGCTTAGAGAGGGAAAGTCAATATTCTTTACTGGTGTCTACCTGGTAGGTTGACCAGACTCCAAGGGATAGACCCACGCACCAGTCTGTTTGTGGAACACAGAATAGACTCCATAGGGCTTTAAAGAAAATAGAGGACATGAAGTCTTGGGGGGAGGATAAGGAGTGGATATAGGGGAGGGTGTCTGAATGTGATATGAATGCATAGAATGAAATTCTTGGAGAATCAGTTAAAAATTACTTTTAAAAATATAGAACTGGGGGCTGGAGAGATGGCCTAGAGGTTAAGAGCTCTGACTGCTCTTACAGAGGACCTGGGTTCGATCCCCAGCACCCACATGGCGGCCAAGAACCCTCTGAAACTCCAATTCCAGGAGAACTCCAGTTCCAGGGGAATCCGAGACCCTCCTCTGACCTCCGCGGCATTGCACGACACGGGTGCACAAACTTGCATGCAGGCAGTACATTCATACACATACAGAAATAAATAAAATTAATAAAAATATTTAAAAATATAGAACTGAATTTATTTAAGTTAATGCATATTAACTTATCCAACAAATAACTACTGTAAGGATGCTTACATAACATTATGAAATGCTTTGATTTTCATTTAGGAAAACAGCTTGTATGCAAAATAGAGTGCATATTTATAGATGGCTCAGCATAAATATATTCATCATGTATGTGCATGCTAGGGCTGAATACTCTCTTAGTTTTAGATCAGTCAGGTAATATATTACCAAGAAAACAAATCAACATGACAATATAAAAATTAGTTCTCAGCATACCTGTTATTCCAGAAAGGTCACAACCACCATTAAATATCTCAGTTACATTCAAAGAGTTCAAAGCTTCCTTGAAGTTTAATTTTTGTTCTATTTTGAATCTGTTTTTAGAAGATAAAGAGAAACATCTTAAAATGCTAAACACATTTGCCATAAAATGTTTTTAATAAAAATACACCATTTTATATAAAATGGGCAGCTTGGAAAAGATTATATTGTGAAATATTTTGCTTTCATGAGCTCAGTTGCACTTTTGTATACTTCATGTCATTTTCACCCAGTTCTACCTGTTTGTCCCACAATGTTAATAACTTCATTCCTAGAGATGTTGTTGGTAGAAATAATGAAGAGAATACTTTTTGAAGTAATAATTATCCAAATAAACAGTTCTATATAAATTTTTGCCACTTACCATTTTGTAAAGGAAGTGTGATGCTTCCTTCTAGCAACTCTGCATAAAGATTTTTGTTCTAACAATCATGTTTCTATATATGATAGACACCATGCTATGAAAACTGCCACCAGTCCTGGGAGAAGCTTGTTGTCTATAGATGTTCAGAAAGGCATTTGTGACCTACCGCTGTTCTCACTCATCCTTACATTTGATGCAACTCTTTTAAGTTTATGGATTCTGATAATATCTTCTATATTTTTAATTTTTTATAAAAATTTTACTTTTATTTACTTATTTTATGTATGTGTTTGTCTATATGTTGGGGCACCATACTTCTACAATGCCAATGGAGGCCAGAAGAGGGCATCAGATCCCCTGGAACTGAAATTATGAACAGTTGTTAGTTGCTATGTGCATTCTGGGAACCAAACCTGGGTCTTCTGCAAGAGCAGCCAGTGCACTTAACTGCTGAGCTACATCTCTAGCTCTCCTAATATCTTCTAATGGAAGCTAAATGGGAAAATATTGGAAGGTTACTGTGTTCCTTTCAAAGGAAAGAATCTACTAGAATTATGTGGAACGTAAAGTTGCACTCTGCTTTCAATTTAGAGCCATAAGCTAAGACTCCAGCATCCAGCTCAAATCCATGTTCCTCATATGTGAAGAAATAACTTGAGGTTCTCAAACACTCTCTTGAGAACAGATCTTCTGTGATTCCAAGACAATAGTAATCATAGACTCGTGTTCTCATTTAAATAAAAGGGGAAAGATTTATATATTTTATTTTGTAGATGCTTACAGCATAAGTTTTCATTTTTAAAACACATCACAAACTTTGTTTACAAGAAAAAATTATGTACCATCCCTAAGCAGGAAACGTATATATTTTCCCTTTCTTTTTGTTATTTATTTTTTATTGTTATTAAACTTTTTCCATACATAATACATCAATTCTCAATCGAATTTAGAGTCACTTCCCTTTCCATGCCCCAACCCCCGAGTTCTTGCACTCTGCCATACATGTCTTGCATCTTTTTTCTGAGTCTCTCCAGAGTTTTTCCAGTTCCTCTGTTGTTCTCTCTAACTTGTATTGCATATATATATATATATAATAGTTTTATATATATACATAAACATATACACATAAAATATATACATTACATTCCATATTGCTTATCACTGAATTGGAGGATTTTTTGCTAAAAGATATCATGTCATGTTTTCCTTAAGGAAGTATTTGAAGGTTCCTCCTTGGCAAACCTAAACAATCATCAATCTTGCCCTTGTGCTCCGCACTGGGGTCTTTCCCTCCCATGGTCCCTAAATGAAGTCCATTAAGCATGTTCTGTCTTGATCTTCCTGTACTGGCCTCCATGACACAGCCTGGGTAGTCCAACAAAGCAATCTCATATTTCTGACGAGGTTGGAATCCCATGCATGCTCAATCCACAAGCTGGGTATCTCAGTAGTCCCCATTCTGGATTGAAGGTTTGGAGGATTCTTGGAGAAACATGAGTCTTCAGCTCCATATTGGGAGGGTTAAAAGCTGTTTCTATGTCTTTAAAGAGGTGGCAAAAGCAGTGGACCACAGAGTAGATGCACTTGCCAGTAAGAATTGAAGACAGGCCAAGCAATGGTGCTTCTCTCCCTTTTTTTTTTTTTTCTTTGTCTTTTTACTAAGATCTCAACTTTTATATCTGAAGTACAATTTCTCTGGGCTTACTGATTATTTCTGGTTTTACTTTCCTTTTGGATGCTTAAGGCCACACAGCACAGATTAACCAAGGTTTTTGTTTTCTTGAGGTCAGTTGAGGATCTGGTCCTCAGGGGTCTCTCGGGGTTTTATTTTTGGTGGGGGGGGGAGGGTGGGAGGCCCTGGCTCCTTTCAGCTTTTCATTTACCAGTTCCATCCACTCGAGGACAAAATCAAGTCTTGCTAGACCAGGCTTCCCTTTTTGAAGCATGAGCAGATTTTCCTCTATATAGACTGGGCACTAGCTGAAGTCCCATTAGTGGATCTCCAAGACCTCCATGAACAGGAAGACTGGTGACCCACATTTGCAGGACATTTCAAGAGATGCCCCCCATGCATAGTTCCCTAAGACTTGGTTGACTTCTGAGAGCAAGGAACAAAGTTATGCCTTACATCCCTTGGCCAAATTGGTATGGGCATTAAGTATGGTCATTAAGCATCCAGAAAGATTAAGTTACAGCAGCCTGATACATTGCACCTATATTAAAATTGTATCTTTTGAAAACAAACTGCATGTTATTTCCATGTCATATTTCTTGATTCGCATTTTTCCATTTTAATTTTATATTACTCTAAAAGATGCATACACACCACCCATCATCATAGACCAAAAATCCAAAGTCTGAAAATAAATGATATGTTAGTTCTAGAACCTGTCTAGGGATTCACAGTATAAGAGCACAACTGTTTTCAGATCATGAGTACTATAGCATTAATGATGCTCAGTTTGCCTTACAACTAGGTACTTGGTACTAGCATCCACAGATGAGGGATACCATTTGTCTTTTGTTTTACTGGGACTGTGTTACTTCACTTAACAAAAAATCTTCTAGTTCCATCCAGGAAATGTATATTTTCTACATCAATGAAGTTCCCAGGCAACTTCCAGCTCAAGAGTTTTGTCTAGACTATCTCAGTCATTGCCCCTGGATACATAGGATTCTTCTGTATCTAAGAAGTAAGCTCATATTTAGTACTAGAAATTAAATGGATAATCAGTCTAATTCAATTGCTGTTTTATTGGCAAATACTAATGACATTTCATAGTTGTAATTCTTCAAAATAATTAATAGTCTGTAGCAGTGGACCTGACTTATTTCTTGATAAATTAGTATGGGAAATCATTCAGGTATTCAGAATTCTAGGCAACTTGGATTGTGGAGAACATGTCAATTAAAAATCTCCTGACAATAAAAATATCTCATTTATGGTAACTATTTTCAATGTCTCCCTTAAAACTTACTTTTAAGGATAAAATTCAATATGATGATTTTGGAAGTTTTCTGTTTTTTATTATAATCTTTAAGCTGAATGACAATAAAGGTGGAAACTATATGTTCTAATATACCTACTATTTCAGGATAATAGTACAACAATGTCAGGATAATGACAATACTGACTTATTACAGTGTCTAATAATGCACAATTATCACCGGAAAGCCATTTACATAATAGTTTTGCTCATAGTATAGTCCAATGAAACCTACAGCAACAGAAATGCATTCAGCCAAATACAATCTAGGGCCACTTTCTAATTTCCCATAATTATTGCAACCATCACTAGGGTGGTTTGAAGTTCCATGTTTAAGTACTTAATATAGATCAGAGTATATAATGTTCACAAAAGTCCCAAGAAGTCAGCATTTTCATTACCACTGAGATACCAGAAAGTAGATTTCCAAGCTCAAGGTCAAGATGAATAGTTGAACTAGTTTAAACTCAGGTGCATTAGAGTCAAAGTTGGTGTGCTGACTCCTTCTGCCTTCTAATCAAAATATAATTCCAAACCACTGTCTCGATCAATACGTATAATGTTCCCTTCCACAGTGTATGAGTCATTATCACAGCTGTGTCTCATCTTCCCTTTACCTTGACTCTAAACTAAAATTGTCAAAAGAATAGCTGGTAAAGGTGAAAAATTAGCAACAAGGATGCCCGTTATAGAAAGGGGAACCTAAATAACATAAAATAAAACATAGCATATGAAATATCATCTATTACTTTGATGATAGGATTTACTTATCTGTAAGGATTGTATATAAATAGGTCTACATAGGCAAAAGAGGAAGAAAAAAAAGAAAACTATCTGATTTTCCAGGCTAGGAGACAGACACCCACTCCTGATTCCAGCCACTATTGTGGACTGACTACTGTGGAAGAGACTCTGATAAGCTGACGAGACTCCAGTGGATGAACTTGTTCTGAGGGATATCTGAGTACGCAGGGTTGACTTGATAAGCCTTAACATATATGACAGAATACATGAAGTATGGTGGGGGATATTGGTGGTGTCAGTGGAGGAGAGGTATAAAGATGATTAAGGTGCTTGTATGAAACACACAGAAATTCAATAAAAAGTACCCAAGAAAATCCATTCTCATATACACTGAGAGGGGCTGGACCTGGAGAGATGGTTCAGTGGTTAGAAGCACTGACCGCTCTTGTAGAGGACCTGGGTTCGATTCCCAGCACCCACATGGTAGCTAACAAAACTGTCCAGTAACTCCAGTTCCAAGGGATACAGATCTCTCTTCTGGCCTCCATGGGTATTGCATGACAAGGTGTACTTACATACAAGTAAAGAGTACACTCATACAAATAAAATAAAAATAATAAATATTTTTAAAGGGAGCTCATTTTTAAAGGGGAAAAATTAAAATCTCCTGGATTTTATATCTCCCTGTAAGTCCTTAGACTATTATCTGAAGCTTCATTTTATACATAATGAACTAGAGCTAAACCTGGATTATTTAGAGATGAAACTAACCAAGCAAATCTATAGAAACACAGCATTTAGAATCAAAACGTAAATGCAGGGGCCTGGGAGAGGACTTGCTGCATAGGCATGATGGCCCAAGTTGCATTCCTAGAATGCATGCAAAGTTTGGCACACAACAGAGTGCCCTGTAAGCCTTGCACTCCTGTGGTAAGATGGCAGGCAAACAATAGCAGGCCTGCTAGCCTGGCTTAAGCATTAACAAGTGACAAGATTCTCAAGCAAGGTGGAAAAGAAGACCTGACCCCTGAGGTTTCCTTCTAATCTTGATACACATGGACATGCACACATAAACATAGGCACACACACACACACACACACACACACACACACAATTTTGGAAGCTTTCTCTGATTTTTATTATGTCCTTTAAGTGAATGACAAAGTGGAGTGTGTGTGTGTGTATGTCTACTAAATCCTTTATGAAGTTCAAATGTTATATAGATGTAAGTTATTTACCTTACTTACATGTATTAAATGCTAACACTTTTCCATACACATAACCATATTCTCAAGATGCTTTTTATGCAATGGAATCTGATGTTTTACCTATATGTTTGATTTAGATTCTTCAACCTAATAAAGTTTAACTTCTAAAATATTTATGGGATCTCATATACTATATAGACCAAATAATATGACTGTTTTAGTTCATATCCAACTAAAAGACAATATCTAAAATTAGATGTTTAGGATGTTATAACAACAAACACTAGCTAGCATTCTAAAAATTTTAGACTACTCTCTATCTTATGAGCTTTAATTCTAAATTGCTCAATTGTCAGAGAGGAGAAGGGAAAATGTATTTTATATATTTCAATTCATGATTTTAGTGCAGAGTAAACTTAATCTGAGAAGCATAATAGACTAAAATGGATGTTTAACTCAATATAATCAAACCATTGTTTTAAGAAGTCAAAGAAATTCTTTTAATGAAATGTGAATATTTTTACCATAGGATTATGTTAGTATGATTAGAAAACTGATAAAATGTTCAGTCCTATGAATTAAAGAGAAAAATCTCACAAGTCTCATTTTCCCTTGTCTACAGAGAATATTCCTAATAAAAAAAATCTTAATTTTCATTTTATCGGACATATAGAAAGGGGAGCTGCTTTGTCAAGAACCTTGCAATGAGCTAGAGAGAGTGGAAAGCTGTTTGTTGTGAGATGTTTAAAAATCAAAGAGAAATAAAATAGACTCTCTGCTTGAAATTTTTGTGTAATTTAACTCTTCATTACTCATTTACCATGCAACATGCCTAGGGGCTATAAGAACCAAAATGACTGAAGCCTGATCCTCTAACTCCAAACTCACATAGTAACAGTACCGATGAAAATGTCAGCAAGAAAGGAGAAAGCAATTTAATAGGGACTATGATGTAACCTTGCATGAAGTATTGCAGAGATAAAGATAAAGAATTGGTCCTTTCAACAGAGCATATCTCAGGAAATCTGATAGAAGAGGAAACTCAGAGGGGGCCTGGAAAGATGAATGCAAATTTACTGATCAGACACCATGGAGATAATCCTGTGAATTGAGGAAAAGAAGTAAGGCAGATTGAGAAGTCAGAAAATATTGTGCTTGATATTGGCTGGGCTCTGGTCTGAACAAATAATTATTTTAACAGCCATTTTTATTTCATATCTTATACTTTCCAGACTTAGTGCTATGAATAAAAAATATTTGATGATACACTAGAATTGAAACTCAGCAAGTCTTTTAAAAATTTTGGCTGGAGTTTGATGGGAAAATGAGATACAAGTGCCAACTACTACTCCTGTTTCATATAAACGAAAATTCAAATTCATCCATAAGTTAGCAAATTATTCATTTGGGGGGAAAGGTATACGACATCATTTTCATTATGTAAAAGGAACCAGTGGGGTGGAGATGGTTAATCTGTGATGATGAGGAGGTATAATACTCCATACAATAAGAAATCTTTGTTTTCAGAGTATTAAAATATATTGCTGTAGAGTTCTATAAAAAATTGGGGGGTTAACTTGAGAAAGCCTGGACGGAAACCTAGGCTAATTTCCTTCTTATTTTGTTTGGATATGTAGATTGTGCCTCCACAGGAGTGCGAGCCCAAGGAGTCTTATGAGTACTCAGACCCCATTGGAGAAGTATAGCCTCTACCAGCTGGGCAAGAGGCAGAGCCTTGAGGAGCCACTCCTGAGTGTCAGTTCCTATTGCTTACCCAGAGCCTGTAGTACTATTAGCTTTATAATAAAATGCGTATTTTTGAGGAAAAGGTTTCATGTCTATCTGTACCCCCCCCCTTTTATTTAAGCCATCAGTCTCCAGAAGACAGTTGTATTATACATAACTATAGGGTGGAATCGAGGCTCAGATTTCATCAAATTCACCCATGTTGTTTTGGGTGACTATATATGATTAACTTGGGGAGCAAACTTAATTTCTTATGTTAAATCATCTTAAAGAGAATGCTACAAGGTGATACTGTACAACAGAGAAACTATAGAGAACATTTGTATGTGCCAATCCCAGAGTTATTTCTCTACAAATTTTATGTATAACAAATGTGGACAACAGCGATTTATATCTCCATTTAACTCGGATGCATTACCGTTGCAATTCAAATCTTAAAACTAACTACGGGAAAAGATTTGTGTGTTCCAATAGGACAAAATGTCACCAACTTAACGGCTGAGAAAGAAAAGAAACAGCTTTGCATTGAGTAGGATGTACCAGAAAGTGCCAACTGAAAGGTTGACCCGTCCAAACATCGAAAGGAAGAAAAGCCTCAGATTTCCATAAACATCAAACCCCCCTGTGGATCCTACATGTAACAACTATTTATAATGAGTCCTAATGAAACTTACCTTTTAGGTGCCGCAAAGGTTTTGATATGAGAGACTTTCTTGCCTCCCCCCCAGAACAAGGAGAAATATGACGATGATGAGGTCGCTCTCCAACGGTAAATTGGAGACAACTATTATAGAGGTAATCTCTTATAAAACTGGTAAAACTGCCTTCTTTAATTGACTAATAGACATAGGAACTGTGAAAAGGATTATTCTCTATTCAGAACCAAATATAATACTAAAGTCTCCTTAAGCTATGCACTTAAGCAAAATATATTAATACAGGAGCTCTGACATCAGCAATGGATTATTCTACCAGGGAGATGTTGGCCAGGGGATCCAAGGCCCCACAAAAGGTAAAGGCTCCTTGCCTCTAAACTGGGATACCTGCAAGAAGAGAGGCGATAAGGCCCTGCTGATGAAGACCTGAATTAACATGGGAAAGATGTATTGAGACCACAACATGCAAGTGTACAGATGGCCTCTGGAACACCAAGAGAGTGTTACCAAAGACCACTAAACCATAAGCAAATAGGGTCTCTTGAGTCAAGCAAGACTCCACCGTCAGCACAGCTACACCTCACCTGCCTGGAAATACTGTGCAGAGCAGAGGCAGCCATATGCCTGCTATCCCAAATCTAATTGGCTATTGGTCCCTCTCCTTGGAGGAATAACCATGGCTTGATGCCACAAGCTTACATCCTCTACAGGTTAGGAGATGTCATGAGCCACAATAAGACCCTGTCATATTTAATAGGGGAAAAATGTAATCATGGATCAACATATCATCTAAACATATGTATGTCATACCAAAAGTAACCTACGCATATACTATTTAATGCTGTTTAAATACCTTATATCTAATTGCTTGTGCCTTGCATTAGTAGGATCGAAAGGTTATTCCTGGACAAACTGTCAGCCCATGAAAGGAAACAGCCAGAATTGACCAGAGTCCAAGACGACAGCTCCAGAGAGAGTGGACTGTTTTGCTTCTCATCCACCTGAGCCCCTTTTCTAAGAGCCTAGGGAATAATCTGTGGAAGAGGGGGTGTGGTAGAATGTAAGGGCTGCTATTGGGGTGAATGGTGAAACTACAGCAATGTAATCTGGACACTCATTTGATCAACCTGATTGAACATACAACCCCTCACCCCCCGCTGGAAGGTGGGGCTGTGGGGGTTTGGGCACAACAGCCTGCAAATTGGTTTTACATGAAGGATACTTGTACTCATGGATTATCACTTATAGCTAAAAAATGAAAAAAAAAAACTGAGAGAAATATGCAGGACAGTTATGGCAGAATGCATGATCTCGGTTGGGGTGGGGGTGGGGGGGAAGGGAAAGGGAAATATGCCTGAACTGAATTGGAAAATGATGTATGAAATGCACAAAGCATCAATAATAAAAAAAATAAAAAAATAAAAAAATAAAAAATAAAAATAAAATGCGTATTTTTATTATAAGAAAACCATGAATGCCAAGATGGTAAAATCTGGGCTTGGAGGTGAGAGTATCCCTGGCATGGTAGCGATGGGCAAAGATAGAAGCAAACAGGAGACCCAGAGTACAAGAAATGGTCTGCAGTCTAGCATAGGCATGGCTAGGAGCAGCTTAAAATTACTTTCTTCCTTGCTAAAATTACTTACTGCCATCAAATTCTCACTAACATTTGGTTTAACATCAAAGTTTCCTTATTTGTATCAGTTTTCTTAGACTGAATGGTGTAGTTTCTTTAACTCCAGTAGTATTGGTACTTTAGGAGTGCTGTGAGAGAAGATCTGCTCTTTACCACTCTTGACTTATAGGGGGCCATCTTTTCCTTGTCAAGTCATGTAAGTTTTCTTCCATGTCCGTCATGCAGGCCTTGGTGTGCTTGGAGAGAAGTTTAGAAATGAAGAACAGGACATATTCTGATAAATAGCTTTCTTTTTCACTGTGTGGACTAGAGAGCTTACAGCCCCAGAAGGGAACCTACTACCATTATTTTTCTAAGAAGACATAGCACCAAATTGACCTCTAAATTCATGTCTCTACAGACAGATTAGTGAAGCTCTCTGACCTCATTGGAGAAGTGTATCCTTGTGCAGTGGTTAACCCAGAAACTCACAGCTGGTCAAAGTGCAGAGAAGTATCTGTGGATTGCTCAGCCATAAATAGGAAATCTATATCACATCTCTTTCTCCAAAGTTCACGGGCCATCTCAAGAGAGGCCCCAGAAAAATTATCAAAGTCAGAGGTCAAGGAGGACTTGAGTAAAACAATATCCTCTGGAGATGACAGGACCGCTGCACTCATAAACTCAGGACAACTGAACAGCTGTTGCCCTGTGCATAAAACCTATCCAATACCAAATCAGTCAACACTCTGCCATGGAGGAGAAGAGTTCAGAAGCCTCTAGCCTAAGCTGAGGAGCTATTGACAGTTGATGGGAGCTTCGAGAGGGAAGGTCCATTTGCTTTAAGAGTATGGACCTTTGTAAGTACACCATGCTCCAGTGGATGGCCCATGAGTATATAGCAAACATAGATTGGACTTCGTTGCTTGTAGAAAATAAATAAATGAATGAAGCAAAGACGTGAAGTTAAGAGGGAAGTAGATTAAGGGTGGATCTAAGAGATATTGATGGAATTAAGGTTAGGTGAATCTGCTCAAAATACATTGTATGCACATAGAAAATTTAAAAGACTTAATAAAATTAGTGTAGTAAAAATATACGAAGAAAGTTAAGGCAATATAGAGCATAAACCCTCCTACCTGGGTACACCGTTTGTTCTGAAGGGTCTGTCCTGATTCTATCAGTGTTTATAACCATTGCTTCCTGTGATTATACCTTGTCATTTCCAAGGAGATTAAGTAGCTAAAATTGATGACAGAATTCCATTTAGAATTCAAAGCTCAGTAGAACAAAATATTACCAACCTAGGGAGGCTTGTTTCAACTTCCTTTTCACTCATTTCAGAGAGCCATCTCTGGATTTGATGAGCAGTAATTTGTTTCTCCACTTCTTCTATGGTCACACCTTCTGTGGGAAGGACAATAATCAAACTAAAATCATCCCCATTGTAAGGCAATTCCAAAACCTGGTACTTCACAGATGAGTCAGAAAAATAACCTGGAACAAAGAAAGTACAACATTAAATGTCATTGTCAATTATTTATCCAAGCCACACTTTAAAATACACAGTTTTACATATTACCATATTTTGTTCTCAGCAGAGCCTTCATCATGGGAACCTTGACTGTTGAACCATCTTTCTTAGTAAAACTCATCATCTCTGTGTCCTCTTTCCTGAATTTCTGTTTCCAATCCCCCTTGAAGTAAATGGCATTTACCAGAATGAGGCGAGTCAGGGGGTTAAAGTCTTCCTCTGAAAACATGCTCTTAATCTTTCCTGTGAAAAGAATTGAGGACAAAGCAGGAAGGAAAAACTTCAACAGTGATTCAACTGAATTGGTTTAGACAAAAATGCCTGGAAAGAGATTTTGGACAGGGTGTTTCATCATCTCTCCTTAGCAGTTATATGAGCAAAGGGGAATACCATTAGATAGTTCATTAAGAAACAGGTGCAATTAGAAAAACCAGGAAGTTGGAAATGAGGCTGTTCCAGGAAGTTGTGTAATGCACTCTAGTGAGATTATGTGCACAAATTGCCATTCATGCAGATAAAAACAGAAATGAAATATCTTCCTGCATATTTTTCAGTTTTATTCAGATCATCAGATTTAGTAAGTTAATGGTATGATCAAACTTGTCACTCTCATAGCTGCAGCCAGTGGCCTGTGGCTTGCCTGCAGGTCTTCCAAACAATCATTCTCTTCCTTAACTTCTCTATGTAGTGGGTATTTCCCGTGTTTAGATGGCATGTGTTCTTCATTCCGCATCCCTATAACTTCATCCCCACCTCACATTTGTAACTTGGGCCTCTCCATATGAGCCTATTCATGAAGAAGTTGGCAGCGTCTCACACAGTCACAAGTTTTAGAACTTAATCAACAAAGAAAACAAACTATTGAGAACCAAGGATATGCTTGTTACTTTAGTGCATTGCTGTTAAAATTTCTAATAATTCTGAAATGTGTCCATAGCATCCTCACATGAGAGGGAGCTGAGCTTACACTTTACTATACTTTGAATTCAAATCTATTCTTACATTAAATCTATGTTTAATCATTCTGGAATCTTTGCTACCTTGGGTTTAAAGGTTAGACTAGCATATTTTGATAAGACTATTAGTATTATCGTTAAACATTAATATAATCAACTAAAATTGTGCTAATTTTTTACTGTATACTTGGGAAAGTAGGCATTTGGATTTGACATATCTAACTTGTACCTGGACAAATATTACACTCTGGTTTCAGTATCGGAAAAAATTATGATGAAAATTTTTCCACTGAAATTCTATAAATAGATGTCTTTGAAAAGTTTAATAAACAAATGGTGTACTTTTCAAAATAGCTCATAGTTTCTCTGAATTTCTCTGGGTTTTAGAACTTAGTGTTAATTTAAATAAGTGAAATAAAATAGAATATTTGATATCTTGGATCCATGGTGGGAATAGGGAAATATTCAGCTATTCTTTACCTCAGGATATTAAAAGCCATGAAAACAATGGTAATAATTTTATGAAAGTGGAAACTTTACCATCCGTTTTGCTTTCTACCCAGGTACTTATTGTCTCTGCACAAGACTTTGCATCCTGAAAATCCACCAGTTGTGTAGCACTCTGAAAAAACTCCTTGTTGCCATGGAGATACTGTTCCTTCACAGAAAATCCTTCTTGAAGGTAGAGGGCACTGGCAAGATTAAATGTAAATTCCTGTTTTTCCTCTGTGATGGCAGAGAAAAACGACTTCAGCACAGAAACTTCCTCTCCTAAAAATAATTAAAAACATATTCTGACATATCAAACAATATATAAACAACAGCTTTTCAGCTTTGGATATAAGTATTGTGATTCATATCATCACTTTTGCATCTTTGAATCTAATTAATGATACTAAGCTAATGAAAATATTTAAAGCATTGACATCCTATAGGATATGTATTTGTGAGTGATTGTTGGGGTCAGGCTTCCTTTTGAAGTCCATTGGCTAATGGAAATTGGACATGATTGGACACTGGTCTGCTGGATATGCTAGATGAGATAACAGGATTATTATTCTTGGTAACTACTTTTTTTTTCAGTTTTTTACTGAATTTTTGTGTGCTTAAACAGCATCCCCCACCCCAGAAGTCATACATTCTGTTATTTGTGTTAAGCCCTATCTTGTCAGGTTAGTGTCCCTAGGCATTTCTCAGTGTAAGTTCATCCACTGGGGTCTAGTTAGGCTATGTGGAATCCTTACATTTATGAAGATCTGCGTTTCCTCGCCCACCAGTAATTAGCTGCCAATAATTCTGCAACTAACACTGGGGCTTGCTGCCCATTTCAACAGTTCTGTCCTGGGGTTTTGTCTGCTTCAGTATGCATGGGTCTTTTATTTTTTATTTTTTTAGTATGCATGCTGACACCATTGTTATAGGTTCATGTGAGCAAGGTCCTAGAAGCTTATAGGACTCTGTTTCCATTGTCATGCACATTCTCCCTGTCTCCTCTTCTGCAATGGTCCTTGAGTGCTGGGGGGATGAAGTTTAACATAGGAGTCCTGACCAAGGCCCCAGACTGAAGATCCTTTCTCTCCATGCTTTGGCCATTTGCCCTTTGTCATTCTGGCCCTCTGTTGCATGAGGAAGTCTCATTCATAAGAACTGAGAGATTCATTAGTGTCCTCTTTTCTGTGAGCCTTAGGTTAGGTGTAGAGGCTACATGGAAGAGGTGCCACTTGGGCTTGGGCAATTCACAGCCACTGTCTGTGTGTGACCAGTCAACATACTCTGTAAATCAACTTTTATGTAAGAAAAAGAATTTAACATTTTTCATTTTTCAGAAACAAAATTATGTATTTATGCAAGTTGAACAGAAAACTCAACTTTTAATCACATTTAGGTTACTTAATGGGGAATTTATGGTTAAGTTAATGAGTTATGTTTATGTTAATGAGTGTTGATGGAGGTATGACATTGATAAAGTTTTTAATGTTACCTTTACTTCATCATTGGAAGACAGGTTCTCTGTTGAGAAACTGCACTGTCCTGGTTTCAAAGCTTATAAGATAAGGCTTATAATCACCTCCAGACTTTTGTAAAAATCAGAAGCGCCTCCTTCTTTGGACTCATGAGTCTAAGTACTTTGACTGTCTATGGGGTCAGTACAACTGTTTAACCATTCCAACTATAACCACCAGTTAACATCAACAAGGGGAATTCCCACCAGGTGACGATTCACTGGGGAGCAGTCGGACCACAGTGCTGTGAGAAAGCTATGCATGACTTGTCAACTCTGATCATTCTCTCCATCATTTCTTATTAATTTCTTGACATGATCAAACATTTTTATGCACTTCTGGCTTAATCTTGGAGCTCAGTCATCAAGTTAGGAAATGCTTTCAAATAAAAGATTTGTTCTGGACCATCATTACATCTTCAATTAAATACCGAGCATGCCACTTCTGTAACTTGAAAATTGATTGTATATGATTACTTTCTATTAAAGAAAACAAATACCATTCATCATTAAAATGTTCCTTGGCTGGGCATGGAGGCACATGCCTTTTATCCCAGCATTTGAGAGTAGAAGCAGGCAGATCTCTATAAATAAATAAGCCTTGAGTGGAGTTTTATAAGTATTACTGGGGGGGGGCAAGATAGTTCAGTCATTAAAGTGTCTGCCATGCAAGTAAGAGGAGCTGAGCTTGATCCCCAACACCATATACAACCCTGTAATACCAGCACTAGGGAGCCAGAGACAAAAGAATACTTGGGGCTTGCTGGCCAGCCTAACTAACCAAATTGATGAGCTCTAGAGATCCTGTCCCCAAGATAAGGTAGAAAGCAATAGAGGAAGTCACCTGACTATGACCTCTGGCCTCCACAGCACATACATGTCCACATGTACACCAATGAATATGTACATATATATACAAACACACATACTGAGGAGAGTTCATTATAACTATCCAATGGAGATACTCATAATATGTGAAAATATGCATTTTTATTATAAGTTAATAGTACTAGAGACTCTTTGGGTAAGCAATAGGAGCTGTCTCCTCAAGGCTTTGTCTCTTGCCCAGCTGACAGAGGATGTACTTCAGCACTCATGACTCCTGGGTCTTATACTCCTGTTCAGGCACAATCAACATATCCATACAGGAAATAGATTACATTATGTTTAAGACTTAAGGTTCTCTCTGCACTGGGACATAGACAAAGGTATAAATGATTTAAATTTTAAAATCTACTTTAACATGATTAGACTTGAGGATTTCTATAGAACTCGATAACCCTGAACTTTTCTACACAAAAAGAAGAAGAAAGTTCATCTGTTTTGTTTGTTTATACGATGATTCCAGATGCCATAATTTATTGCCGTTTGAAGCTTGAAAGGTTATTTCAATACCTGGGAAGCAGTAGAGAAGATTTCTTGAGTAAAGACAAGAAATGTTCTCTGAAAGAATTATGTCAACTCTCATCAACAAAGCTCTCTCATGCAAAAAGAGGGCCATGAACATAAAAGGACACAAATGGCCAAAGGATTGAGAATAAGAGTCTGCAGAGTGTGGGTCCTTAGACAGGACTCCTGTAATTAAATTTCACCTTCCCAGGGCTCAGGTACCACTGAGGAAGAGGGGTGAAAAGGTTTTAAGAGCCAAGGGAGGGGGCGCATGACCATATGGAACTAGATTGTTACAGGCCCCTGGATCCTTTTTCATATGAACCTACAGCAATTGTGTCAGCCTGCACAAGACCCATACGAACTCAAGCAGACAAAAACCCAGCACAGAACTGCAGAAATGGACAACAGGCCCCAATCTTAACCAAAGAACTATTGGCAGCTGATTACTGCTGGGTGAGGAAGAGCTGATCTTCTTAAAGGTGGGGACTCCAAGGGGCTGGAGAGATGGCCTAGCGGTTAAGAGCGCCGACCGCTCTTACAGAGGACACGGGTTCGATCCCCAGCACCCACATGGCGGCCAATAGCTGTCTGAAACTCCAATTCCAGGAGAACTCCAGCTCCAGCGGAATCCGAGACCCTCTTCTGACCTCCGCGGCATTGCACGACACGGGTGCACAGATTTGCATGCAGACAGTACATCATTGATACACATACAGAAATAAAATTAAAAAAAGGTGGGGACTCCAGATAGGCTGGGTAGACCTCAGTGGGTGAACTTGCATTGAGGGAGGTCAGAGTTTACTAACTTGACTCAGTAGGCCTTAACACTAATGGCAGATGCATGAAGTCCTGTGTGTGTGTGTGTGTGTCGGGCGGGGGGGCGTGCTATGGAGGTCACCAGTAGAGAAGGAGTTATACAGATGATTAAGATGTTCTGTATGAAATACACAAAAATTCAATTAAAAACCTTATAAAATTAAAAGAATTAATGGCAAAAGACAAAGTGACAAAATTCCAAAGTAATTTTCAAGAATTCTAATTAATGAACATCTTTTTTTATACTCTATTTTTATTGATGTTTTATGTATTTCATACATCATTTTTCATTTCTGTTCAGGCATATTCCCCTATCCCTTCCCCCTACCCCACCCCATCCCATCCCAGATCATGTATTCAGTCATAACTGTCCTGCATCTTTCTCTCAGTCTTTTTTTATGCTTAGGAATTCACATTTTCCTCCGTTAATTTCATATTATTCTAAAATATGGATACATCCTCTCCACCCATATACAGTAATTACAGGGTCTGAAAATAATTGGTGGGTGGATTCTAGAGCCCATTGAGGCAATAACTGATAGTGGAAAGCAGAGAGGAGGGGAAAATATTTCTAACTCATTTGTCAGAGCAAATTGAATTATGATATATACTTAAGGCCTAAGACCATGTGACAAATACCTGGCCTTTGATAAATCACTGGACTACTTACTAAGTGGATGGAGGACTTTCACCATGTAGTACAAATTTGGAAGAAAATATATACATATCTGCTTATAAACTTGATTTGACTTACCAGTTAATGACCTCATTTAGTACAGATTGAAAAAGAATACATATGCATAGCTCCTAATCAGCAATGAGAAAAAAAATTGGTTTAATTTCCTAAAATAGAAGCATGAAGCACCTACAGATCATGAGGTGACTGGGGCTTGTTCAGTTACACCCACCCTCTAGAAAATAGTCTGTGATTCCATTACCTGTTCATTCTTATTTTCTGTATTCTTTGAGAATTTTATAAATTAATATTTTATATGCATTATTTCCACCCCTTATAGTCCCCCTCCAACTCCTCCCACTCTCCTAGTCCCTTTTAAATTTTCCACATGTTTAGAGTTCAATAGCTAATTACACGTCCATGTGATCCAAATGTAAATACACAAATAGCTCAAGGGGCTGAAGCACTCATGGCTCAGCAATGTGCTTGCCCATTCAGTGTGAGGACCTGCGTTTGATCCCCAGCAGGTATATGAAAAGTCTTGACAAGGTGCTACATGCTTGTAACCTCAGCATTATGGAGGCATCCCAGGTCTTACTGGCCAGTCAGTCTAGGCATCTCAGGATGCTTCAGGAATTGTAAGAGGTTCTATATAAAAAAACATAGAAAGCATTTGAGGGAGTTACCTGATGACAAACTCTGGCCTTAACATGCACGTGCACACACATATGTACATTCACACAAGCACATGCATACAAAAAGTCAAAATTATGAAAAAAAAATAGACAGGATTAGTTTTTGTCTCTTGGTCTTGTCCCACGTGACTCTGCCAGCATTGCCTGCTGACTTGCCAGCCTCCGCTCTCCCTTCACCCTACCCAGGCCTTTCCTCCATGTCTTTGCCATTTACTCCCTCCTCACTTGTGTCTCTTCTTTTACTTCTTCATTCTCTCTTACAGTTTCCCTTGCTTCTTTTAGCACTCCCTTCCATCTATATCTCTCTATCCTTTAGAAAGTAGACTAGAGAATTATATGGGTAGATTCTAGTAACTGGTATAAAGTCTAATTTTTCAGGGAAAATATAAAATGACCCCTATGAAGTTCATCGTGTCATTTTTAGAATTGGTCCTAGCCAAAGTACTCATGCACATTTTGCCTTTGTCTTCTCATCTGTGGATAAGGGCTGTGTTTCCCTTATAAAGTGGTTACAAATATTGCCTGAGAGTTTGTATCAGGCATATAGGCCTGTGGCCGATGCAATGCATCCATGTTGATGGTGCCCTGTTATTATTACTGTGATTATTATGTTCAAATATCCCACACTTTTAGATGTATGTGTTTCCCTCTAAGATGCATTTATCTGGGAATTTTAATTTCAGAGGCCTATTTTGATAGCTTGCTGTAGGATCAAGTGTACAGATATTCATAAACATTTGATTACTTATCAGAGCAGCACCGTGAGATGTAATATTTCTGTATGTGGTAAGGTGAGATTTACTGAAATTAAAACTAAGTCTGGAATACAACAGCTTCATTATATGTTATGCACAAAGGAAAACCCTGACAATTAACTTTTTGCCAGTACTTCTCCTGTACAAAATTGCTTTATTTAAAATGAAGCAGTTGTGCCTTGCAAATATTATTTTCAGAAATATAGATAAACTTCCCTAAGTCAAATGTATTGAAATTAGTTATATTTATGGCAACTAAACTACCAAATCAAAAACCTAGATGTCTCTTCTTATACTTAGGGGACATTATGTAACTGTGACATAAAAGATTCACTTCAAGCCATGCAAGCTGCAAAGAGATAAAACCAATCATGAGTCAACCCAGCTGTAAAGCCTAATTACAACAGTCACCAGCAGAGCAAACTATAATTATTGGTGCAGTGGTGGCACTTTTATCTTGGGGGTAATCAACAGCTGTCTAATTGGACTTAAGGGCTGCTCAATGGGAGGAAACATGTATAATATTGTAAATATCACCAAATATATGGCTGTAGAGGTCATAGATCCTTGAGAGAAAAACTACATCTGTCGCATCCCTAGACAAACGTAATTTCTTACTATATGCTAAATGTGCATTCTTTTTTAAATTTTTATATATTTTTATTTATTTATGTGTATGAATGTATTGTCTGCATGTAGGTTTGTGCACCAGTGTTGTGCAATGCCGCGGAGGTCAGAAGAGGGCGTTGGATTCCCCTGGAACTGGAGTTCTCCTAGAATTGAAGTTACAGACGGTTCTCAGCTGCCATGTGGGTGCTGGGGATCGAACCCGGGTCCTCTTTAAGAGCAGTCAGCGCTCTTAACCGCTAGGCCATCTCTCCAGCCCTAAATATGCATTCTTATATTTATAGACAAGTATACCTTTCACCACTCATCAAAGAAGTGGGTTTTTTGCAATATATGAAGACTATTACAAAGTTCCACAACTGCTCAAGCACAACGAAAAAGTGTCTATGAGATACCTAGCCCTAACTGACACATCTATACCGTAAAATCTACACCCAAGGCTCAGGGAACATAGTGGAACAGGGCAGGGCAGAGAGAATATTCATGCATCGCTCAACTCTCACCAAGAAGTCTTCCTCATGCAACAGAGGGTGATTAACCCAGAAAGCCACAACTTCCTAAAATGTCAAGAATAAGAGACTGAATGAAGACTGCCTGTCCCTGGATAGGACTCCTATATGAAGCCTCTGCTACTCAGGGCTCAGGGACCATTGAGAAAGAGGGTGGGGATAGATGACAAGAGCCAGGATGGTGGATGACCACAAGGAAACAGTTTTCTGGGCAACTGAGATCTTGTTCATAACTTAAAACAGTGGTGGCAGTATATATAAGACCCACATAAAACCAAACAAAAACCCAGCAAACAACTAAGGAAATGGGTAAGAAGTCCCAACCTTAGGTGAGGAACTATTGGTAGTTTATCACTGCTACGTGAAGGAAAGTTGGTCTTCCTTAAGAGAGTGATAATAGGGCTGGAGAGATAGCCTAGCGGTTAGGAGCACCGACGCTCTTGCAGAGGACCCGGATTCGATCCCCAGCACCCACATGGCGGCTAAGAACCGTCTGTAACTCCAATTCCAGGAGAACTCCAGTTCCAGGGGAATCCGAGACCCTCTTCTGACCTCCGCGGCATTGCACGACACGGGTGCACAGACCTGCATGCATACAATACATTCATACACATACAAAAATAAATAATTAAAAAAAGAGAGTGATAATAGAGAGGTTGACTAGGCTCCACAGAAAGACATTTGAAAGCACAAACCTGACTAGATAGGCCTTAACATACATATTAGAATGCACAAAATCTGGTGTGAGGGCTATGAGGGTGCAGAGAGAGGAGGGAGTCTAAACCTGCTCAAGGTATATTGTATGAAATGTACACAAATTCAATAAAAAATTTAAACCACTATCCGCTGAGAACCTGAGCTCTAGTCAGTTTTGTGCTTTCAAATGGTATGCATTAATGGGGGTGCCAAGGGGGCCGCTGGGAACAATCACCACCCACAGCCAGAAGCCTTCCATGGATATTTTAAGTGCTTCCCCCTACTTTTTTATTTGACTGTATAAGTTAATGCTTTTCTTGGTTTCGTTGTGGGAGAGTGTACTGTTTATGCATATAAGCACTTTTCTTGCATTTATGTAACTGTATCTGTAGGTAGAACCAGAGACCCAAAGAAGGTGGTGGATCCCCTAGAACTGGAGTTACTGACAGGTGTGAGCTGCTCTTGTTGGAGATTCAGACTGAACCCAGGTCCTCTGGAAGAGCAGCCAGTGATCTTAAGTGCTGAGCCATCCTCCAGCCCAACTGTATTATTTTTATCAGAGAAATAGGAGAAGCAATAACTGAATAAAGGTTGAGTAAGAAATGTTATCCCTCTAAGAAGAAGTAAAATACAAGTGGTACTTGAAATGTGCATTTGTATACCTATGTTGCTTATAGACACATACGTGTACACTTCTAAATTATTATTGTATAATTTTCATCATGAAGCAATTGTAGGTAAATAAAATGCTTACATTTGTGATTCTCAATTTTATTACAATTTGAGTTTTTATATTTTCCAC
The DNA here is from genome assembly GCA_009823505.1 of Rhizomys pruinosus. Taxonomy (NCBI): domain Eukaryota; kingdom Metazoa; phylum Chordata; class Mammalia; order Rodentia; family Spalacidae; genus Rhizomys; species Rhizomys pruinosus. The sequence continues at coordinate 2,522,132 of VZQC01012107.1, forward strand.
CTGTTGAAGTTCTTTGATCCCAAGCTTCTCCTTAATATCTTTAAAATAAACTTGACCATGTACATATAAAGAGTTGCAGGTTAAGACTCACCTCTCTGAGCTTCCTGAAGCCGTAGAGTTTGTCTTAACTGCTCCTGTGCTCGTCCTTTTGATCCCAGTTCTATCATTCCAAGAAGCACAGTTGTTCCAAGAGGGGAAAATATAATGTTGTTCTTATGAGATGAACAGATAGCTTGGTAAAGATCCGCTGCAAATTCAGCATGTTTTTGAGCCAAGGTTTTCAAAGCACGGCTTCCAGAAAAAACCAACAGGCAACTCCAGAGCAAAATGTTACCCATTTGGACTTCTGTGCATTAATTTAAAACATATTAGTTTTTGAAATAGACTTTATCAGTAGACTTAATATAAGACATCTCTCCTAGGGCTGGAGAGAGAGCTCAGCGGGTAAAAGCACCAACTGTTCTTGCAGAAGACCCAGGTTTGAATCCGTGTCCACATGGCTGCTAACAACCATCTCCAGTTCCAGGAGATCTGATGCCCTCTTTTGTTCTCTGCGGCGACTGTATGACACAGGTGCACTTACACATATGCAAGCATAAAACCCAGACACATAAAATAAATATATAAAAAACTGCCCTTCCGGGCTGGAGAGATGGCCTAGTGGTTAAGAGTGCCGACCGCTCTTACAGAGTACCCGGGTTCGATCCCCAGCACCCACATGGCGGCTGAGAACCGTCTGAAACCCCAATTCCAGGAGAACTCCAGTTCCAGGGGAATCCGAGACCCTCTTCTGACCTCCGTGGTGTTGCACGACACGGGTGCACAGACTTGCATGCAGACAGTACATTCATACACATACAGAAATAAATAAAAATTAATAAAAAAATGTTAAAAAACTGCCCTTCTGTTAGAATATTCTGCACACATACATTTGTATATACATACAGAAGACTCTGTGAAATGGCCATTTCCTGAATAAGCACCATCTAACAGAAGAGTCCACATGCTATTTGTATTTATGATGTTCCTTCAAAAGCTAGGATAAGATTTAGAAAATTCCCTTTTCCTAAAATCAATGAAGAAACAACAGTTTTAGAGCATTGTCAGTACCAATTCTCTTTCTAAACAGCTTTTGGATTCCCCCACTGTCTTTTTCCATGGTTTGAAATTGCACACCTGTAACTCTGGTTGAAGGGCAACTTGTGCGCAGTTACTCTCAAAACGTTCATGGATCGGAAGCAGCAGATGAATCAAAAGAGACACATTCCAGTCTGGTTTGGGATTGGTAACACTGGGAGGCCAGCATACTCTAAATTAACTGAGTAGTCTGGCTAATTTTACACTGAGTTTTCTCGACCTCTATGGAATTTCACAGAACAAAACACTCCAATGCCTATTTCATAGTTTTGCAAAGGAAGGAAAAATAAATGGAAAAAATTGAAAAGACACAAAATGGAAGTCAAATATAAATGGCACAATAGACACAAAGGAAGAAAGAAATCTAAAAATATAATAAACCATTTAACAAAACAATTATGAAATGAGAATAGCAACTATTTGAAAAACAACCATTCAAAAGACTACCTTAACCATAAAGTATCCTCCAATGCAATTACAGAAAATTTAACCGTCTGATTATAACTTCAGTGGAATTAATTTTTGCAATATTATCATGTATCATGCTTGATACATTTCTGATTTTTTTTTGGTCTTTTTGAGACAGGGTCTCCCTGTACTCCCAGCTGTCCTGGAACTCACTTTGTAGACCAGACTGGCCTTGAACTCACAAAGATCCGCCTGCCTCTGCCTCCCTCTCAAGTGCTAGGATTAAAGGCGTGCGCCACCACACCCGGCCCAATACATTTCTGATTTTGAGGCTTCATAAATTTTAGTAATGCTAATTGAACTTTATAAATTGTACATATTAGCAGGTTGTTAGGAAGTAACCCTACCATTGGTGGTAGCAAAGATTAAAGCCTTCAGAACAGTGTTGTTAGACTTGAAGAACTGGACTAAAGCATTCCTGGAGTGTTTCTGAGACCATTATGAGACCAGTACGATCAGCAATAGGGTAAGAGTTACTAAGAAACACTATGGAGATAAAGATGATTGAATAGCCTTAAAAACTAAGCTGTGGAATAGTATTTCCATATTTCAGAACTTCTAATATATGAAGTAAAATTAGATTGGTATAAGCATAGATTTTACAACCAGCAAAATGACCTCAAAATGTAATAAAAAATAGCTGGTAGAATATAATATGCTGGTAAAGCAGAAATACAAATGCAATTATCAAGCAGATGCTTCATTAAGGCTTAAATAAAACATTAGGTTGAGGGAGTACAAAAGGAAAAAAGGCCATTCCTGAGAGAAATTTTACATCAAAATGAATGCCTACATGTTATGCTCTGGTATTTTCAATTTCACAGATTATTTCTGACTAAGATATCTGTTTGCTGTTATGTTAAGTCATCAAAATGTTATCAATATTTTGCATCCAAACTGTAATTAATTAGGTATCTCTTTCTGTACATGGCTAACTCTAGAAGGAAGGGTATAGTTTTCTAATAGCATCTGGGGATTAGGGTTATGCTCTTGTTAATACTTTTCATAATAAAATTTACATCTTTGAAAATACATTTCTCCCATAAATTCTCCTGCTATTTAAAAATTATAACATCAGAAAAATAACTGGTTTTAAAATTCACTTACCTAATGTGTCTTGGATAATATCTCATCAAAAAGTACAGAATATTGGGAAATGAACAACCTGATGAATAGTTCCTAATTTAGAATAAAATCTTTTAAGAAGTTAAAGGATATTTTAACTTTTAAAACAATCAAATAATTCCTACACCAAAGTGGATTCAGGTGCTACTTCTATACTTTATTAAACACTCACAGTCCAAGTTACTGAATATATACTTCATTTAAAAGCTATTTTAAGGTACTTACCCAGAATTAACTTCTGATTATTTACTGGAATGTTACAACCAAAATGTGCTTACTGGAAAACATTCATATATGGAGCACCTTATCAGTCGAGGTCAGTTCTATTTATCTTAAATGTTGCTTTATTCCTGTATAACCAGAGCAGGTGTACACTACACTGGAATGACTAACATGATCAAGTTAATGATGAAATTAAGGAAGAAGGCAATAAGACTAAAAATCCTTAAGTAAGTATGATTATCTTGTCTGTCATTTCACTTTTCATAAAAGTAAAAAGAGAATTTAGAAAAATGTGCCAGGACTCCAACATGAGATGATAAATGTAAGCCATCACCCATTGTCATTGTTTCAAAGTGCTCCTGAGTAAAAGATCAAAGCCAAATCAAGTCCATAAGGCAGAGACAAATGATTACTGCATTTACGGTTTGCAACAATCCGTCAGATTATACAGTCATCGGAGGCATTTCCTGTGGCTATGAGGTCTACTCTAATTTGTTTTTTGGTATTTTTGAGACAGGGTCTCCCTTTAGTCCCAGCTGGCTTGGAGCTTGCAATGTAGACCAGACTGGCCTTGAACTCGCAGAGATCCAGCTCCATTCTAATTTTTTGGAAGAGAATTGAGATTTAAAAATATATTCTTTATGTTCAACAAGAAAACAAGATTAAGATTGACTTTCTACATTTTATCAAGTTGATATTATTAACCACAGGTAACTTAATGAACACTGATGTTACTTCTATATGCTTTTAAAATGCTACATGATTTTCTCTATGAAACATCCACTAATAAAATATTGATGCATAATTGAGTGAGTTTTGTCTTCTTTTGTAGTTCAACTTAGACCCCTCACTGGCAGTCAGATATTAAGCACATGTATTATTCATATGGCCTTTGAGAAATGGAATGTTCAGGAAGTGATTATGTCACTATTGGTCACCATATTAATATTATTTCTGATAAAATGTGAAAAATATAATGTTCATATAAATCTGAAAGTGAATATCTTTTAATTAAAATATTTTATTATTCACAGAATTGGAAAAAAATCCTTAAATTCATATAGAAAAACAAAAGACCCTGAATAGCCAAAGCAAACCTGAATGTAAAAAGCAATACAGGGGTATCACTATACCAGACTTCAAACAATATTGTAGGGCTATAGTCATAAAAACAGCCTGATACTGGCACAAAAACAAACCTGTAGACCAATGGAATGAAGTTGAAGATCTAAACTTGACCAGACACAATTTCAACCACCTCATATTTCACAAGGGGCCCAAGAGGACCCAATGGAGGAAAGACAGCATCTTCAACAAATGGTGTTGGCAAAACTGGGTCACCACTTGTAGAAGAATAAAACTAATCCTCTATCTCTCACTCTGTATAAAAATCTACCCCAAATGGATCAAAGACCTGAACATGAAACCTGAAACTCTGAAGACAATAGAAGAAAAGGTTGGCAGCAACCTACAAGACATAGGTGTAGGAGCTGCACAGGAAATAAGATCAACAATTGACAAGTGGGATATCATTAACCTCAAAAGCTTCTGTACAGTGAAATGAATAATCAGGGAAGTGAGGAGAAAACCCACAGAGTGGGAGGAAGTCTTCACTAGTGATAGATCTGACAGAGCATTCACATCCAGAATATATATAAACTACTCAAAAAACAAAGAAGTAAGGAATCAAATGACTCACTCAAAAGATGGAGTAAAGAGCTGAGCAGAGACTTCACAAATGCAGAAATAAAGATGGCTAAGAAACATCTTTAAAATGTTCAAAATCGCTAATAATTAAGGAAATGCAAATTAAAACCACCTTATCTGCAGAATATTACACCAAAACACCAGAGAATATACTTTCTACTCAGCACCTCACAGAACATTCTACAAAATCAACCACATACTGGGGCACAAAAAAAATCTCAACAAATACAAAAGGATTGAAATTATTCCATACATTCTATCAGGCCACAGTGCAATAAAGCTCAATATGAACACCAGAATAAACCCTACTAGCTACAAGAACACATGGAGACTAAACAACACAATCCTGAATAATGAATAGGTCAGGAAAGAAATAAAGAGTGAAATAAAAGTATTCACGGAACTGAATGAAAAAGACAATATAACACAACAAAACCTGTGGGACACTTTAAAAGCAGTCTTAAGAGGGAAATGTATAGCCCTAAGTGTCCACATCAAAAAACAGAAAGGGAACTAATAAACAATCAACACACAGCTAAAAACACTTGGGAGACAACAACAAATGAACCCTAAACCCAACAGTCAGGAAGAAATCACAAAAGTCAGAGCAGAAATCAATGAAATAGAAACAAAGAAAACAATACAAAGGAAAAAAAACAAAAAAAGGTCAATGAGTCTAAAAGCTCCTATCTGTGAGTCTTATTTCTTTTACTAAAGTACTCCTGAGTGTGGAACCTGCCATGGAGTGTGGTCGACCTACCAAGAGTCACACCCTTAAAGAAAACTGACTTGTCTTATCCTATTATCTATCGACTGCCAATATCGCCTTAGCTAGAGGTAGGACTTCAATGGCCACATCCCAATAGGAATTTGTCTGACTTGAGTTTGAGCTGGTCTTCTAAATGCTGTCACAATTATGTTCATATGGGTCAATTCCCTGCTGTCTGGAAAACATTATTTCCTGGAATTATCAACCACCTTTGACTCTACAATCATTCCTCTGCCTCTTTCTTGAAGAACACTGCACTCTAGGTGTAAAGGTTGCATTGTAGATGCACCATATAGGTTTGGAAGCTCCAAGGTTACTTGTTCTCTGCATTTTGACCAGTCGTGGAACTTTGTAATAGCCTCTATCTGCTGCAAAAAGAAGCTTCTTTGATGAAGGGTGCCTGTGAGCATAAAGATAAGTATTTAGGTGGTGGTGCACACCTTTAATTCCAGCACTTGGGAGGCAGAAGCAGGTGGATCTCTGTGAGTTCAAGGCCAGTCTAGTCTACAAAGTGAGTTTCAAGATAGCTGAGGCTACAGGGAGACCCTGTCTCAAAAAAACAAAAAGTGTAAATATTTAGAATAATTATATTGATTTTTAAAATGCCAATAGTAAGTAATCCTTAAGGGACTCCTTCAGCTATGGGTAGCTGGCTATATTTACAGTACCAAGCATGAATTCTCCTCCACTGAGGGTTTTAAATCCAACTAAACAGCTGTTGCTTAGCTCTGAGATAAAAGTGCCACTATTGCACCATGGGGGGTATATTGCTGGGCTTCTCACTGTGGTTGTTGATGGTCTTTACACCTGGGTCAGAATAGTGATTAATTTTTCTCCATTGACACTTATCTAGCACCTTCTGATGCTATGGGAGGTAGTTCTCAGGGAAGAGGCATCCAGGTTAACTTCAGTTTTAGTCCCTTGTCTGAGTGTGTGGTTTCCTCAGCAATAGGTACTTATTTTCATGTCCTGGGAGGCAACCAAGGGGAATGGTAATAGCCTATCTTGTTTTGAGAGTCTCTTGGACTACGTTGGCCAAGATCTCAGATCTCAAACGGAGGTTTTCCATGCTATGACTTTATGTGTGGAGCATTATCACCCTACGTGACATAATTCCACTTAAACTATATAGAGGCATCTCCAAATGTTGTTTAAATCTTGGCGTTTCTGCCAACATTACTTTCTCTAACATAAAGCTTTTTCTAGACTTAACACTGCTAGAAATAACTTTCCAAACAGAGCTGTGCAACCCAAGAACACTATCTTCCAACTTGTTCTACACATAAATATAGATCAATCAATCAATACTTTTCCATCCATGTAGTGACACCAGCAGCCATTCCTCACTAGTACCCATAGCTACCAAATCATTCTATGTGCACATTACTCAGATCATAATGTGATTTATTCAAGAGCCAGCCATTACTTATCCTTCCTTACAGTGGCAGAGACAGCCACTCTATCTTATTAAGACCATTTAGTGGCGCTGTTCTGTAGTGACCTTAGATTAGAGCAGTTCAAATGAAATGGGCATTTTCCTGTCTCTTTTGGAGTAAAAAGCAATAACCATGAATTTTTTTTCTTCCTCTTTTAAGCTGTTTTAATAGCCAATAAAGTATCATAATTAACCATAAAATATTATTGCACACCATTTAAATATTCTTACAAATCTGTTCTTTTTCTATGCTTTTGCCCCTAGAGAATCAAAAAGAAACAAATGCCTTGCTGTAATTTCAACACCATCGATAGCAAGGTGGTACATTGCTATCACATTGCTTTTTTTACATTCCATTGCTTTTCTTAGGTTTCATAGTTTTTAGAGTGAAAATGTACTTAATTCCAAACTTTAAACATATAAGGTAAATGTACTCATCAGTAAAGAACCTAAAAGTTTAATTTTCTATTTCACATGGATGAATCTCAGGAAATTTAGTTCTTCAGTTTGCTCCATATATTTTGAATAATAAAAATAAAATAATTCCGAAAAGAGAAAATGTTGTTATATCTAATATAAATGTAGATATTACAAACAACTATGGAAAACCATGACATATCTTAATGCGACAAGTTCTTTTCACTTCAGAAAAATAGCCTTTAAATGATCGAATTTGAGGATTAATTTCAGAAACAGTTGACGATTCTCCACTCTGTTATCATTTGAGGTAAAATCCTGTTGCCTGCCTAGCACAATTAGATGCTATAAGGTACGAAAGAAGAGAGACATAACAATGAAATGTCTTTCTTTTGCCTTTTTCAGTTTATGAAATTATTAGAACAGTAACATTAAAAGAAACCTTCAGAGCTTTAAAGCTCTTATTGAATTTATTAAATACATTCTGAGAACAGCTCCTCTTGATTGTTTTTATGGAAGAGGACATGAAGTTCATGAGGGAGGGAGAGTTCCACACTGCATAGAGCATTGTACACACACACACACACACACAGAACACATGCAACACACAACACACACATACAACACCACAATACATACATACATATATATAGAGAGAGAGATAAATAATAGATAGATAGAATAGAGAAGGAGAGATAATAGTAGATAGATATAAGCTAGAAGCTAGATTAGATAGATGGCTAGATAGATAATAGGATATGGATATAAGATATAGATATATATGAGGGGGGGTATCTGTATTCAAAACGACGGTCATCTCCCATGCTCCAAAGTTAAAAGTAAAATATGCCTAACAAAAGAATTTCTAGTTATAACTGTAAAACATAATGCAATCATTCACTCTTTGCCTAATAGACCATTGCACTTTTTGTAGCTCCACTTGAGAAAGCTCAAGGCAAGATGGGTGTTTCCTATTTATGTCTGAACACAGTCCCTTATATCTGTCTCCATAACTGGACAGTGGGTGAATGGACAGATGATGGATGGATGCATTCAGGGTGAATGGATGAATGGATGGATGAAAGAACCATTGCGAAGGCTTTGATAACTTTATTACATCTCTTTAGCATATTAATATTCCTTTAAATTTCTGAGAATGTGCCTCAGAACTTAGTGCCTTGAAACTCAAACTAAGTTTTTCAATAGTTCTATGATCCTACATTGCTCTGGAGTTTTGAAACAACCAGAATTACAAAACATCCCATTCTCTAAGAAGTCCTCCTGCAATATCCTGTGAACAGTACATTTGGCCGTCAAACAGAATTGTTTTCAACAAGGAAAAATGCTTGTAATTAAACAATAATTTACATGGGAAATATTTTCATATTTCATTACCTTTTTCCCATATACTATTATACCACAAAGAGCTATTATCTCCATGCCCCCCCTTTCAGTTACCATTCAGCATCTCTTTGTGCCCCATACCTCCATACATGTATAATAGAAATATTATATAGAGAAGTATATATAGAGAAGTATAGACCAACAGAGAGATAGATGAGATAGATCAATCAAAGATAGATAGATAGATAGATGATAACATGACATGGAAATGCATACAACACAGTGTGCAATGTGTTCACACACCGAGCATATATATATATATATATATATATTCTCTGAATCATTTAAGGGAAAATTTCAGTTTTCTATTAAAAATAGAGTTCACTGCATATATATATATATATATATATATATATCAGTAAACAAGAACACTCTCTAGGTAAGCACCTCACAAAGCACACACACACACACACACACACACACATTTCTCCTGTATCTCTCCCATATGTGATTGCCATTCAATGAAAAGGAAAAGCAATGTAGATAGAAGTTACAAAGCCTGAATCGTTATGCACATATTATAGATATGGCAGAAAGCTTCCTTCAGAAATCCTTGACATGTCCATGTAGTGTCAAACAAAAATATTTGCCCTAATGCTGCTGGAAATTCTATTATTAAAAGAATTGTTATTAAAAATATCATATGAAGTGAACAAAATAATCAAGGGCAAACAACATGATCTCAGGTGTGACACAGACATATGTTACAATCCCAGCTCTGAACCTTCATCAGATGATCTCATAATACAGCAAAATGTTGTATTTAATTATTTAAAATAGATTTTAATTTATTGTGTATAAGCTTTAAATATACTGAAGCTTTTGGTTACAAATCACAATTAAAGCATATTAGTTATTTACTTTATTCATATGTGTTATTGTAAAATATTTAAAGGGCAAATGTTTTAAAAGATCTTTAAAATATAAATATATATAAATTAAAAGAACCAGTGGAAATAAATGTGTTGATTCTTTCTGAAGAACACAATAAAATTCAATGCAAAAAGCTAGACATGGTGACATAGGTCTTTAATCTCAGCGGTTGAGAGGGAGAGGCAGGCAGATCTCTGTGAGATGGAGGCCAGCCTGGTCTACATGGTAAATTCCAGAATTGCTGGGGAGACTCCGTCTCAAAAACAGACAAACAAAATCTATATCGATGCTTTGTGTTACAAAGGCAACTGGTAAGTTTCAAAACCAGATAGTTCCTACTTGACTGTTGGAGAATGAAACCTTTACATAGAATTAGACACTTGGCAGTTATTTGTTTGGTTATGGATATGTGGTTGTTTGAATGAGAATGTCTCTTCTAGGTTCCAAGTGGACATTTTGTTCCAGTCGGTGGCACTGTTTTGGGAGATCTTAGGAGGTGTGACCATGCTGGAGGAAACATGTTACTGGGAGCCAGCTTCTAGAGTGCTTAAGCCTTGCTGGATTTCATGTATGTTTCCTGTGCTTGATCCTTGGCTTACTGCTCCTGCCAAAATAAACCCCTTTGGAACTGTAGGCCAAATAATCTCTTCCTTCTATAAATTCCTTTGGTCATAGTGTCTTATCACAAAATGAAAGTAACTAATAGACTCGACCACTCAATTTCCAAGTACAGAAGATTATGCCCTCTAATTTTCCACTAAGTATATAAAAGATGTATGTAAGTCTCTAAAAATGAGTAGGAAATGATGCTTATCCTTATTTGATTAGTGCATATTGAACGCATGTATTGCAATTTCAGTCCTACTGTACTGCATTAATGAGTACAATAATCACATTAATCAAAATTTTATAGCAATGTTTAATGATATGTACATACCATCAATCCTGATTTGATTATTAAACACTCTATAGATGCACGATGTTGTCATACTCTACACCATAAATTTGTACAATTCAAATTAAATACATTTTAAAAGAATAAAGGCTGCTTTTGACAATATCTGTCAATATCAGAATTGGCAGAGGCAGGAGGTGTAAAGAATCGGGAACATTAAAATAGATTTTAAGTTATTATTTATGATATTGTCAGGATTTTCCTGTATTTTAGTGAAGATTTTTAAATGAAAGTATTCAAACTGTTTGCCTATAGAAGCCATTAAAGGAGCAACTGAGCAGAATACTTGGCTCTGAAAAGGTATTTTTCTTTTTCTTTTTTTTTCCTTTTTATTTTTTGGTCTTTTCGAGACAGGGTCTCCCTGTAGTCCCAGCTATCCTGGAACTCACTCTGTAGACCAGGCTGGCCTTGAACTCACAAAGATCCGCCTGCCTCTGTATGAAAATGCTTGAGAACAGATAATACAAATTGCCATTCCCTCTTTCTTAAGCTGATTGTTTGTTATTTCTTCTTATACTGACACAGAGAAATTGAAGACGTTGAGTAAAAACAGCATGGCCACCTCATACCAGGATGAAACTCCCTGAAGTTCAAGCATAAAGCAAAAGGGAATGACAGAGTTCTTGGCTCTGTGGCATTCTATGTGTGTGCTTTATGTTAAAATGTAGTATTTATTTTTCTTTCAGTCATAATTGCTTTTTATTTCTTTTTATCTTCATTTCACAACTTGTTTCCTGATGTAATTTCTTGGCTTGTCTTTCACAATCCAGCATTTCTTTGGGGAACAGGTTTTTCTCATCAAACACAGCTTTCAATGCTATAAAATGATGAGGAAAATGACATGAAAATTATGTTTGGTAAGAGAGAGACCCAGTTAAATGAAATGGCTGCAGAAATGTCTCAGGTTTCCTCTGTCTAAAAATCTATACTTTTTTAAACCCAGGAGTAGATTTGACAGATTTTTTTTTCTAAGCTTCTGCAGTTCATTTTAATTTAAACTTAAAGGTTTTCTTTAACAAAAATAGCTTGTCTTTTAATGCATATGTACAATGACAGAGATTGGCCATCAAAGTTAGAGGACAAAACAGGCTGATGTTTTCTTGTTTTTGTTTTTTAATCTACTTAGTAGCTATCAAGGACTTATATAAAGCCAGGAATAAACTATTCTGTATTGAAATACAACAATTAAAATAATCAAAACACAGTTTGAGTGTCTGAATGACCAAACACATGTATCTACAATTACATCCTTCCATAAACACTTTGATCTGAAGAGAACTGTGAATTCAGACGAAGGGGAAAAAAAGAGGGAAATTATCACAGGAATAATCATGCTGTGCACCAGAAAGGGGAGGAAATTATGCCACATATTCAGGAAAAATAATCTTGGCCTTCTGCGTAATTTTATCATTCAGCAATTCTTACTGAAATTATATTATGCAAATGTTTGGTGCTAAGGCATTTATGTGATGCACAAATATGGCTAAGTCCCAGGCTTTTCTCTTAACTGAAAGAAAGTGGAAGCAGTATTCATGTAACTAAAATAACATAAATGATAGAATACAGACATAATGGTATATAGGCAACATAGATCATGCATAAAGATATTATAGCAGTGTGTCAAATGTAGGGGTAAAGTTTTGGCTACTATCCAAAGTAGGTGTTGAAATGCAGATAGAATTTTAGCTAATAATCTCAAACATGGAGGTGACTTAAGATTGGCAATGGGAAAAAATCTCAAAAAGAAACAAAGTGTGAGCCAGTACTGAGAAACAGGAGCCACGCTCCAGGCAGTGGACAAAGCCTGTACAGTAGAACGGAAACATACAGTAAAAGAAACGGAGCAAAGCTGGAGCTAGGCTGAAGAGCACTTCAAATGCCGCCCCCCCTGCAAAAAAAAAAAATATCAAGAAGGGAACATTATACAACTTTATAATGTGGTGATCCCTAAGGGACAGGGAGATGGCTCAATGGATAACACACTTACCCACCAACATGAAGAGTTGAGGTCAGACCCCCCAAAAACTACATAGAGTTGAACACAGTGGTACATGTCTGTAGTCCTAGTTTTCCTACACAGAGGTGGGAGGCAGAGACAGCAGAATCCTCAGATGCTCACAGGACACTAACTTGGAAGATTTAACAACAAAACGGAGGCGGGGTGAAAATAGAGTACTAACAGAGAAAGATGCAATCTTCAGCCTTCAAAATATGAACACTGCAGCCAAATAGCTGAGCCTGAGCAAAAGTCATACAAGTTCAAAATGACTTGATGGAGAATTTGAGGAGGCAACAGCAACAGCATCTCAGAAAGTAGAGCCAGAATGTGCTCGCAGACACGAGGGGCCCACTCTGGAGGACAAATGTTCTGCCCTTCATTTGAACCTGCAGATGCTAAAAGAACTAAACAAGGCTGGAAGTAGAAACCTTCCTAATGTGTTTTGTTCAGAGATAAAGGCAGAGCTACTTAAAATATAATGCAGGAAACACTTTTTGTCAAAAGCAGTCTACTTGTGTGCATTGTAAAATGTGAATATCTAACTAACCTTCACCTAAGCCTATCATCCAAGGACCTGGTATTATTACATATGTAAAAAACAAAACCACATCAAACTGGATTGAGGAAGAATCCATACACAGACCAAAACCAGAAAAATGTTACCATTTAAATAAATATTAATTTCAACATAATTTAAGCTTTAAAATTAAAGAAAGAATTGCATCTGTAAAGGAAGACTATAGAATAGAAGTGAAAGAATTCAGGGAAGAGATCAAGATGAAGAGAACACCATTACATGTGAGCTGAAAAAGACCACAGAGAAAACAGGTGAGCAGCCTGGTAGGAAACAGATAGAGAAAAGAGACACACCCTCATAAATTAAAAGCTCAAAAACAAAACATTTCAAGAGTGAATCTGAGAATAAAAGAATTTTGGAGATATACAACATAACCTTCGTTCAACTGAGCCCTTTAGAGAAGAAAGCCAGAGCCAGCAAATTCCATGCCAGCTAGGGCTACAGGGGTATCATGACTCAAAAAATAAATAAATAATAAGTAAAAAGATAGATAGTGACAGAAAAGAAAAGAAAGCCAATGTAAAACAGATATTTATAGACCATCAAGCATTAAAAGCAGTGTCTCAATTACAGTACAATTTAATTCATAGAGTAAAAGGGGAATAGCATTAAGAATAGTAGTCAAGATCCTCAAAACCAGGACAAAGTCAAGTAAAGATATTATGCTTTAACAGTAGAGAATTATTTGACAGAGAGATAAAGAAACAGTCTCATGATAGATTAGATATAAAGACTATGACTTATGACTGAAAAGTAATAGCAAGCTAGGGAAATTTCACAAAAGTAAACACAAAGAAGAATCATGTCTATACCAAAGTAACCTACCATAACAATTAGTAGTGTTTAAATACCTATATATCTAATTGCGTGTGCTTCATTAGTAGGATCAAAAGGCTATATATTATACTGTTTAAATACATATATATCTAATTGCATGTGCTTCATTAGTAGGATCGAAAGGTTATGCCTGGACAAGCTGGCAGCCCATGAAAGAAAACTGCCAGAATTGACTAGAGACCAAGACAACAGCTCCAGGGAAAGTAGACTGTTTTGCTTCTCATCCACCTGTGCCCCTTTTCTAAGCTAGGGAACAATCTGCAGAAGAGGGGGTGTGGTAGAATGTCAGGGCTGAGATTGGGGTGAATGGTGAAACTACAACAATATAGACTGAACACTCATTTGATCAACTTGATTGAACATACAAGCCCCCCCCCCGCTGGATGGTGGGACCCATGAGCTATGTGGGTTTGGGCACAACTGCTCGCAAATTGGTTTTACATGAAGGATGCTTGTACTCACAGATTATCACTTATTGTTAAAAAAAATGAAAACAAAACAAAACAAAAAAACAGAGAAAGATGCAGAAAAGTTATGGCAGAATGCATGATCAGGGATGGGTAGGGGTGGAGTGGGGGAAGGGAAGGGGATATATGCCTGAACTGAAATGGAAAATGATGTATGAAATACACAAAGCATCAATAAAAAATAAAAATAAAATAAAAAAAAAGAATCATGTTACTGAGTATCCTGTGGTAGAAGACAGGGAGTAGTAAGGACACGTGCTTACTTTGTCTTTCTACAGCAAGAATCAAATGGTCACTATCCTGTAATAACAAGAACTAGAGAAATTAAACTGAACAAAGATATGCACGCTCCCTACATTAAGATAAAGGAAAATTAAACAAGGCAGTGAAAATTTAAAAATTCGTAAGAATTATCAACAGCGTAAAAAGGTCTCAGAAATACAAATGTAAGATGTTAACATATCAAGACTTAAATATGTTTAATTTTCCTGTTGAGTTGGATCAAAAGCAAAGCATAATATCCTTCAAAAATTAAATCACTTATGATTTTTAATAAAAGTATAAAAATAGTATATCCAGAAACAGAAAAGCTCTGGCAAATGAAAGTTAAAAGAAAACAAGGGCCCAAAGTTAAATCCTACAGAAACCCTAAAGAGTTCATAGAAATTCTTAATCACAGCTGTCAGAAACCTAGGGGAGTGTAAACTGCACAATTTTTCACCACAGAATGAAGAGAAACTTTGCACTAAATACTTTATATATGCTAATATCAGAGTGGTATGAATACATTTTGCTTTAGAGCAAAAATACAAAAATAAGTAAAACTGGAACTGGCTTTAAACAGAGCAATGGAAGCCATGTACTTTTCCATCAGCCTGATGCCATAGAGCACCCCTGCACATTGGCAGTTGACCCTGTCTCCTGTCCCTACAGATGAGCTTTTCACAATCACCAGGAAAGCTGAATCCTCAGAGTTCCTGGAGGTAAGCTGTAAAAGTCCGAACATTGCATAGAAAAAAAGCTTCTGCTATTGACTGAGATGCTTAGCTCATCTAAGTGCAGTGTCAATAGCACTGGCTATTTTTCAAAATAATTAATCCAATAACCAACTGTTTTGCCCTTATAATATTTTTAAAAAGATGTCTATGCTTGGATAACTATTATTTTAAGTTAAAAAGTAGACAATAGAGGCTGGAGAGATGACCTAGCAGTTAAGAGCACCAACTGCAACCCCAGTACACTCATAGTAGGGGACTTCAATACCCCACTGAATCCTTTGGACAGGTCAACAGGACAAAGAATAAACAGAGAGACATCTGAACTGAATGATATGATACAACAAATGGACCTCATAGCCCTCTACCGAATATTCCACCCTAATACCAGAGAATACACTTTCTACTCAGCACCCCATGGAACATTCTCCAAAATCGACCACATACTGGGACACAGAAGAAACCTCCACAAATACAAAAAGATTGAGATAATTTCATGCATTCTATAAGACCTCAGTGCAATAAAGCTCAACATCAACACCAGGTTAAGCCCTACTGCCCACAAGAACACATGGAGACTAAACAACACACTCTTGAATAATGAATGGGTCAAGGAAGAGATAAAGAAAGAAATAAAACCATTCCTGGAACTGAATGACAATGACAATACAACACAACAAAACCTATGGGATACCTTAAAAGCAGTCCTAAGAGGGAAGTTTATACCCTGGGTGCCAACATTAGAAAAACAGAAAGAGCACAAGTGAATGATCTAACACTACAGCTAAAAGCACTTGAGAGGCAACAACAGATGAACCCTAAACGCAACAGACAGGAAGAAATAACAAAAATCAGAGCAGAAATCAATGAAATAGAAACAAAGAAAACAATACAAAAAATCAATGAAGCCAAAAGTTGGTTCTTTGAAAGAATAAACAAGATAGACAGACCTCTAGCCCAGTTAACAAAAAGAAAGAAGGAACAACTCCAAATCAATACAATCTGTGATGAAAAGGGAAATATCACAACGGACAAGGAAAAGATCAAGAAAATTATATGGGAATATTACAAGAACCTATATTCTACCAAGTTTGAAAATCTAGAAGAAATGGATGAATATCTGAAATCTTGGGAATCACCAAAGCTTGGCCAAGAGGAGACCAGCAGCTTAAACAGACCCATAACATATGAAGAAATAGAGGATGTAGTAAGAAGCCTCCCAACTAAAAAAAGCCCAGGCCCAGACGGTTTCACAGCAGAATTCTATAAAACATTTCAAAAAGACCTACAACCATTATTTCTGAAACTGTTTAGAAGTATACAATCAGAGGGAATTCTCCCAAATTCCTTCTATGAAGCCAACATCACTCTATTACCAAAACCAGGCAAAGATACAACTAAAAAGGAGAATTATAGACCCATCTCCCTAATGAACACAGATGCCAAAATTCTAAACAGAATACTGGCAAATCGCATACAGACCCACATCAAGAAGATCATCCATCATGACCAAGTTGGATTCATACCAGAGATGCAGGGATGGTTCAACATACGAAAATCAATAAACATCATCAAGCACATAAATGGAATGAAAGACAAAAACCACACCATCATCTCAATTGATGCGGAAAAAGCCTTTGACAAAATCCAGCATCCCTTCATGCTTAAAGTCCTAGAAGGAATTGGATTGGAGGGACCATTCCTCAATGTAATCAAAGCCATATACAGGAAACCCACAGCCAATATCATCCTAAATGGGGAAATGTCAGAAACATTCCCTTTAAAGGTAGGAACTCGGCAAGGCTGTCCCCCATCACCACTCCTCTCCAATATAGTGCTTGAAACACTTGCTAGAGCAATAAGGCAAGAAAAGGAAATTAAAGGAGAACTAATTGGAAAAGAGGAAGTCAAGCTATCCCTATTTGCTGATGATATGATTGTTTACTTAAGAGATGCTACAAACTCTACAAGAAAACTCCTAGAAACGATTAACAGCTTCAGCAAAGTGGCAGGATACAAAATTAACCTAAAAAAATCAATGGCCTTTCTTTACACCAAGAACAAACAACTGGAGAAAGAATGCAAAGAGAACTTCCCACTCACAATAGCCTCAAAAACAATAAAATACCTAGGAACAAACCTAACCAAAGACACCAAAGATCTCTACAACAAAAATTTTAAACCCTTAAAGAAAGAAATTGAAGAAGACATCAGAAGATGGAAAAACCTCCCACGCTCATGGTATGGGAAAATTAACATTGTAAAAATGTCCATTCTACCGAAACTCTTGTATAGATTTAACGCAATCCCAATCAAAATCCCCAAGAGTTTCTTCACAGGCTTGGGGGAAAAAAAGTCCTTAAATTCATTTGGAAAAACCAAAGACCGCAAATAGCCAAAACAACCCTGAGCAAAAAGAGCATAACAGGAGGGATCTCTATACCAGACTTCAAACTATACTACAGGGCTATAGTCATAAAAACAGCCTGGTACTGGCACAAAAACAGACCTGTTGACCAATGGAACAAAACCGAAGATCCAAACCTGAGCACATACAATTTCATCCATCTCATATTTGACAAGGGGGCCAAGAAAACACAATGGAGAAAAGACAGAATCTTCAGCAAGTGGTGTTGGCAAAACTGGATCACCACTTGTAGAAGAATGAAATTAAACCCCTACCTCTTGCCCTGTACAAAAGTCAACTCCAGATGGATCAAAGACCTCAACGTGAAAACCCAAACTCTGAAGGTGATAGAAGAAAAAGTTGTCAGTAGACTACAAGACATAGACATAAGAAAAGACTTCCTAACTCAGACAGCAGCTGTGCAAGAATTAACAATTGACAAATGGGACCTCATTAAACTCGAAAGCGTCTGTACATCAAAAGAAACAATCAAGGAAGGGAAGAGAAATCCCACAGAGTGGGAGGAAACCTTCACCACAGAAACATCTGACAAAGCATTGATTTCCAGAATATATAAACTACTCAAAAAACAAAGAAGAAAGGAAACAAATGACACACTCAATAGATGGAGCAAAGAGCTGAACAGAGACTTCACAAGTGAGGAATTAGAGATGGCTGAGAAACACCTTAAGAAGTGTTCAACATCACTAATCATTAAGGAGATGCAAATCAAAACCACTTTAAAATATCATCTTACTCTAATACGACTGGCTGGGATCAAGAAAACAAATGATACCAAGTGCTGGAGAGGTTGTGGGGAAAGGGGAACACTCATCCACTGCTGGTGGAAATGTAAACTTGTACAGCCACTATGGAAAGCAGTGTGGAGAACCCTTGGAAGACTTGGAATGAACTTGCCACCCAACCCAGCCATACCACTCCTAGGCATGTACCCTCAAGACTCACCCCACTACAGGGATACATGTATGGCCATGTTTATTTCATCTCTCTTCACAATAGCAAGGAGCTGGAACCAGCCCAAATGCCCCTCAACTGATGAGTGAATAGAGAAAATGTGGTACATCTACACAATGGAGTTCTATGCAGCAGTAAAGAAAGATGACATCATAAGCTTTGCAGGAAAATGGCTGGAGCTAGAGGACATCATGCTGAGTGAAGTATCACAGTCCCAGAAAAACAAACGACAAATGGTATCCCTCATCTGTGGATGCTAGTGCCAATTACCTAGTTGTAAGTATTTCTTGTGCATGGCCCTTTGAACTTTTGTCCAAAGCAGTTGAGAGTGATTCATAGTGGAAACAACAACAACAACAACAACAACAACAGAAAGGACTGCACCAAAGAACTGACTGAAACAATGAACATCTGCTCAAAACAGTCAACTTCCACATGGAGAATATTGAGAAAGACTGAGAAAGAGATAAAAAACATATTTGGTGGAATGCATGAGCTCTGGTGGGTGGAGGGATAGGGTGGGGGACACGGATCTTGATTTGATAAAAAAAATTAATTAATTAATTAATTAAAATTAAAAAAATAAAAAAGAGCACTGACTGCTCTTGCAGAGGACCCGGCTTCAATACCCAACACCCACATGGTGGCTGAGAACCATTTTTAACTCCAGTTCCAGGGGAATCTGACACCCTCTTCTGACCTCCCCGGCATTACACAACAGGGGTGCATAAACCTACATGTAGACAGTACAATCATACACATAAAAAATAAAATAAAATAAAATAGACAATATAAAGGTAATAAACAGAGATGGCAACTGATCCCTTATTTCTGCATTCAAACTTTACAATGTGGAGAAGTCTGTAAAAAAATAATGTATCTTCATGGGCCAATCCTAGCACTGGAAGCCTGCACATGCGAACCTCAGGCAATGGTGGCATCCAAGACAAGATCCATGTGGATCCATTCAGACAAGGGCCCAGGGCAGAGCAAGGCAAATGGGCGGCAGGCTGGCCCTAGCCTGAGAACTTTTGGGAGACTGATTACTACTGGATGAAGGAGAGTAGACTTTACTTACAATTTCCACGTAGGCTAACTTAGACACCAGTGGATGAATCTGCAATAAAGGACATGGTGCCAATGCTTGACCAGATAGTACTTAAGATGTATGGCAAATGTATGAGGTCTGGCCAGGGCTGAGGGAGTAGGGATGGGGAAGGACCTCTAATTCTGATTAAGAACTTTTGCATGAAATGAACAAAATCTCAATGGAAAATTAAGGAAAAAAAGGTAGAGCTGTCTGCTTTGAGTAACAAGCTTATTGTGCAGAAACTAGATTCAGTAGTTTTAATGGAGCTTGGTCTTTGTAAATTTTTTGGTCTTTTTGAGACAGGTCTCCCTGTCGCCCCAGCCATCCTGGAATTCATTATATAGACCAGACTGGCCTTGAACTCAGAGATCTGCCTGCCTTTGCCTCCTGGGTGCTGGGATTAAAGGCATGTGCCACCACGCCCAGCAGTCTTTGTATTTTGTGATTTTAGCTTCTAGAAAACAATGTTAGTTTTTCAATTATGTAGATCTTGATTTTTATAATATTGCATATTTGTTCCTTTCATTGAATTACTCTAGTGGTAGATATACTCTCAAAATTTTATGTAAGGAATTATAGTCTATAAATCAAAAACTACAAATACAGACTATCAAAATAGAAATGCATAAAAACTCAATAAAAATATTTTAAAAGAAAACATATCTAAGATTAATTTACAAGTAATAAATTATTCATACGGAGAATAAGAAAATGAATGTCAAACGACTAGTAGAAGTTAATAGATTTGGGTCCTTTTCTGCTGAGATTTTTAAGAGAGGTACCAGAAATGCAAACCCTGGAAATTATTTCTGGTCCTAGAACATTTTTAAACTCCTAACACTCAAATGTGGCTTTGAAGAGAGCCACATTTTAACTTCCGTTGGCTTCTTTTTGAAATCCTCTTTGTGTGGCAAAATTGTGTCAATGACCTAACTAAATGGGTAGTGCTGATCAGTTCCTCTCAGTGTCAATGGTAACATCTAAGGTTAATGGGATGTTTTTATAGAATGATGGGAGTGAGACTGAAATCATTAGAAATAAATATTAGAAACCATCAACCATTCATTAAAATTGCTTAAGATTCTAGAAGAATGTATTTACTTTGCTGTAATTACTTTCTGTATGCATTAAGTTCACTAGGCTAAAGCTACCAATTATTCCACTGAATATTAATTTGAGTGCTATTCCATAGACAATTTTGTAGGTTCAAATAATAGTCCTTAACTTTTCTAGATATCCTAAGTGGATCAGACTTAATTAGTCGGAAGGCCTTAGAAGCCTAAAAAGGGAGAAAGTCCACCACTGAACAATAGCTTGCCTTTACCCAGCTTCCCTCAAGACTCACTTGTATGCATATTTACTTGCTCCAGCAGCCCCTCACTGCCGTAAGCCACATCCTAGATTTAAACATTAATCTCAGTATAATGCCATACTGGTTCTAGTTCCATGATTCAACCCTGACCTACATACTTGCTAAGAGTCTATTGTTTACCACAGAATGCTTGCAAGAGGTCATGTGTTCTTATGAGAATGGACAGATGGATTTGTCAAGGTCCCTGTGGTTTGTGGCTGGAGCCTATTGAATAATACTGGGAATGAAAATGTATGTTTATTTAAATTCTCAGCTTATCTTAAAGAATCCTCACCTTCCCATGTAGCACTAGTTTAGGAAGCTATTAATAGATTGTTGTCCAGTTCACACATACCTTAGAATCTTAGGGGACAATTTGTTCAGAAGAGTTAGCAACAACCATTATGCATGGATTTGTTAGCTACATTGATCTTTAAATCTTCTAAAGGCTTTCCTTCAGACTCAAACTCCCCACCCAAGCACCATGACCCCTGAGGAGCCTACCCACTACCCATCTGGTCTGGTATTAGTCTCTTCATGGCCCTCCAAGAAAAATTACCTATGTTCTGGCTCTGGCACATATCAACTTTGTTCCTGTATCAGGCTTTACACTTTACATTTCTATGCCATGTACTTGGATGTCTCTGCCCCACGGTCTCTGTGGACTCCATGTCTCAGGACTTGGATTTCAGACTGAGACCTGGGCTGCTCCTGCAGTCAAGCCATGTCACATCATGTTCCTTCACATTCCACAGCACGTATGCGGATTCCTAATCAAGCTTAGGTTCTTCTTTGACATATTTACTTCTTGTGTTAGTTTTTCCATTGCTGTGGCAAAAACTGAGACAAAAAAACATCTTGAAGGAAGGGATTATTCATTGTGGCTCACAGATTCAGAGTGTTAGTTTGTAATCTTTGATCCTGGGCCCGTGGGGAGGAAGAACATCATGGTGGCAGAGCATGTGGCCACAGTCACTCACCTCCTGGAGGATGGGAAGCGAGAGGGAGGAAGGGGACAGCGACCAGATATAGCTGTCTTTTTTGTTTTATTATTTTATATATGCACGTGTGTGTGTGTGTGTATGTGTGTGTGTGTGTGTGTGTGTGTGCATGCCTATGCGTGTGTGTATAGTTCATCTCTATGTAAGTAACTTAGGAGGCCAGGAAAGGGTCATGGATCTCCTGGAGATGGAGGTAGAGGTGGTTATAAGCCAGGCAATGTGGATACTGGGAACCAAACTTGATCCTATGAAAGAACAGCAAGTACTCTTAACCACTGACCTATCACTCAACGCCCAGGCATTACTTTCAAAGACAAGTTTCCAGTGTTCTGCATGCTTCATCAAGACCCATCTCCTAGAGTTCTCAGCAGTCTCCAAATAACTACCAACAGAGGACCCAACACATGTTCCTGTGAGGAGCATTTTATATCAAATTATAGCACTCATTAGAGCCTACCTCCTCCAAATGACATATTCAATGAAGTAAAACCTTTCTTCTGCCCATTTACACATTATATCCTAGCACACAACATTGGGCTGATTCATAGAAAGGGGCTCAAAATACCCGTTGAGCAAATGAGTGAGTAAAGGAAAGCCACTCACTCCTACATTGCAGAGACTCAATAACCATAAAAATGTTTTTGTTCATGCATACATATCTTCAACACCAGCTTCGGAAAAAAAGTCAGCATCTAAGGAATGACAACGTGGGTTAGCAGTAAAGATGCTGCCAAAAGCCTCATGAGCTGAGTTTGACCCTCAAGACCAAAAGAAGAGAAAGAGTTGCCCCTTCCTTCACATATATCCTGTCACAAACATGCAACACACACACACACACACACACACACAATAGTACAAAATATAATAAAATCATAACTTCATTTTATAGTTGGCTGTCTGACAACATTTGTTATAGTGATAGTCAAGAAGTATTTTATTTTTTATTTTATTTGGTTATTTGTTGGTTTGGTGTTTGTTGACAGGTTCTCCCTAGTCACAGCCCACCTGGAAGTCAAGACATAGACCAAGATCTTGATTTCACAGAGACCTATGTGCCTCTGCCTCCAAAGGGCTGGGATTAAAGGCATTTTCACTACACCCATGCCTGGCTCAGCAAATATTTAAAAGTGATAAAAATGAGGTATTCAGTGGTTATGAAGTACTCAAAATCATTTCACTAAAATAAAGATTCTGGGATTTACACAGAACAGAGTAGGTTTATCTGTTGTCTTCTGGCCATCTTTTCCTAACTAACTGGCAACTAGCTGCATCAGACCAACAGCAATACCAAAGCCCATGGAGCTGGCTTGGCATATGGAGATGGCTCCATGCAAAGCGGACAACATGACCATCCACTAGTAGTCTGTGAGTATCCATTTTTTCTAGTAGCTTCATTAACCTGAGTTTTCTCCCCATTCTAAGCCCTGTTCTCTATTCTTTACCCATCTACTTATGTACAAAGCAGCCACAAGAATTGCTGAGGCTTCTGTTAAAATGCATACTCATTCAACAAAGATGGCGACTGAGGTTCTGCCTGTCTGCTATGCCCTCCCACTTTTTGATATCTTGATACTAACTCCCAAATCTCAGCTCTGGATCAAGATTATCAAACTTCCATTTAGTTTTAGCCACCATCGATTTAGTCAGGCACAGCAGCAGGCTAGTGGCAAAGAGCGGTAACTGAATAAAACAGTAATGTTCATATGATTCTTCATGTTCCTTGAGGCCATTATTTGTCTAACTTTTGAAAATATCTTTTTTATTATGTTTATATTTGTATATTTGTATGTGTTCCACATCTTGCAACTAGAGATCAGAAGACAAGTTCTGAGAGTCAGATCTCTTCTTCCACCATGTGGGATCTGGAGATCCATATCATGTTTTCAAATTTGAAAACATGTATACCTTTACCCATTGAGCCATCCGAACAGCCCCAAAATATCTTTTTTACATATTCATCTTATTAAGAAGTTTTAGTAGCCTGTACACTGAGAATTACGTAGAACTTATCCCTCATCAACCTAACCTGTCCTAGGCAGGAAACCATACAAGCAGCTGAGTTGCAGAGCTGGGCCAATCACAATCACCATGATGACTGCACTAAGAGGACAGCGGAATGGGAACAGTACATAAACCCTGATCTTGCCCCCAATAAACGAATCTGCGGCAGCTCGCCTTCTGCCTGCATTCACCCAACTCCCAGGGTCTGCGTCTTGACTCTGTACCACTTGTCCCCTTTCGTTCACAGTCAGACCACGAAATTCTCTGGCAGGCCCCAGGGGGAGATTAACAACATCTGGTGCCCAATGTGGTTTTTTGATCCCCTGGTGCTAGCAAGGCGCCCATTCCCTATTATTCCTCAAAGGTGGCCCTTCCAGTGGAATGGCTTTACTGCCTAGGCCACTCTTGACCTTAACTTATGGACAACACTTCCAACTTATGGATATGGTTTCAAGCCCCCTGGGTCAACTCCACCCTTAGTGCTTTGAACTACGACAAACGTGGCCCCACCCAATATCTCCTTAACCCACTCTTTGGCATATGGTCCCTTTGTGGCCCTGCTGCCTGTTCCAATATCCACTCATTACTCTTTCTTAATGGCACCACTTATTTCAATGGTAACTACACTTCCGACTCCTCCTTAGACAGCTCTGTCAAAGTCACTCAGAATAAATCCTACTCCTTTGCCCCTACACCTGTCTGTGTTAAGCCCCCCTTCTATTTCCTCTTGACTAATTTCTCCTCACCTATGAACTCCAGCTTAGTTAACTGATTGGACATCTCCCCCTGCCTCTTATCTGACTGCTGGTCCTCTTCCAGAGGCACGTGACTGCTTTTTCTCTGAAGCCCCTGTGCCCTTTGGGTCCCTGTAACTAATGCCACCCACTTCCACAGAGTGGAACTCATGTGCCCCACGTGGTTGTGCAGAGACTCTGGCCTTACTGTCTTCATCAGCAGCACCATTCTAATCACTCTGGCCTTGGCTGCCACCATCACCTCTGTTACTCAGAGTGTGATGACGGCCACCACCCTAAGCTCCATTATGGACCAATCGGCTTTGGCCCTCCAAACTCAAAACCTCATCAACTCCCATTTCCACACCGCTATCCTCAATTTACAACAGCAGATTGACCTTTTGGGCAAGGAAATCCAAACACTACACACTAAAGTTCAGATGTCCTGTGACCCTAGGTTCTCCTCCTTTTGCCTGACCCCTTTTCCAGTCACCAATATCTCTCGGCACCATCAGGAGCTTGCTGACTACATTAGGGGCCCTTGGTCCCAACAGTTCATGAATTACACCTTGACCCTTGGTTCCCAAATTATCTCCCTTAACTCTACCTGCCCCGAGGTCATAGCCTAGGATACTAGCTTTGTTTCTCAGGTATGCTCTAAGCTAAAGTCCATTTTGATCCTGCTACATTGGTCACCTGGGGCATCCTCTACCTCCTGGCCTTTCTCTGCCTTTTTCTCTTCAGGTGTCTGTTTCGCTTTGTCTGCAGCCAATGCCAAGTCAACAAAACAACGGTGCAGGTCCTCTCAGCAATGGTCAATAGGGACTCTGCACGCGCCCCTCCTGATGTGATTCACATCTGGCTCTCATCCATCTACAATTCTTGGGAATGAGCTTGTCTCTCCCCTCCACAGCACTGCTCCTGGCCTCTTCTCTCAGTGGCTGGTTAGTCAATGATGGTAAGACCCTGAAAACCAGGGGGAACTTAAGGCAGGCACAGTCAAAATGTCAGAATGCCAGAGGTGGGGCCAACAAGGATCAGGCATAGCACCTGAACTCCCACTCAGACCGCTCCTCACGCAAAATTAAATACAAAGAGTGGTAACCTGTACACTGAGAATCATGCAGTGCGCCTGTGCAGAGCTTGTCCCTCATCAACCTAACCTGCCCTAGGCAGGTGACCATATAAGCAGCTGAGTTGCAGAGCTGGGCCAATCACAAGGTGACACGATGACAGCACTAAGAGGAGAGCGGAATGCCAACAGTACATAAAGCATAACCTTGGCCCCAATAAACGAATCTGTGGCAGCCTTCTGCCTGTATTCACCTGACTCCCAGAGTCTGCATCTTGACTCTGCGCCTCTCGCCCCCTTTCATTCACGGTTGAACCTCAAAATTCCCCAGCAGGCCTGGGGATTGACAACAAGAAGTCACAAATTTTGATATGTGTCTCTGAATTTAATGATTGCTTCGTGTTATTGAACAATGATATAGAATAATATGAATTATTTATTCCAAAAACAGATGTGTGGATGTGTGTGTCTATGTGTGTCTGTGTATTTGTGTGTGTGTGTTTATGAGTGCATTGCCTGCATGTATATAAATGCACCTGTGTTGTGTGATGCCCATGGAAATCAGAAGAGCACATCAAATTCCCCTGGAACTGGATTTACAGACAATTGTTAGCCACCATGTGGGTGCTGGGAATCAAAATTGGGGCCTCTGCAAGAACAGCCAGTGGTCTTGATGGCTGAGACATCTCTCCCCTAAAAGTAGATTTTTAATTCAGCCTGTATCTTTCATCTGTAGTTCTAAAGCCACAAAGAGAAATCTTGTGTTTCTGTGGAAAACTATAATTTGTGAGGAACAGCTTTCCAAGTTGTTAGATACTGGATAGTTTGTTCAAAACACTTGTTTTGAACAATTTTGCTCTTTTTGAGATGCTATGGTTTGCACATATCAATCAAAGCACATTTGTTAAACGTTTGTTACCACCCCATAGCATTATTGGGAGGTGAGAGAACTTTTGTGATGTGTGACAGAAGGAACTCAGGTCATTGGCGGCTTGTGCAAGAAGGCGATTTGGGGACTCCCACCATTCCTGACTCTTTTCCCATCCAGTTAACCAAGGGAACAGCCTCTTCAGCCACGTTTCCTGCCATGATGTTGCCCCCAACCATAAGCCCAGATCAACAAGGCTAAGCAACCAGGAGCTGAAGCATCCGACACTGTAAGCAACAACCTTTGCCATCTGTATTGATTGTCACAGCATCATAAGCTGACCAGCACAGTAGGTTACTGATGGATACTCAAACTCTCTCATTTAGTAGAAATTTAATTGATTCACTTCCTTGCAGAAACCAATTTGGGTAGCTATCTCTAAACTGAACTAGAGCTTATTTGACCTGTAAAAATTATCATTACTAATTCAGTTCTTCTATGTTTTCCACACAAGGCTACAACCCTCCAAACTAAATTTTCCAGTTGTTCCCCATCACAACCACCCTATGACATCACCAAGAACTAACTCCTGAGAGCCCAGACTGTAGGTTGCCTTGTAACTGTCTCTCTTTCCCAGGAGCTTCAACAAGCTGAGACTCTCACCTCCCAACATGTAGGTCAGCAAGTTTTGCAGGAGCAGTGTCAATAGAGATTCCTGAGAGAGTCACCCTGAGATCCTACTTCACCACTCAGGCTTCATGTTTCCTCTGTGATATTCAGCAGTAATTTATCCTCAGTCATCTTGAACAAAGCTGGGCCTGACAATATTCCCATTTACCTGAAACTGTGCTCTTGGAAAGCAGAGGTGGTTAAGAAATTCCCCCATTCTTCTTTGTTCCAAAAACAGTTAAACACAAAGACCCCTTTTTGTCTTTCCTCATGACTCTTCAAAGACTCAAAGAGGACTTCATTTATACAAAAGCACAGAACTTCTTCTTCTTTTCCTCCCAGTTGGTCCTCTATAATGAGTGTCCCCCCTATTATAATAGCCTGAATAACATCATCTCTTTAATCATCTCTTTAATTATCCCTTGTAATTTGTCTTTGACAGACCACAACAATCATAGCAAAAACCAATTTGCCTGAGGTAGCCTTATACAGCACTTTATCCAAAACAGAAGTTCTAAAATTTTCACAGATTCAATATGAATGGGTTCTGGGGAAATTTATTGGTAAAACTTGACCCTGAGCTAGCTCTAAGTGCTTTCCATGTTTTTGAATATGGCATATCAAAGGGTAGTTTCAAGCTGTTTGAGAACCCACTGGGAACAACTTGGAAGCTAAAGAGAGGGAGCAAAAGATGTTTCAAGTTGAAAAAAAGATAGAGAATAGAAAAAGATGTTAAAAGCCCAGTAGGTAAGACTACAAAGTCACCTGGGGATTAGGAGGTGTTTGAAAAATGTCCCAAGTTGGAAAGTAATAGTTTAGAACATTGAAAGTAACTGGCAAAATGCTTCTCATTGTACAATTGCTGAATAACCTTGTGAGCACTGTAATTATGGAGATTGCAGGAGTGTAGAAAAAGCAGAGTGCACACAGAGGAAGCCACTGTGATGATAGCATAGAAGGGGAAGACATGAGAAACTGGGGTTTCTTAAGAACTCTTTTATGATAACAATTTTTATTTATTTATTTATTATGTGCATGAATGTACTATCTGTGTGTAGATGTGTGCACCCATGTTGTGCAATGCCATGGAGGTCAGAAGAGGGTATTGGATTCCCCTGGAACCGGAGTTCTCCTGGAATTGGAGTTACAGACAGTTCTCAGCCGCCATGTGGGTGCTGAGGATCGAACCCGGTTCCTCTGCAAGAGCGGTCGGTGCTCTTAACTGCTAGTCCATCCCTCAGCCCCAATAACAATTTTTAAATTTGGTAACATCCTCCTAAAAAGGAGGTGAACAACTTTGAATGAAAGTGATAAAAAATGGATAATGTTATAGTAAAGGGCTGACTTTAGAACTTAGTACATGAAAAGGCTCCCCAGGGACCAGGGAATGTGATTTGAACAGGGGAGGTTGTGTCTGGAAATGCAATAGTGAGGATTCCTGGACCCACTCTCTAACACTATGGTCTGAGTACTACCTTTTACCAAGTAAGGGAACCTCTGAAGGTTAAGTCTTGATATCTAAATCTAAAGGCAGGTTAGTAAATAAATAATTATCATATCATAAAGCTGTTTAGCAGAAGAGTAGCACAAAATATTAGCAATAAATAAAAAGCAACAAATTCTTCCTAGCACTCCAGAACTGTGCTAAGGATTTTCTGTTCACAGCAAACTTATGAAGATGGAAACTCCTAAGGAGGAAGCCCATTTTCAATTTTAAAGGTTAAACAGAGCATTGCCGCTGCTGAGCTACCAAGTAGAACTTTGTTTTTTGTATTTGGTTAAGTTTGTTCTATGACAATTTCATTCAAGTATATAATGCACTTTAATAACTTCGCTCCCCCCAAATCCCTTTCCCACATTTTGAACTGTGACCCACTGAGTTCAACCAGGGGCATCTGTGTGACTGTGCATCTGGAGCTATCCCTGGAGCCTGGCAGACACACCAGTGGGTACAGAACTGAAGGTAATGACTCCCAGAATCTTTTTTTTTTTTTTTTTTTTTTTTTTTTTTTTTGTCTTTTCAAGACAGGGTCTCCTTGTCACCCTAGCTGTCCTGGAACTCCACTCTGTTAGACCAGGCTGGCCTTGAACTCACAAAGATCCGCCTGCCTCTGCCTCCCAAGTGCTAGGATTAAAGGCATGCGCCACCACGCCCGGCACCCAGAATCTATTAAGAGCCAAAGCCTCAGCAGTCAGAGTTAGGGTCCCAGGAGCCCCGGCCCCACCCATGACTAACTGCTCACAGATCTAAAGCCAAACTGACGCTTGGAGAGTAACGTGTACGCTTTCATTGTTTACCTTTTATTTCCTTCATAAATGATCAGTCTTCCTAAAGAAAGCCACCACTTCCTAATAATGTAGTCGCGATAATGAGTAAGTGCAATAAAGGAACCAAGAATGGAAAAAAGCACGAAGAGGCAGGTGGCGTAAAAATCCGCTGGAGAGCAAGAGATTGCCCCTGGGCAACAAATCGGTTTCTCTGGTAAGGCCTGTTAGGGACACATCTCCTCTGCAAGCAGCAGTGATGCTCCAGAGGGCGCAGGAGGGACAGTGCACAGGAATGTTTCCTCCTCTGGGAGGAGCGGCTCCTCCACCGGGCTCCTGAAAGGTGCCTGGTCCGGGCCCAGACTCCAGCACCGCTGTATCGTATGTCTTCCCTGCAGGGTAAGTGCCACCTCCCTGGTAGAACGCCAGGAACAATTTTTCATAATATCTCAAACACAAGCTGAGGAACACAGGCATGACTCCTCAAAACAGCCTCCCTTGCACCCCTTCTTGGCTTCGCAGTGAATTTTGAGACCCAGCACCCCCTAGTGGAGGGATTTCAGGCGCACCACCATGATATATTTATAACAGATTTCCACCCTGCAGCACTGTGGTCCTCTAGTGAGGAATGGGAACTTCCCGCAGAGCCTGGCTCTCAGCCTCCAGGTGGGTGGACCTCTTCCATCATCACAGCGTCCCATCCCTGTAGTAGAACTGTTCCCAACCGCCTAGACCACTAAGTTAGCAAGTAGTAGAATGCTGATTTGAAGCCAGTCTTCTTGAAATTTCTCATTTATGCTGTTCATCCATGTTTTAATCCTTCCTGAAGAACCATTGCTACGTTACGATTTCCTGGAGACAATGATTATTCCTCTAAACAATCCGTTTCTATATTCTCTAGAGTTCTGCTTTCTTCCAATGACCCACTTTGCTGAAATGTCCATATATTGCATTTTAAATTACATGGAAAAACACCTGAACCTAAAACTAATTCTAAAGTCTACACGTCTTGGATGGAGTTGCCCATCAGTCCCCACTTTCTCGTTCCTTCCTACACCCAGCTTTTCTAATAAGTGTTAGCTTTTTCGTCTTGGATGGAGTTGCTCATCGGTCTGCACTTTCTCGTTCCTTCCTACACCCAGCTTCTCTAATAAGTGTTAGCTTTTTCGTCTTGGATGGAGTTGCTCATCGGTCTGCACTTTCTCGTTCCTTCCTACACCCAGCTTCTCTAATAAGCGTTAGCATTTTTACCAGATGACTCTCAGGCACTTCCATCTCACCATATCCCCAAACTGACATTTCCTAACTTTCTTCTGCATTTCCTCTCTGGATAATTATCTCTTATTTTGACATAGTTATCCAACCTGAAATATGACAGTGGCTCCCTCATCTGCTTTCATTATCCAAATAAAAGCAACTACTCAAAGTAGGGCGAAGAGTCACAGAGAGATGGCTGACTGCACACAGTCCTCAATACCATGCTAGACTGCCTTCCCTCAGCCTTATTATACCACATCTACTACAGAGCTTCTAGGGCATTTTCTAAAATATAAATGTGACCAAATCAGTTTTTTGTTTCAAATATTATACTTGATTTTCTTTCTGGGTAGGATTTGAGGGGCAGTGCACAACTATCATTCTCACTGAACCAATTTTTCAAAAATCACAGGTAAATTACAGATAATATGTTTAAATTCATCATTAATATGATTGTGGAAGGAAACAAATCTAAATACACTAACTGAGACTCCAAATATGATTGAACCTTTCCTAGACAACCAGATATTGGAAAATACTTTCTTCCTGTATTTCTGTCCTGTAAACATGGACATTTCTAAGAAACAGATTTGTCCCAAACCTAGTGAAACATGCAAGGATTCTACCTTGGAAGGAAGCTGAGCCAGAAGCTTTGGGGATTTTGGGCCATTTGGGGCTACTATAGTGACTTCAAAACAAGCCCAGGTTACATAGTGAGACTCTGCCATGGCAGAGGGTTATACCTACCGAAAATATCTTGATAATTCTATGAGTTGGTGGAGCCTGTCTAGAGAATCACAATAGGTTTGTCCAGCATTCTCTTAGGCTTTCTGAATGCACCCAGGGTTGGGGAAACTATATTTAAGCTGGAAAAGCAAAGATGCATTTCCTATGGTCTTGCAAGCTTTGCAGGCCAATATCCCTCTATCTAAACTGGCAGAAGTTTAAAACATGCATTTGAAATCAAAAGTAGCTTAAGCCCAGATAAAACTGCACCCCAGTGCTGTCTCAATTCCTAATTTGGTTAAATTGAGCTCATCTCCATGCTCTCTGTTGAACCAAACACCTTTTACTTCAATACTTATAAATCTTTTATAATTTCTGTTCAATTACAAAACTTTACAAGACTTACAAGGAAGTAGGAAGTGTGACCAGGAAGAAAAGTCAGACATTACAAAAGGTCTTCAAATCATCCAGATATTAGTGTGAGCAAACTGAAACTTTAAAATTATTATTATAAACATGTCTCAGGTACATGTTAGGTGCATTAGCTCACTCCTGTAGTCCGAGCTACATGGGAGGCTGAAGCAGGAGTGTTATCTGAGTCCAGAAGTTTGAGGCTCGCTTAAGCAACATAGCAAGTCTGCATTTAAACCTAAAGAACAGTAAAAAGAACCCAGAAAGAAAAGACTGGCAAAATGGATGAAAACATGGGTAATTTCAATGAGAAACACAAACTACATAAAAGGGACTCAGCCAGCATTTAAGAAAAAAAGTGTGTATACATGTATGACCAAATATTTATGAAATCCAAAAGTGATAACCAAGTAGACAGAGATAAAAACACACTCGAGCTGGGGAGATGGATCAGTGGTAAAATACCTTGTGCCTATGAACATGAGTTCCAGCTCCAAGGCTCACATGTAGAGAGCCAGGTGTGGTCAGTGAGCATGTAATTCCAGTACTGTGGGGGAAACAAAACAAAATAAAACAAAATACAACACAACAGAAGGATCACCAGGGTCTGGTGGCTGCCAGCCTATCTCCAGGTTCACTGAGAGATACCGTCTCAGCAGAGTAAGGGGGGGAGATAGAACAGGACACCCTGGATCTTCTTTTGGTTTCCACACATATACATAGAAGCACACACACTGACATACATTCAACACACACACACACACACACACACACACAGAAACAGGCTGAATAAAGGTAGGATTAATGAATTCAAAGGAACGTCAATACAAAAATTTCAAAATGAATCCCTGAAAAGAAAAAAAAAAGAGAGAAGTCTAGAAAATATGTGATATGATCATTAAAATCTAATATACATGTATCACAACCTAGTATATTGAGAGAGCGGGAATGGAAAAGAAAGAATGTTTTTAAAAGATAGTATCTGAATATTAGCCACAATTGGAGACGTATTCATACACTTCTAGGAACCCTACACAGTACAAAGGTAGAAAACTGTACCTAGCACCAGCACAATAAAGTGGAACACATAGAAAACAGATGGAGAAGTGCCATTCATATTGACACTAGGACCTTAAACAGTAACTGTAGAAGCAAAGAAGTGTGTGAGAAGCAGAAAGAACTCTCCATCTAGACTTTTAAGCCCAGTGGAAATATCCTCTCAAAGCCAAAATGAAGCAAGTGAATTTTTCAGACCGTAAGAGGTGGGGGGGACTGCTGGTGAGTAAATTCACATTAAGATCATTGCTGTAGGTGGTTCTTCTGACTGCAAAAAGGGGCTCAGATGGAGCACAGCAATCCCAAGAAGGAAGGCAGAGCCCAGGAAACAGTACTGTTCCTCCAGGGCAGTCACAAAGAATAATAACACCAAGACATAAAAACCAAAGGGGCCACGGAGGAGATAAAATGGAGTCATTCAGAATAATTGATTAAAATACTTCAGTGCTTCTCACTTCTGAGGAAATAAATGTAAGGTCCATCACAGAGCGCCAAGAAGGAACTCAAGGATCCACTCTCAATCCATCTACCTGAGTTTTTGTATGTTCCTCTAGCCATTCGGACCTCCTTTGTACCACTCAACACACTGTCCCTGTACCAGAAACAAACACACACACACACACACACACACACACACACACACACACACACACCTTCTTTTCTTGCCTTGTTAACTTTTATTAGCCTGTTTAACATTTGACCTGCTTTTAGCTTTTTTGGCTATGTATGTATGCTTTCCTGTTTCCTTGTACATACACACACAGGTCTATGTATGTATGCTTTCCTGTGGCCTTGTACATGCAGTGCACAGGTCTGTGAGAGTGCATATGGAGGTAGGGGTCAGCTTTGGTTATCATGGCTCAGGAACCATTCATCTTGTTGCTGGGTTATTACTCATATGTTT
This sequence comes from Rhizomys pruinosus, assembly GCA_009823505.1. NCBI lineage: Eukaryota > Metazoa > Chordata > Mammalia > Rodentia > Spalacidae > Rhizomys > Rhizomys pruinosus. The sequence continues at coordinate 2,556,306 of VZQC01012107.1, forward strand.
GCATGATGTGTATATGTGTGTTTAGATGACAATGTATATGCATACGTATGTGCTCATATGTGTGTGTGAATGTTGGCACATCTGTGCCAAGTAACATGCTTAAAAGCCAGAAGATTTTTATGGATCCTCAGCTTCTACCTCATTTGAGACAAGATCTCCTTGTTGATTCCTGCTGTGTACAATTGGCTAGCTAGCCCATGAGCCTCTGGAGAGTATCATGTCTTCACCTTGCATCTCTCACAGAAGTACTGGGATTATGCATGCATGCTATCACATGCATCCTTATGTGGGTTCTGGAGATATGAGCCCAGATCCTCACACTTAGACAGATTGTTACCCATTGAGACATCTCCTTTGATCTACTTTGTTTTTCTGAGATTGAATGTCCTGGGGCTCTCGGGTAGACTCATCTATCTGGCTGACCAGTGAACTTCAGGGATCTGCCTGACTGTGTTTCCACGGCAGGAATGCAGACATGTTCCACCATAACTGGCTTTTTACATGGGAGCTGGGTATTGAGCTCGGGCCTACATGCTTATGTGGCAAGCAGGTACTGACAGATATTTCTCCAGCCCATTTTAACAACTCTCAACACAGAGTTTAGGCCTAATCTCCTTTCTCTAGTAGGCCACCTCTAGAATTTCCATGTTTCCATAACTCCCAGGCTTTTGTGGATCCACAGCCTTTGACATATAGCATAACCATTTGCTTATCTATTTGGCCAACTACAATTTCCAAGACCTTAGAAGTCTGGGCCTCTCTCTATTATCTCTGTGTCCCCAACATCCAGCACAGATGCAAGACATTCAGTGTGTACCTTAGGAATGCTAAGTACATAAAGAGAAGGCATTCGGTATCTGAAGCAGGCTACGTGCATGCAGCATTTGTAACAGAATACTCTGAGATGTTGGGAAGAACATGTCACCACCTTGCTAACATCCCCTAGAGCTGATCTTGACTTCTAGATGACGCACCAGTACTTTAAACTCACCACATTCCAAACCACCCTTCTTGATCCATTTTACCTGTGTGTCAAACTGGGTTACTGTCTCAACAGCTGAAGTTGCCCTGAAGCCACACTGGAGTCATTTCTACTTCTATCTCTTCTAAATCCCTGCTGTTTCTCCTCACATTCTTTCTTTTTTTTTTTTTTTTTTTTTTTTTTTTTGTCTTTTTCGACGCGGGGATACTCCGGTACCCCGCTGTCCGCTGGAACTCACTCTGTAGACCAGGCTGGCCTTGAACTCACAAGTTCACTCTGCCTCCCAAGTGCTAGGATTAAAGGCGTGCACCACCATGCCCGGCTATCTCCTCACATTATTTCTTATATTGACTCCCTGCTTTCCTTCCTCATGGTCTGAATTGCTTCCTAGGCCCCAGCCATACTCTTCCCTGTTGCCTTCACAGAACCTCCTCTGTGGTGTCACATGACACTGCCTAAGCTATGCCATGAGACTGTGAAGCTTTTAAAAGATGGAGCTACTTTCAAGACAAGACAGATGATTAGCAATACTTTTAAATTTTATTTATCTTTCCAACCTTCCAATATGGACTGAAGACTCATGTCTCTCCAAGAATCCTCCAAACCTTCAATGCCAGATGAGACATCAAGCTTGTGGACTAAGCTACTACTGGGATTTCAGCCTCTTCAGAGTATAGACTTCCACTTTTGGACTACCCAGGCTGTATCATGGATACCAGTACAGGAAGATTAAAACAGGACACAGTGCTTACTGGATCTCATTTGGTGACCATGGGAAGGGAAAACCCCAGTGTAGAGCACAAGAGCAGAACTGATGGTGGTTTGGGCTTGCCAAGGAGGAGCCTTCAAATATGACATCTTTCAGCCTAATAAAGAAAAAAAATAATAAGCTGAAGATGCTAAAACCTATGATATATGTAGCATGCATATGTGCATATTTTGGAGTGATGCAAATTGGAAGGAACAACAACAAAAAGGACTGGGTCAAAGAACTGACCGAAATGGTGAACTTCTGCTGGAAACAGTAAACTTCTGCATGGAGAATTTTAAAACAGACTGAGGAAAAGATGAGAAAACATTTTTAGCAGAATGCATGAGCTCTGGTGGGGTTGGGGGGCAAGGAAGGGGGACATGGGTCTATATTCGATTGGAAATTTTGTATGAAATGCACAAAGCTTCAATGAAAATTGGCTTTGAAAAAAAATTACTAAAATGTAAAAAAAAATTATCTACTACTAAGTATGTGTATGCACAATCACATGTGTGAGGCATATGTGCATAGTGGGTGTATGTGTTGTGCTCTAGTGTGAATGTTCATGTGAAGCACAAGGGTGATTCTGGGTGTCACCCCCGAGAACTCTCCCCAGAGTCTCTAAGTGCAGGACTTGCCTACAGGTACTCTACCTGGCAATCTTGCCCTGGATATTCTGTCTCTCTGCCTCCTAAATGCTGAGTTTAGGCTGTATCCAGGCCTGCCCAGTTTTTTCTATGGGTTCTTTCTGGAGATCCAAATCCACCCTATCTTCTGAGCCATCTCCCTAGCCCACATATTCCTTCTTAAAACTAGATCACTCCTGATAAAAAAAATGAACAGGATGACAGATTGAGAGCCCCATTCCATCTACAAAAAGATTGTTTATAGCCCTAAAGTTTATTGTTACAAACTTCTAAGAACAATTAGCAGAAACTATAGATAGCCCTTAACACAAGGAGCATGTGATTACAACACTTGAAAACAGGAACTCTAAGAAAAGGTCTAGGAATGTGGTGACCAGTAGAATGACAAGTGGTATTAGGAATGGAAGCTGCTCCTTGCTGATAACTGAAATTCAAGGAAGGGGGTATGGGGGGGGGGGAACCAGTTGTTCTCCCTTTCCATAGGGAATGAAACCAAAAGCTTAAATTTCTACAATTGTGGATTAAAGAAAACACCTTCCTACTCCAAAAGTGATTGTTGCTCAAGGATGAAGTCCAAACCCCGTTTCAGGCACTGGCAAAGCTTAGAGCCCTTGGGTCTCAGGTGGCTGCAGTGTAGCTCTAATCTTTTCACTATTACACACTGAAAACACAGTTTCCTTCAGTTAGTTTAAATGAGCTTTCTCAGTGCCTCACCCAGATTGGGGCTGTGTTGCCTGAATTCCCACAGGGCTCCCTTTGTGGAAAGGATTATTGTACAGACCTTATTCTTCAATGCTCATAATAAACTCCAAAAGCTAGAATAATCTAAGAAACAGAGTGTTCTTTTGCACATCTTGTTTCTCGATCTTCAGCAATCTTTCTGTTGCGTTTTCAAGTTAAATTCCCTTGTCCTCTTGTATAAGCCTTGCGCTGCAGCTGGCAACCTCTAAGACAATGGGCTTTAAGTGGCCTCTATTTATAGAGGGATGAACAGAGCAGAGCCCGATTGCCAGGGACTCTCTTCATCTTCATGATGGCTCTGTCTCTGGTATCAGTTTTAGAAAATGAAGGTTATTTGGGGAGGAGAGGTGCTCATCCATGGCAGATTCATGGAACGTGTCCAAGGCCCTCTGACTTCGGAACAGCAGCAAAATAGAAAAATCCATTTCACGTATTCCAGCCGGTTGGCTCTCCCTTCTGAGAGCACAAAGCTATAAATCTCATCGGCCAAATCACAGTTTTACAGCAAACTACTACAAAGTAAGCGTACTATTTTCATGATTTTCTAGTGTCTATTTTTTTTTTTTTTTTTGATTGAGTTGAATGGATAGAATGGCCAATCTGGGACAGCTGAGGACTTACTTTCAGAAAGGGACGGAAGCTCTGGGAGTTGGGGCTCCTCCTCTTCCTGCGGCTCTTCTCTTAAGTAGTTATCAGGCACTAGAAGAAATGCTGGTTTATTCACTTCAGGCAGCTCTTTCAGGTCTCCAAGGCTTAGCGACCTAAATGTGCCTTCAAACAGCAAGTTTTAGGAAAGGAAGGGGTGAAAACAAGGCCATTAATTTCTTGGAAGGAGGTAACACATTTCAACCCCCCCCCTTTTTTTAAATTTCTCCTGGTACAGCTGCAATGACCAGTACTCCCTCCAAACACGCTGCTCAAAATAAATCCAGGGTACTTTCTATTCAAATGGACCAACACAAGCTCAAGCCTTTCCTTTCATTGTGTCTTTTTTTTTCTCCTAGCTTCTCTTGAAAATGAGTCTACTAGAGTTTTGGAAAAGCTTCAATTACTCCTTTATCTACAAGAAAAGTATATCATGTGTGAAACTGAATCTATTTTTTTTCAGTGTTTATTTAACAAAACATCCAAAATTTTGACTTGGCAGGTATTTTTTTATTCCATTATAGGATAAGCCAGAACAGACTTGTTATATTTATTATTCATGCAATGAAATGAAGGAATCTGTTCTAAATAATGCATTAAAATCAAATTTTTTGGACAAAATGAAAAGATTTTTTGGTAACAAGTAGGTAATTCAATACAAGCTAATTTAATAAGTGATTTTCTGTCATTTGGCTGTTAGTCCTGAGGAGGCAAGAACTGTCCTATTCCTCACATGTAGCCTCGACACATGGAAGAGCTCCACACTGCGCACCTGCTGTAGAACAAGTCATCTGCTGTGCCCAGAGTTCTCCAATCTCAACAGGCATCAGAATCAGCAGGAGAGCTATGAAAGCATAGGTCACCATGCACCTCCCCTGACTTCAAATTTTCCATGGCAGGAAAAGAAGAAGAAGGGATTAGAATTTACATTTTAAAGTGTTCCATGATGCTGATGGTGAGTAACCACCCTAGGAAGCAATGTGCTGTCATCACCATTTGCCAGGGTTCCTTACAAGTCAAGAAATCATCGCCATCTGTAAGTGTTCGTTGTAGCCAAAAGACCGATGGAACTGAGGGGCCCATCAATAACTTCCCTGAGTTTACACAACTGGTGAATTGCACATTACTTGCTACTACAAATAATTTGCTTAGCTTGCAAAATCTTGCTCCAAGGTAAAACAAAAATAGTAAGTAAGGACCAGTCGAAGTGCTTTACACATAATATTCCATAGAATATTTACAAAAACTACTGCATGAGATGAATCAGTTTGTAAATATACATTGTTGACAAATTACTACGTCCCATTTGACAGTAGTTTCACTCCAAATCCGAAAACCAACATATCTGCTCTATGGACATTCTACCATTGAACATGAATTTATGTAAATGTGTTAAAGAATTAATAATTTCATTCACTTATGAAACTTCAGGAATAACTTCATCTATGTTTTTAAGAAATGTGCTTCATTGGGCTAGAGAGACAGCTCAGTGATTAGGAGCTCTTGCAGAGAACCCAGTTTAATTCCCAGAATCCAGATGGTGGTTAACTACTGTCCTTAACTCCAACTCCAGAAGATCCAACACCTCTTCTGACCTCTGAGGGCATTGCACAATGCAGGTAGACTTACATACCTGCAGGCAATATACTCATACACATAAAATAAAAAAACATAAAATATTTTTTTAAAATGTGCTTCATTGTGATGATAATTCCTTTGTTTCTATTAGTATCATTGTTCTTTTGAAATACTGGTCTTCCTGTATTGCCCAGCATGTCTCAGATTCCTGAGCACCAATGACTCATCTTATCTTCCTGAATGCTGGGACTACAGACACACAATACTACTCCTGGTTTTCAATTACACTTTTTCGTAATCCTTTTCTTTAGTCATCCAAAAACTGGATTAATATCTTACTCATGTGGCTTTAGGATTCCTGGAAGCAAAAATAATTTTTATTTATCTTCTCATTTTTCATTTTTTATTTAAAAAGTTTTGACTGATACATAAAAGTATATTATATCAGTACAGCAAAATATTGGTCTCCTTGAGACAAGCAAGACTCCTCTGTCAGTATCAGCTACACCTCAACTGCCTGGAGATACTGTGCAACAGTGGCAGCCATGTGTCTTTATATATCCCAAATCTAATTGGCTATTAGCTCTCTCCTTGGAGGAATAAATCACAGCGGATGTCACAAGCTTATGTCCTCTAGTGGTTAGGAGATGTTATAAGCCACAATAAGAACTTGTCACCCTTTATAGAGAAACCACAGTTTGTGGATTAGCATACCATCCAAGCATCTGTGTCTATGCTCACAGCTTAGCTTGCCATAATAATTAGTACTGCTTAAATGCCTGTACATCCAATTGCTTGTGCTTTGTTAGTATAACTAAAAAAGTATTACTGGATAAGCTGTCAACCCATAAAGGGAAACAACCTGAACAGACTAGAGTCCAAAATGACATCTCCAGAGAAAATAGACTGTTTTGCTTCTCACCCACTTGTGCCCCTTTCCCAAAGCCTAGGGAACAACTTGTGGGAGAGGAGGCATGGAAGACTGTAAGGGCTGCGGAGAGATAGGGGTGAATCGTGAGACTACAGCAATATAGACTGGACTCCCATTTGATCAACATGCCTGTGCATACAAGCTTCTCCAACTGGAACCTTGGGTTGCTCAAAATTTGGACATAGATACTTGCAAATTGGTTTTACATGAATGTTACTTACATTCATTGCTTAAGCTTAATAATTTGGCTCACTCCAAAAAATGCACCAATTACCTAATTGTATGGCAAACTGAGTAACGTCAATGCTATCTGAAAACAACTGTGCTATTATATTGTAGAATCCCTTAAAAAATAAACGAAAGAGGAAAAAAGTATATTACATTATAATGCCATCTGATGTTTTGAAATATTTATACATTGTGTAATGTATAAAGAAAGTTTAAGCATAAATGGTCTTCTCAGACACTTATCAGTGATATGATAGATAACTGTTGTTATCAACTTGCCTGGATTTAGAATCACTTGGAGGAGGACTCCCTCTGGGGGTGACTGTGAAAAAGTTTCCAGAAGGTTTAACTGAGGAAGACCCATGCTGAAACTAGGTGGTACCATTCCATAGGCTGAAAAGCTAGACTGAGTTTAAAAGGTAAAAAGAGAAAGCAAGCTGCACACCAGCATTGATCTCCCTCTTTTCTTGACTAAGGATACAGTGTGGCCAGTTCCGCAAGGTCCTACTGCCCTGCCCTCCCCAACACAGTGGGCTAAGCCATCCAAAATGAACCCTCCCTTGAGTTGCTTTTGTCAGGTATTTTATCATAGCAACAAGGAAAGTAATTGATACAAATGTAAATGTGTACAGATGCAAATGCCTGCAATGCCCCAAGATGCCAGAAGAGGGCATTGGATTGCTGAGAACTGTAGTTTTGGACAGCTGTTAGCTGCCATGTCCTCTGCAAGAGCAGCCAGTGCACTTAAAAGCTAAACCATCCCTCCAGCCCCTGTTTTTATTTCTAAGCCTCACTTATTTCCCATAACATGACCTCGAGGTCTTCTTAACTTCACTTTCTATTAATGTATGTATTTAGGAGTTAGGGAGGGCACACCTATGACACGCCTGCAGAGGACACAAGGCAACATTAAGGAATCCAGTCTCCTTCCACCATGGGTTCTGGGAATCAAACTTAAGTGATCAGACTTGCAAGTGTTTTTACTTATTGAGCCAGATCTCTGCCCCAATTTTAATTTTTAAGCACTTAGGGGAAAGTGTTACGATTCTGGTGCTGTTTTTATAGTTTCTGACTTAAACCTTATAGTGATGTCAAATATGTGGAGAAAAAAATGTGTGGAAAGCCTTGAATGATTCAATATCCCCAAACTGCATGGTCTTCCTTCCTCAAATAGAGATCATAGAAGCACACATTGTATTCATTAGAGAAAAACAAGCATTCCTGTCAGACAACATAGTTCCTTCTCTTAGTCAGTCTGTAAAATGACATTCTAAAGTAGGTCAAGAATAGTTACTTACTAGATGATTCTTGTATCATTTCACCACAGGGAGATTTGTGTATTCTTTTCTTGTAGATATTTCTTTCCTTAAATTTTTTAACTAGGTGTAGTTGTTCTGGTGATCTGACACTATAAGAGAATAATGCGTGAGGAGATAAATATTGACTATAAGTGTGGCCAAATACTTTCTATCTTTGGTCAGCACAAAACTTACTCTTTACAAAAGCATGTCTATTCCTGTGCCGCTAAGTGTTGACATTTGCTTAGAGTAACAAAACCACGGCTTTGAGTAAAATCCCTGCTACTCGGGTGATGGCACAAAAGAGTCTAAGCCAGGGAGAACAAGACTATAGTCAAGCAAAGACTGTTCTTATCATCAAGGTGACAGAGAACTCTATACAAAAGAAAATTTCACTGAAACCCATCCACACTTCCTTCCTGCCAGAGAAGAGGAAATGATCTCAGACACTTAACATTCACTATCATAAATGTCAATCTTAGCAGCAATGACTACATTGCCAAAAGTCATCATGTGTGGAGGGAACCCCAGACCTGGAATATATGCACCCCTCAAACCACACAGAGCCATGGGAACTTGCCAGCCTCCTCTTTTGGAGTCCCTACCTTGCATCCTCCTAGACTTCGTGCTGACTGCTCTCTCACCTGCTAACTTTTATTCCCAGTTTGTGACATAGTGTGTAGCTGAAGAACATTGGGTCCGTTTTTAGACACTCAGTCTTTGTTTGCCTTCTGGATGATGATTCTCCACAGTTTCCCTATTATTTTTACCATGTATATGTGTGCTTGTTTATGTTCAGGTATGTGCTGTGATCACAGAGGCCAGAAGAGAGTATTGCATAGATCATCTGGAGCTGGAGGTACAAGTGATGTTGACCTCTAGATGTGTGTGCTGGGAATGCCCTCTGAAACAACGGCAAGTGCTCTTACCCTCTGATCCATCTCTCTGGACCTCTTGTGGTTTTGAAGAGGGTCCAATGGATAAAAGTTTGATGCCATTCCTCATAATGTTATTCTGTAAATGTTCATTTATCTCCTTCCCTTTCCCCTCATTCTATTTTATAGTACCTCACAAACTCAGCTCAAAATATGAATAAAAGTAAATTCAAAGATGAATGTGATTTTTAAGGTTAATGTCTGTGGCTCTTTGTAGAGCTTTAAAAATCTGATTGACTATTTGGGGTCTTTTGTTTTTCCAAATGACACCTCACCTGCCTGGAAATACTGTGCAGCAGAGGCAGCCATATGCCTGTATATTCCAAATCTAATTGGCTATTAGCTCTCTCCTTGGAGGAATAACCCATGGCTGATGCCACAAACCTGCATCCTCTAATGGTTAAGAGATGTTATAAGCCACAGTAAGACCCTGTCATATTTAACAGAAAAAAATGTAATTCATGGATTAACATACCATCCAAACATCTGTGTCTATACCAAAGTAACCTACCATAACAATTAGTACTGTTTAAATACTTATATATCTAATTGCTTATGCTTCATTAGTAGGATTGAAAGGTTATTCCTGGATAAACTGTCAGCCCATGAAAGGAAACAGCCAGAATTGACCAGAGTCCAAGACAACAGCTCCAGATAAAATAGACTGTTTTGCTTCTCATCCACCTGTGTCCCTTTTCTAAGTGTAGGGAACAATCTGCAGAAGAGGGGGCGTGGTAGAATGTAAGGGCTGCGATTGGGGTGAATGGTGAAACTACAGCAATATAGTCTGGACACTCATTTGATCAACCTGATTGAACATACAAGCCCCCCCACCCCTGCTGTATGGTGGGACCCATGGGCTGTGTGGGTTTGGGCACAACTGCTTGCAAATCAGTTTCACATGAAGGATGCTTGTACTCATAAATTATCACTTATTGTTAAAAAATGAAAAAAACTGAGAGAAAGATGCAGGACAGTTATGGCAGAATGCATGATCTGGGATGGGGTGGGGTGGGGTGGGGGGAAGGGAAATGGAAATATGCCTGAACTGAATTGGAAAATGATGTATGAAGTACACAAAGCATCAATAAAAAAATGAAAATTAAAAAAAAATCTGATTGACGCCAAGCATAGTGGCACATGCCTTTAATCCCAACTCTAGGGAGGCAGAGGCAGGCTGATCTCTGTGAATTCAAGGCCAGCCTGGTCTACATAGTGAGTTCCAGGCCAGCTGGGACTAAAGCAAGACCCCATTTCAAAAAGACCAAAAAAATAAATCTGATCGATATTTGAAATGTTTCAAAAATGTTATATGCATGAGTGTTTTGCTTGCATGTATGCATATGCAACTGTGTATACAATAGGGTGAGGTCAGAAGAGAATGCCAGATCCTACAGAGCTGGAAATGCAGGCAGTTGCTAGATGCTATATGGGTGCTGAGAACTGAACCAAGACCCTTTGTAAAAGCAGCCAGCACTCTTAACCACGAGGCCATCTCTCCAGCCCCTTGGTGTTAATAGTGTTGTAAATTTCTATAACGTCAAAATGCTGTGGGGAGCTCCAGAATTCATGATGAAGAGACAGTAGCCACCTAAGGCCAGCGTAATAGCAACAGGATCTGGGTGTGGTCCTTGGTCCCCCTCTCCCAGTGCAGGGGCTAGGCAGCACAAGTATAATCACGTGGACAGAGTGGTGGGACAGGAAAATAGCAGGAAGTACCATAATTGAAATTATGAACACTCCCTTGAGCCTGGAACTATGGTCACTACCCATGGGCCTGGAACTATGGTCCCCCTCCCATGAACCTGGAGCTTTAGTCCTCTCTCTTCATCTTAGAGCTGTGGTCCCATCCTGTGAACCTGGAGTTATACTGTGCTCTCATGAGCTTAGAGCTGTGGTTCCTGCCTATAAGCCTGAAGCTGTGGTCTCCAGCCATGAGCCATCTTTTCACATTCCTCTGGAGGTGGGCTGATGGTGCAGTAGATTGGAGGATGGGAGACTTCCTAATATTGAGCAGCAGATTCAGCCTTTTTTGAGTTGCTACAATCCCCACAACTCCCTCCCTGAGGTCCCAGGTTCTGCATGGCTGCGGATTTGGCTCTAGGTTGGACACATCTTGGGAACAGGGGATTCTCCTCTTGGGAGGGCTGATTCTCTAAAATGAGTCTCCAGCATCTCATGATTGTCAGCTGTGATCCTGACTCCACACGTGGTCCTGAGCATCCAGGTCTTGATGTTGGAACTCTGCCATTCTCAGGCACCACAAAGTTTTCTATTGTCTATTACTCCTCTACATCCCCAGTGTACCTTCACCTGTGCCCTACAGGATGGAAGACACCAAATTTACCTTATAGAGATAAAAATTAGAGTCTGGGAAGTTAAAAAGTTTTAAAGTTCTTTAATAAGTAAACTGATATAATGCTCAAACTTAAAATGTAAATCATAGTTTAGAATGTAAATTTGCAATTCTATATGTCTACTATAATTTTTGAGTATTATTTACCACCAAACTATATTACTAATCTTCAAAAATACTGTGAAAATTCTCATTGTCCCTATAATGTGAGTTTGGCATTCCTTCCCCTTCCAAATTCTCCAACCTATACAAAGCTTTTCAGTGTAATATAGTTATTTTTGTTTTTTAAAAAAGCAATACTAACAGTGTCTGAATGCTGAGCCTACATTGGCCTATGACAGATTCTCACCTTTTTATTGTTGACAATGACCCTTGACAGTTTTAAGAAGAACTTATCAGGCTTTTAGTAGACTAACACCCAATTTGTCTGACTGATACCTTCTGCATGGTTCACTGGAGTTACTGGCTGTTGGAAGGCACATAGGTTAAAGTGCTGTCATCATCACATGATTCTGCCACTTGATTGTGACACTTGATTCTGATCACCTGGCCATGACCATGATGTCAAGTTCATAGTAATGACAGCTTACAATAGATATTGCAATTTATTTTTCAAATTAAAAACAAATTACCAAACAGCCCATACTTTAGGGGAGCTGAGGAGAAAATTAAGCATTATTTCTTCAGTATCCATATAAGATCCATTTGGAACCCTAGATTTCTTTTAGAAGAGCTTTGCCAACTGAAGGTAAGAAGTTGTCAGCCCCTTTCCATCACAATAGGTGATCTCCTATAAAAAGTAACACATGCTGGGCATGGTGGTGCACGCCTTCAATCCTAGCACTTGGGAGGCAGAGGCAGGCAGATCTCTGTGAGATCAAGGCCAGCCTGGTCTACAGAGTGAGTTCCAGGACAGCCAGAGCTACAGGGAGACCCTGCTTCAAAAAAGACCAATAAATAAATAAATAAATAAATAAATAAATAAATAAATAAATAAATAGTAACACATTATTGGGTCTGGAGAGTTGACTCAGTCCTTAAGAGCGTACACTTCTTTTCCTGAGAACATGAGTTCAATTCCCTCTGTCCATACTGGGTGGCCCACAACTGCTTGTAATTAGCTACAGGGGAATTGACACCTCTGGCATCCACAGCCACCTGCACTCACAAGCATATACTCACACACTGCATATACCCATATGCATAATTAAAAGTAATTAAAATAAATCTTTTAAAAATTACATATTATTCAGCCGCCGTCTTAGTTTCACAGACAAGAATAAGGAAATTTTTTTTGGTATTTTCGAGATAGGGTCTCCCTGTAGCCCCAGCTGTCCTGGAACTCACTCTGTAAACCAGGCTGGCCTTGAACTCACAAAGATCGGCCTGCCTCTGCCTCCCAATTGCTAGAATTAAAGGTGTGCACCACCACACCCGGCTTAAGACAAGGATTTTAACACAGTAAGGGAATCTGTAACCCTAAGAAGTTGGTGGGGAAGGAGGGCTGTGATGGAGGCGGGCCTTGTAGCTATTGGATTAAACCTACATCTTTTCTAGAAACTGCCATAGACATAAGTAGATGTGCAAACGCTTGACAAGTTGGAAGGCCTTTTATCTGAGTAGTTAAAACCAAACCTCATCTTTTCCTAAAGCATACTGAACTCTTCTTCATATTGGAGCATTTGCTTTTTGCAGAATCATCCAGTGGAATTTAAATAAGTGTCTTTTGTAGAAAATGAAATTCCTCATCTAAGATGAAGACAAGTGGGTAGAAAGTAAAAGAATCTGGGAACTACAACAATTGATTGACTTACTTAAATGTCTGTCTAGGAAATCATAGTCTAACAAAGCCTGAAGACAAAGGGCACGTACAGCTGAATGGTAAAATCAGCTTCCTAGTCAAAGGACAGGAGCCTGTTATTCCCTTCCCACAGATATCTACCATCCCAAGAAAGATACTGGGAACTGGACAGACATGATATGACTAAGAGGAGATGTACAGATGGAGATGAAGAAACAACACAAGGGAAGACTTAGTTTTCATTTGTTTTCAAAACTGCCTCATCCAGTAAGTGGGGGGGGTGCTATTGCTTCAACAGGACTGTCATCAATTCTGTTTGGAGAAAAGACTCCAACTGGCCACGTTTCTCTCAGCTCTGAGTGTAGAAGGGGGGGGGATGATAGCTGTAATAATACTCTAGTATCCTACCAGGCATCAAAAGAAATCAAAAGGGCCTGGATTAGTGTTTCGCATTCATCAGGCACTGAACAAAAACCCTGGATGACTTGGAGAGTGATAATTCAGCATTTTCATCTGGTGCACAGTGGGCAGGCAGCATAGCATGTGCACAAGTTTTAACTCTGGAGCCAGATGTCCTGGGATCCCTACATCACCTCTTGCTGCTTGGTTGGCCTTGGGTAACACCTTAATTCTCTGTTTCAGCTCTGCAGGTGTGAATTGGAGATGATATAACATTTGTCTCTTGGGATCATAATGAGGATTAAATGGATTAAACACATAAAGACCCCCAAACAGGAGTTGGGATGTGCTAAGAGCTCAAGAACCTTTAGCTTCTATTACTTTATGAAACAGTATGTCTTTTTTTAACTTAAAAAGTTCAAACACCACTTTTTTTAAAAACAAGTTCTAGTAGTTTGGGGAATTATAAAAATGATCAAATAAAAAATCAAGGGATATGGTTCATCCATAAAATGACAGCTTACTGACAGTGTTCCAAAAACTTAAATTTCAAAAATTAGGTACATATCCAGGCACAGGATCATTATAGCCACAGATTGTTAGCAAAAGCCAACAGTCAGTCCCCCAAGTGTTTTATGTCCAATAAGCCCTAATTTAAAATAAGACTAATATTTTGTTTATGTTTTTCTTTAAGCTGTCCATTCATTTTCTAATTTAGTTTCTCACATGATATCTATTGGCAGAATAATTAGATAATCAATAACACATGTTGAACATTAATCCCTTACTAACAATGATATATGAGCGTAGAATGCTATGCACATGTAGAAACAACACTAAAATTGAATTGTGCCTTCTGCCTTGTATAAAATCATTGGAAAATTTAGTGTAAATTAGTTTCATTTATTTTATCTTGGTTTCTAATAACTAATCCTGCTCTCAAAAGCAAATTTTTTAAGTGATAAACAAGAGGTAAATATGTGAGTTAGTCAAAGAGGGAAGAGAATTGCTTTCTTGTCCTAGAATAAATAATGCACATAGACAAATGAGTGTTATAAGAAAGGCTAGATTTGACTTAGTTATGGCAGTAGTTCAGTAGCAGAGAATGTCTGTAAGATAGTGTATGAATGCTCATAGAGATTATTCGAAGAGAGCCAAATAAACCACTTACTTAATGATATCACAGAGGTCAAGCCAATATGGTTATAATAGTTCTTTCAACTTTATTATTGAATTACTAGAAGTTCATATGCATAGAAAAATGTTCACTTTCACAAACAAAAAATCCACTTTATTTTTAATATTTTATTTAGTTTTATTTTAGGCGTGCGAGTGTACTGCCTGCATGTTTGCAAGTACACCCATGTCATGCGATATCCACAGATGTCAGAAGAACTAGAGTTATAGATGGTTGTTAGCCACCATATTAGTGGAGAAATCAAACCCTAGTCTTCTGCAAGAGCAGGCAGTACTCTTAACCACTGAGCCATCTCTCTAGCTCCCAAAATATCTGATTTAATACAATGACTGAGGTATATTTCAAGGGCCAATGACATGACTCACTGGGCAAAAGAGCTTTCCACTAACCCTGACAACCTGAGTTCAATCACCAGAACCCACATGGAAGAAAGAGAGAATGGACTTCTAGAAGTTGTCCTCTCACCCCCATATATGTGTGTGTATGTATGCATGTGTGCATGTGTGTATGTGTATGTTTGTATGTGTGTGCATGTGTATGTGTGTATGTGTGTGTATGCATGTGCATCTGTGTGTGCATGTGCAAATACATGTACATACCTAAAATAAGTAACTGCTGTGGCTATCTGCGTGAGACCAAGGCAGTCAACACCCATCATGGTGGGGGGGAGGGACTCAAGACTCCTGACCCCACCTAAGGAGCTATTATTGATGGTAGGAGAGGGAGAGTCAGTTTTCTTTAAGGACTCTAATTCTCTAATGTGAACTCCAGTTCATGCCCCATACCTATGAGTATATGGTAAACACAAAGCAGACTTGGTGGGCTATGAAAACAAAAGAGAGAGCTCATGATGTTGGAAGGTGCAATGGGGATGGATCCAAGAAGAGTTAGGGAAGTTTTGAGGGGTGAACATAATCAGAATACACTATATATATATATATATATATANATGTATATATATATATATATATATATATATGAAAGTTTCAAACAATTAGTAATTATTAAGTTTTTTAAAAGATATCATGGGAGAAGCTCGAGAGACAGCTTGATGCTTTTACAGAAGACCCAGGTTCAGTTTTCAGAGCCCACATAATGGGTCACAACTGTCTGTGACTCCAGTTCCAGGGAAACCAATACCCTCTTCTGGACTCTATTGGCACTGCATGACATACAAGCAAAACACTCATACACATAAAAGAAAAAAAAAAAAAAGAATTTTTAAGATATGATGGGTGCAGTTGTCAGACAACAGTAGTGTCTAATCTTCGAAGTTGAAAAAAAGTGGCCATTTTCCAAAGACTTGAAGATCCCATGTGCCCCAAATAAAGTTTTAGCAAGAAAGTGATTTAACATAGGGTCTCTTTGTTGTTAAATTCTGTCTGCACCAGGCTAGCTGGCCCATGAGAGCATTTAAGGACTCTTCTCACTCCATCTCCAATTTTCAAGGAGGACCAGCCATTACAGAGGCTCACCTTCATGTCCATCTTTTATGCAGTTTCTGGGGATTTGACCTCAGGTCCTTATCTTTATACAGCAAGTTCCTTATGGATTGAGAACTCTCACTGCCCTTCACTCTATGCTTTTATGATAAAACAAGTATTGAAATGTAGTCTAAGCCCCATTCTTATTTGCATTTTATTTATTTTTAAAATATTTATATGTAGTAACAATATATTAGACATAGGTAAAAATAGTTAATGCTAAAGACAGAACATTTTTAAGTAATTTATTATAATTAATAAGGGTATGTACACTTTTATTCTTAAGACTGAGCACATAATTGATTTAATATACATCAAAACTTCCCATGGAGCTGGACAGATGGTTCAATGGTTAAGAGCTCTGCTGCTATAACAGAGGACCATATTCAGTTCGCAGCACCCACAAGGCAGGTAACAACCATCCTTAACACTAGTTCCAAAGGAAACTGACACCCTCTTCTGGCCTCCAAGGGTACTGCACACATGTGGCACACATATAAATGTAGGCAAAACACCCATACACATAAAAAATAAATAAAAATTCCCAGTTTTTTGAAAACCTTATGCTTATGTAAGGTTGATAGGAAGGGTTTTCCTGTTTTCAAAGTATTTATATTTATTTTTATAATTATGCTTGTATCAAAGTCTGCTAAGCAGAACCATTTCATCTTTTTCTTCTTGTTCATGTATAGTTTTAAATTTTCCCTTGGTAAAAGTGTGTTCCTTTTACAATAGTAATATATACTAATTTTATGTGGTTTATATGTCACATCTTATATATAATTTCCCAGTTAAAAATAATTTTGCAAGTAAACACAATATAGATTGGTATCACTTAAGAAAAATATATGCCCACTGTGGATTTTATTTCCTATTGTAACCCCTCCATGTTTTTGTTTTTTCTAATGGTCAGATGATTTTTGAAGACTATAAGGAAGGGAGAAGTCTTTTTCTCTGCATCAGTTACTAACTTAGCATTAAGTCCTTTTCATTAGTCTTTGAAATTATATGTTCATCTCCCAGGAATTGCATTGAAGATAACTCTATCACCCATTTCTCACGTATAGCACTACTAAATATTTTTATTATTTTCATTATATTTATTATGCTTATGAGTGTATTGCCTTCATATGTGTAAGTGCACCAATGCTGGGCACTGGCTATGGAGGTCATAAGAGGGTATTTGATCCCTGGAGTTACAGACAGTTGTTAGCTTCCATGTGAGAACTGGGATTTGAACTCAGGTCTTCTGCAAGAGCAGTCAGTGCTTTTAACCACTGAGCTATCTCAGTATATTTTAAATTCTATGGAAACCAAGTATTCAGCAAGAATATAATGCACATCAAATAACTTTTCCTGAGAAGATAATTTTAGGCATTCAGATGAAAGCAAAGCTTTGAATCACTTAAATTTTCCTTTCTGATTCTTGCTTAGTCCTTATTGACGTCTTTTTGCCTCCCATCTTTCTTACCGCATTCTCTCCCTCTGAACATACTGACCACTTACTCATCAACATCTCCATTAACACACTTATCAAGCATGCTTTACCCTCAAATCTCTCTGTGTTTCCACACAGTTGTTTCTCCTTTACATTTTTGCATGTGGACAGGAACTAGCACAATCCTCTTCCTATGGTTACTAATTTGATGAAGTAAAGGGACATGATATTCCTAAATGTTTCCTTAGGGTGAAAAAGATTTGTAAAAATCTGGAGAATTGGCTAGAAAGCTCAAATGATACTTCGCAGCTGACAAATTTGCTGTAAGTGCATGTTTCCAAGTAGCATTCCTGGTCACGTTCAGGCAGCATTGAGAGATGCAGCTGGTAAGTCCATTCTGAAGATATATTGGTAACCATTTTCTTTCAATTACTTCAGTAATTCCTAAATGACATTATTATGTGCTCTCTCATGACTAAAATCTGAAAGTTATTCCAATCCAATTATCTGAAATAAGCATAATTTTAAAGAGTACAAGCACTTTTTCATGTGTGGTTTTGTCATTGGAAGAAAGGCTGCTCAATGAGAAAGCTGCGTATCTCCCCACCCTGAAATCTCCCATGGCCTACAGACACACTCCATGTGGGAAGAACACCCTGCTGTGTGTCTGTTCAACCTGATAAAGAGAGAGAGCAGAGTTGAAGGTGTAAAGGAAACCTGTGAATTTCAAAACATATCAACACTATTCACGCAACAAGACCCCAAAGAATAATGGCAAATTAGAGAAATCAGTAAAAAGTAAAAGTAAAAAAGTAAAAAGTAAAAAAATCACTGATTTTTTTTGAACCTGGAAATGCTGATTTAAAATAGTAGCTGAAGTTGCTAAAAACGATGAGACAGTGTGGCTGGCAAAATGATTCAGTAGCTCACAGTACTTGCCATTCAATCCCTAGAACCCATGCCACAGTGGAAGGAGAGACCTGACTTCTCAACATTGTCCTCTGACCTCCAAACACACACTATGTTCTCTCCTCCCTCCCCCTGCCCGTCCTTTCTTTCTTGTCACACACACAGAGTAATAAATAAAATGAAGACTTATGAAAAAGAATGATAAACAAGGATGTTGGCTGAAAGGGAATGTTTAACATTTGCCTTCATTTGGATTATGGCAAAAAAGAAGGGATAGTCTATCTGTGTTGTCCCGAGGTAACTTTATTTCCTCAACTGCAAATCAAATTAGTGTTTCATACTAGGTAAAATCTTCCCATTCTCTGCATTCTTGGCTTCTACATATTGGCTGTGTTCTGCTTCTAAATTGAAACTATGCTCTGCCTGAGAGTAAATTGCCACTTGACATTTCGGCAAGCTACAATTCATAGAAATGGAAGAGCAAATAC
This sequence comes from Rhizomys pruinosus, assembly GCA_009823505.1. Lineage (NCBI taxonomy): Eukaryota > Metazoa > Chordata > Mammalia > Rodentia > Spalacidae > Rhizomys > Rhizomys pruinosus. The sequence continues at coordinate 2,575,115 of VZQC01012107.1, forward strand.
CAAAGTGCAATTTGGTATAACAGAATATTTAAAGGGGAATATTTTTCTTTTATCTCATCTGTAGGAGTTGAAAGAGTCTGAAAGCGAAAGTATTAATTAGGAGATAAAAATGTCTTCCCTCTTTCAAAATGATATGATGGATTCCTGTGTCAAGGAGGTAGCTTGAAAACTGATCTTGTGGTCCACTACCACACTGGCAAATAAACAGACACAAGATAAATATCATCAGAGGGGATTGTGGTCAGAGAGTTGTAAGTGTCCATTCAGGCCCACTTCCACAAGTGGTTGTCACACTCATAGGTTCCTTCCTTTTGGCCTCGATTCATGTTGACTAGTCAATGAACTTAAATTATAAGCTCTATTAGTAAATTAGAGGGTCATGGAGGATTAATATTTCATTAATATACAAATAGGTATATAGGCAAAGTGCTGCTACCAGGAGCTACCTTGCTGGGCTGAAAGGGGCACATAGTAGAGAATTTGACATTGCAAAGACAAATGGATTTCCTATGGCCTAAACAGAAGTTCACTCTGGAAGAATTGTGCAAGGGCTCTAATATAAAAACACCATTGTGTGCATTACCTCAAATGATCACCAATGAGTGCATTACTTTGAAACATTCATCACAGAGGTCCCTTAGAGGGGCCATCAAAGAATCCTCAACCATACTCTTACATTAAAATAGTAAGCTTTGCCTATTTGCCAAACCTGGAGACCTGAAACATCAAAATTTTCCTTCTCATTCATCTTTATTTCCTTTTTTTAAACAAGTATTTTATGGGTGCTGGGAATTGAACCTTTCATTTTTTAGTTGTGCTATCCCTCCAGCCCATACATACAGTTCCCTTTAAAAAAAAAAAACTTGAGCCAGGTGTGGTGGCACATGTCTTTAATCCCACCACTGAGAGACAGAGGCAAGCAGATCTTTGTGAGCTCAAGGCCAACCTCATCTACATTTTGAGTTCTAGGTCAGCTGGGGTTACAAGAAAACCCTGTCACACACACACACACCCCAAAACTCAGTGATAGATTTTTTTTCCCTCATTAAATTCTTCTCAAGGATATGTAGACCTTAAGCACAGAACATAATTTTGATGTTAAAAACAGAAAATAAGATAGGAAGACTATGAAGTCAATGATTGTCATCTTTATGAACTTAGGTGATTTTAATTTTGAGATTTAATGATTGATATAAATGTCTTGTTTCTCTTAGTAGACCTTTCTTGGTCCAAATTAAACTCTTTAAAGAGTAGATTTATTCAATATTATTAGAAAATCCTCATAAATTAATATATTAGCTCAGCAGTTAATTTTTTTTTCAAAATATTTTTTAGATTGTAGACCAAGTGGTCTTAGAGACAGCTGCCTGGCTCTACTGGTTCCTGTGAAAGCAGCCAGACCACGCTTGAGTGAAGGGATGAGGCTCTTATACTTTTCATTTGACCCTTACTTTGGACTTCCATTTTCCTTTATAACCAGTTTAGATTAGTCTTAAGTTCTATATGTAGCTGAGAATGTACTAGAACTTCTGATCCTCCTTCTTCCACTCCCAAGTGCTGGGGTTAAAGAGTGTACCACTATGCCCATTTATATGTGGTACTGGGAATCCAAGCCAGGATTTCATGCATGCCAGGGAAACACTCTACCAACTGAGCTACTTCCTCAGCCTTGTAATATCGTTTTTTGTTTGTTTGTTTGATTTTTTGTCTTTTTGAGACAGGGTCTCCCTGTAGCCCCAGCTGTCCTGGAACTCACTCTGTAGACCAGGCTGGCCTTGAACTCACAAAGATCTGCCTGCCTCTGCCTCCCAAGTGCTAGGGTTAAAGGCGTGTGCCACCACGCCCGGTGTAATATCATTTTCTTATCTGAAGGTGCTGATGTCTGTCAAGTATGAGTTATTTGTCATAGAAGTTGTAAAATGTGCCTAGGATGTTAAAACTGTGTCAAATATATTATGAAATGATCAATACTTCAATTGCAAAAATATTTTTAAGCCTAGATAATTTTGATCTTTATATATTGAAAAATTAGAGGCCATTTTTCAAGTTCCTATGCAAAAGAGGACAGGACTCAGAATGTATAACAGTGTTGCTAATTGATTGGAACTTGCTATTGGAGCATTGATCATCCATTGGCCTAGAGTAAAATTAGTTGTTTAACTTCTTTGTCATGAAGGAGGATCTATAAATTAAATGGAAACTCTAAGTATACATCTGTTTCATGTAACTGTCACAAAATCATGGTTGTAATCACATTGCTATTGCAATGCTGCTTTTGTAAATTTTAAAAATTTCATGTTCTGAAAGTTGTTTTTAATGTTAGTTAGGGTATTAGATTGCCATGACTAAACAACTATTTATCCCTGTATAATATTTATTTTCTCTTGTTTGTTTTTGTATTTATATCTGTCTTGTTTGTCCATAATAAACCCATTTTGTAGAAGATGTAATTTATTGTATAAATAATGGAGGGGTATTTGTTTTATAGAGAATCAAGTCAGTCAAAAAATTGTCTTATTATATCCATAAAAGAAATGTTGGAAAAAGAAACTTAATCATTGTACCTAGCTTATAAGGTGGAAGATCTATGATGAAATAAAGAAGATATTGCATAGAATTTATTTTATAAACCTTAAAGAAGATGTGATTACAGAAAAGTCTTTATCTTTCTTGACTCTTCCTCCTGGACACTCACATTTTATCAAGTGGCCAATATCATGATTTAAAAGTCTGTTTGATAGATGAATCCTAGGCACAGGTGAAAATATTAATTAATGTGGTACATCTACACAATGGAGTTCTATGCAGCAGTAAAGAAAGATGAAATAATGAGCATTGCAGGAAAATGGCTGGAGCTAGAGGATATCATGCTGAGTGAAGTAACGCAGTCCCAGAAAAACAAACGACAAATGGTATCCTTCATCTGTGGATGCTAGTGCCAATTACCTAGTTGTAAGTATTTCTTGTGTAGGGCCCCCTGAGCTTTTGTCCAAAGCAGTTGGGAGTGATGCATCTTGGAAACAACAACAACAACAGAAAGGACTGCATCAAAGAACTGACTGAAACAGTGAACTTCTGCTCAAAACAGTCAACTTCCCCATGGAGAATATTGAGAAAGACTGAGAAAGAGATGAATAGTATGTTTGGCAGAATGCATGAGGTCTGGAGGGGTGGGGGGATAGGGGGACACGGGTCTAGATTTGATAAAAAAATATATGTATAAATAAATAAATAAATATATATATATACTTTAAAAACATAAAGTATTAATATCTACTATTTACCACCATATTATTTTAAATGCAAGTGACCATGTATATGGCCTGGTTTGAAGAATTTTTTGACAAAGAAGTAATATCTGTCATTTGTAAATTTTCTTGTTCTGTGTTCTGTAGATAAAAATTATGTAAGTAAAATGTATTTTCTATCATTAAAAAGTATTTTATTTATTGTTTTTATTTCATGTGTATGAATGTATTGCCTGGATGTAAGTGAAATGCCCACAGAAGTCAGAAGAAAATGTCAGATCTCCTGGAACTGGAGTTATGTATGGATGGTTGTTAGCCATCATGTGGGTGCTGAGAATCAAACCCCAGTCCTCTGCAAGTGTAGCTAGTGCTCTTAACTATTGAGCCACTTCTCCAGCCCCTTCATTCCTTTTTTTTAATTATTTATTATTTCTATTTTGTGTGTATGAGTGAATTGGCTGCATATGTGTAAGTGTACCCATGTTGTACATCACAAACAGAGGTTAGAAGAGGTCATCAGATTCCCCTGGATCTGGAGTTACAGATGGTTGTAAGCTGCCATGTGAGTGCTGGGAACTGGACCCCAATCTTCTGTAAGAGCAGCCAGTGCTCTTAATTTCTGATGCAGCTCTCCAGGCCCTATATTCATTTCTTATCCTCGATATTTGGAATATAGACCAGTGAGTGACAGGGAAGAAGAACAGATAGCCCTTGCTATGGTATTCCATTGTTCAATATAAAAGGTGTCAGTAGGGGAGCTGAAGAGGTGGCTCAGAAGTTAAGAGCACTGGCTGTTCTTGCAGAAGACCTGGCTTCAAATCCCAACACCCACATGGCAGCTAACAACTGACTTTAACTCCAGTTGCAAGGGATCCAACAGTCTCTTCTGTCCTCGGGGGTGGTTTGGGCAGAGGGAGTACTGCATGACACGGTGCATTTACACCGTGTTATGCAGTCATAACACTCATACACATAAAATAAAAATAAATAAATAAGTAAATAAAAATATTATAATAGCATCCAATTAGTACAAGGTAAGAAATTTGTAGACAATTTATGCCACTTCCAAGCACTGTTTATTTCCCTACTTGGACTTAAACAATGCATCAACTTACTCTACTATTTTTTTTTTCATTTTTTTAGTTAGTAACTGCAAATGTTTACCTCTAGAATGATTCTGCTTTGTTGTTATACATGTATATTGTAATGAGCTCCTTTTTAGCAAGCATTTACTAGTTTTTTTTTTATTGTGCTAATAATAACCTTCCAAAAGCAGAAAGCATTAGGCCTGTAGTGTCACTGGTAAATTTTAAGGAATTTAAGGAATAAGTGATACCATATCTCCTCAATCACTTCTAGAAAATAGAAAGAAGCAAAAGGAATATTTTATAGCTTATTCTAGGAAGTCAGCACAACTCTCATACCAAAACCAGATAAAGGGAAAACACAGACCAATTTCTCTCATGAACATGGTTGCAAAAAGCTGTAAAAACAATATTAAAACAACTTTAACAGTGTATAAAACAGAGTATTATAGGACAGTCAAGTGAGATTTATTGGAGTATGCAGAGCTTATTCAACATTTTAAAGTAAATTTGTATGCCTGGCATGGTGGTCCATGCCTTTAATCCCAGCACTCAGGAGACAGAGGCAGGCAGATCTCTGTGAGTTCAAGGTCAACCTGGTCTACAGAGTGAGTTCCAGGCTAGCTAGGGCTACAGGGAGACCCTGTCTCAAAAATATCAAAAAATAAATAAATAAATAAATAAATAAATAAATAAATAAATAAATGGGGGGGGGTATAATCCATCAACAGATTTAGGAAGAAATATTGTATGATCAGGTAAATAAGTAATGAAAAAGCATTTGACAAAATCCAGCACCCATTCATTAAAGTAAATTTCAACAATTTTGGAAGAGACCTTCCTGAATCTGATAAAGAATATGTAGATTAGATGTACAGATAATGTACTTAATGAGAAACTAATAATTAGAAACAAGAAAAGTATGACCCTTCTTACTACACTGATTCGCCATAATATTGGAAGTTCTAACGAATGCAATAAGACAAGAAAATGAAATAAAATCTATAGATTGGAGAAAAAAATAAAAACTGGGCTTGAAAATGATTTATTTATCAATGGAGAAAATCCTAGTGTTAACAAAAAAATCTTTGTAAAATAATAAGCTCTTAGATCAAGGCTTAATAATACAAGTTAATATCAAAAATCACGTTCTTATATGTTAGTAGCAAACAACTGAAATTCGAAGCTTAAAGTATACCATTTACATTATAATAAAATTGAAATATTTAAGTATAATCTAACAAAGTACACACAAAGATAGCCATATGAGAAAAGTATAAAATTCTGAGGAACAAAATAAAACAAATCTTTGTATATGGAGAGAAATACGTAGTAGAAAGGCTTAATATTGCTTGATTGTCCCAAGCTGACCTACAAGTTCAATATCATCCTAATCGTAATTCTAGAAAGCTATTTGATGAGTATCAGCAAAACAATTAGAGAATTTTATGGAAAGGCAAAAGTCCCAATAACATCAAAAAGAATATTGAAGAATGAAACAGGGATACTATTGACAAACTCTACTTGATTTAAAGGATTACTATAATCCTCAGTAATCAAGACAACTTAATGTTGGTGAAATACTAGACATCAAGAAAGCAGTAGACCAAAACTCTAAAATATCAATCCCTCCACATAGAATAATAATTTCATGACATATAATTGCCAAAATGTGGAAGCAATTAAGAGAGCCTTTGATAATAAATGGATAAATTGTTATACATCCATATTATGCAGGGAAAAACAAGAAACAAACTCAAGTCATCTGTGAATTTTTGAAGAACTTTAAATAAGTGTACATCACTAGGTGAAAGAAGGTAATCTAAAACAGCAGCGTACTATATAATAACTACATAATAACTACAAGACATCCTGAACAGGCAGTACTTAGAAGAGAGAAAAACACCAGCACTTACCTCAATTCAGGTGCAGGGCAAAGAGGTAAGTAAGTGGGGACATATAGTAAACAGCTGAATTATTTTTTTTTTTAGTGGTGCATGCTTTGAATTTCAGCACTTGGGAGGCAAAGGCAGGAAGATCTTTGTGAGTTCAAGGCCAGCCTAGTCTACACAGGACGTTCCAGGACAGCTGGGGCTACAGAGAGACATTGCCTCAAAAAGACACACACAAAAGAAAAGAAGTGAAAATCATTGTTGAATCTCTGGGCTGGCTTTCAGCTGCTGCTCTGATTTGGCTTCTATTCCTGTGATAAGCACTATGAACAAAAGCATCTTAGGAGAGGAAGGCATTTATTTGGCCTGTACTTCCAGGGAGATCAGGAAAAGAACTCAAGGCAGGAACCTGGCAGCAGGCACCGTACAGGAACACTGCTTGCTGGGTTGCTATCCAGCTCACTCACTGGCTCATACTGAGCTAACTTTCTTTTTTTTTTTTTTTTTTTTTTTTNTAAAATTTATGTGATAGTTAAGGTTTAAATACATAAAGCAAATAGTTGGAGAAGCTGCCTTATATGAGATGCCAGGAATGGGAGCACTGGGAAAGATACGGTAGAATGATTTGCATTATACATACATGTGTGCTGATCTTTACCACAAGATCTGTTTAAAGATCCAAATTATTTTCAATTACTCTGAATGTTAAACTTGGCTTCTTTGAAGTCAAATCCATATATTCAGGCAACTGGAATTTCATATTTATTCCAGCCACAGAAGCACTGTCCAAGGCACCCATGCTTACACCTGCCTAACACGAACAGTACTTATCTCTTTGGCTCTTTCCCACTCTAAAGCAGAACTTGTCAAGCAAATTATGTTCAACATACTTATGAGCATTAAACAAATGTGCTCCCTTACCACTTTAAGACTGTTGCAAACATAAATCCTTAATCTGCTATTTCTTTCAGTTTTTAAACATCTTTTTCATCTCATCTAAACTTCAATGAATTCTTATAAAGGGAACAAGGTGATTGTTATCAATTTACAAAAAGATGAGGTGAAAGAGATTTAGATGTTGCATGGCTTGTGCATGGTCACAGTGTGCAAGTGGTATAGTCAACTTTAAACTTTGTGTTTTCAGGGCAAGAACTTGATAACTACTACACCACTGCTCCATCTATTCATTGTCTTTCAAGTACTCCTTCATGAGGAGTTCCATGTATGCACGTGTAAACACACTGTGCTAAAAGCTAAAATTTGTTTATAGTCCCCATCTTTGTATAACTTTAGGTAAAACTTTTTTTTTGCTATGGTCTTGTCAGCTTCTTTAATCACATCACTCTCCAGTTCTCCCTTGTCCTCTCTTTATCTGAATCCCTTTCCTCCTCTCATATACACCGTTAAGCTTTTATATAATGTGTGTGTGTGTGAGAGAGAGAGAGAGAGAGAGAGAGAGAGAGAATATGTCGATTCCCCTGGCCATCACATCAGTGCACACCAAAATTCCACTCTGCAGCTTACAGAACTCCATGAAGATCTTATTGCGTTTGTACTTCTTCTTCCGGTGAATGCACAGGATCTTCACGTTCTTCACCAGGGCCTCCAGAACCTTGCCATAGTACTCCACACGCAGGCACAGGCTGAAGAAGACTAGGCGCTTTTCCTGCACAATTGTGATTCTGAAGGAAATGGACCAGCTGATTAAACTTCTCATCTGCCTTACATATCATGTGGTAATTCTCCAGGCAAGAAGGTGTCTTCTGGGTGCTGCTGGCTGCTACACCCTTCTCCTTCACTGAGATCCAGACTGGGTTCCGCAGGCCTGCTTGCACCGAGTTCTCCACTTCCTGCGTCTGCATGGCCAAGAACAGGCCGGTTCTCTTCTGCTTTGACAAAAACTCCAGGATACTGTTTATACTTGCTTCAAAGTTCATGTCCAGAAGACTGTCTGCCTCGTCTACCACCAGGACATCCAGGGTCCTCACACAGCTGGCCAGGTCCAGACCCTCAAACTTCCGCCGGAACATGTCCTCTAGGCGGCCCGGAGTAGCCAAAATGATGTTCCCACCCTGCGGCTTGAACCTCTCCACATCTTCTCCCGAGTTCCAGCCACCAATCCACAGAATCTGACTGAACTGCAGGAAGTACTTTGTGAAATGTGAAAGGACCTCATCGATCTAAATGGCCATCTCCTAAGTAGGGGTGATGACTATGGCTCCTACCTGGGTCTTCTTTAAATTCTACTTCCTTCTCAGAAGAATCTCCAGGAGGGGGATGACAAAAGCCAAGATTTTTCCACTACCTGTGATGGCTTCTGCCGCAACATCTTTGTTTTTCATGAACAGAGGAATGGTGGCGGAATGCACCGGCGCCGTATGCAGGAAGCCCAGCTCACCCAGCAAGCCCAGCACCCGAGGGTGCAGCCACATGGGCAGGGACTCCCACAGTTGAAATTTTGTGGAAAAAAGTAGAGTTGACAGAATCATCCTTTCAAATATGTTAGTTTAGTGTAAAAGATAAAATTATCAGAGCATACGTTAACAAGAATATAGGAAACAAACCTAAAAAAAAAAAAAAAAAGGCCAACCATGAGACTGCCTTGCATTCAAGAGCAAGTAGACAGTAAAAATGGAATTTAGCTGAGTGATATAAAGAAGTGATAAATCCACACAACCCAGAAAGAGTAAAAACTGTAATGAGAGCGATAGTTGATATGAAATAGAAAGCTCTTCTTTACATCCCTGTATATTTTACAAAATCCAAGTGTAAAATCTGAAATTCTGATATGATAGTGATTATAGATATGTAGATACTGATACATTACAGATAAATACTAGATGACAAATAGGAAGGTAAGTAGGTAGGTAGATAGATAGATGGATAGATAGATGATACATGATGATAGATGGATGATAGATAGAGATAGATGATAGATAGATAGATAGATAGATAGATAGATAGATAGATAGATAGATAGATAGATAGATCAGACACATATAGTTATTAAGGAACGGGCCTAATTTTCACAATTAGATTGAGAATGATGTAGAAATACAATTCTACAGGACACAGAACAGAAATTATATCTTCATTCTCTTGAGTTCAATACCAAGCTAGTCTGCATTACAACATCTCAGAGGAAGAGAAACAAATACAGAGACAGTAGAGAGACAGAGACAGACAGGCAGGCAGACAGACAGACAGACAGAAACACACACACACACACACATGGGGGGGTGAGAAAATGGAGGGGGAGAGAGAAGGGGATTTAAGAATTCAACAGAGGCACAAAATAAAAAGTATGTATTGTCTTGAGAAGATACCCACAGCATACATAAGTACAAATAGTCTCTAAACCTTAAGAGCAGGTTTGAGGGTATCTTGGATCACCACAGAGTACTGCAGGAATTTAGAACCAATTGCATTCATATCTTATCTAGACTCCACATCTGGATAATGCTTCGGAGTACTTACATGTATGTCGAGTTATCTTTATTTTCCTCATTAAGGAAAGAATGCTCTGTTGTATCTAAGCATAAATCCTTTTCTAAAAACTTCAGCTTTACTTCCATGCTTTCTTCTTGATTCTCACTTTCTATTAAAGTTGTGTCTCTTTCAGGAAGAGAAAAACAGCTTTCAATATTCCAATGGCTTGCCTAAAAAAGAAATTTCTTTTATTTTTTATAAAATGTATTTCAGCCAACATTTATGCATATTTACTATGTACAAGATTAGTAACTGAACTCCCAGAGATATACACAAACATGACTAAAATTTCATGTGACATTATAGCCTGCTAAGGGAGATGGAATGCATGTAACTTTACTAAAGGCAGAAAATTAGCTGTCATAAGAAAGATACAAAAAGTCATCTGATCAAATTATCATAAACAGCAACAGTTACTGCAATTTCAGCTTTTAAAACCCAAATGGCAAAAAGATAAAAATTATAATAGAACTTGTGTTGAAGAATTCCCAGGATTAATTTTTCCTGCAACTACTTTCTTTGCACCCAGCTCCTAAAAAATAGCCTCAGAAATCAATCTAGTTATTGAACTTTCCAAGAAAAATATAGGCTATAATAGTCTTCACAGATTTTGCCTATGAATGTTTAATGTTGCAAGGGCTTCCCTTTGACAATCTACTTTATATTTTATGTACAAGATCAAGTTTTTTTATGTTGTACGATGGCAATCCACACACAGGACTGCAGAGTGGAACACACCCCATGTGAAGGGAAACACTGACATTTCAGGGATATTTGACCAGCCTAAAAACTGATCAACCTTGTTCTAAAGGTTGACAAATCAAAATGTTTCCAGGAGCCAAGAGGAAAATGTCAGTAAATGCATCGGATCTCATATCAGATAATATCTGTGTTTATGTATGATATGCAAAAACATTAATATGGGTTCACATGTTGGAAATTTAATCATCAGTTTGACGATGTAAAAGAGAAGTTCTAGGCTACTGGAGAACTACCTTCCAGAGGGATTAAGATAGTTCTGAAACCCTGACTTGGATGTCACAGAGATTGCTTCCCAACTCTCTCCCTTCCTGTTACACCATGTGATTTCCCCTACTGCATATATCCCCAACAGTACAAAAACACCTTCCATGAGATGATGTAGATGGAGAGTCCTCACCCAAATCTGTACATGGTGTTTGGACTAAGTAAATCTCATTACTTTACAATTTACCTAGTCTTGGAAATCACTTCAGTCATAGAAAGTAGGTATAAATACAGAAATCATAGATATTCTTGGGAAATGAGATTTTTTAAAGGAAGCAGGAAATCTAGGTCTTTACAAGAAATCTCCTCAAGTTTAAATTGATTTGTAATGTTATGCCCAGACCACTGGGACCCCCCAAAGACCACCAGGACATGCGGCTCCCATGTAAATGCAAAGAGTCTTTAATTCAAGCTGAGCTTGGACTGCCACCCTCCTGACAGCAGGCTGGGAGAAGCAGTCTGGAAGCTGGGGGTGGGGAGGGAGAGTTCTTTTAAAAGCAAAAACTGTAAATGGGGAATTTTCCAGCTTTGGCATTTTGTTATTGATTCATAGGGACTGAGGAAGCATGATTTTTAGACTGATAGGTGAGGGCCACCTGGCAGCCTTGGTGGTGCCATGGTGTGTGTGGGGGGGGTGGGGATTAGAGATTTTACTCACTGAGTACATCCTGGCAGAAGAACAAACATGTTTAACCAGCGGACTTTCCCTGTTAGTTATTTTCAACAAACAACCTTTGGTCCTTCCCTGTTAGCTTTTGAGATATTCTATGGTTTCTCCTGGAATCTGAGGGTGGGGTGTATTTCCACAAGATAGAAAAATGGAGTCTATCTTGTTCCCTCATAACTGGTCCCTCTTTACAGTAAACTCTGAGTTACTAGTCACCAAGTCTCTGACTATCAAGTAAATCAGATGCAGACTTTGGAACACAGAAACCTTATGGAGCCTGCTGATTATTTCCAGGGTTTAACTAATTTCCTCTAATTAACCAAGTCTCTGACTATCAAGTAAATCAGATGCAGACTTTGGAACACAGAAACCTTATGGGGCCTGCTGATTATTTCCAGGGTTTAACTAATTTCCTCTAATTCTATACTCATTTGACACTTTCCTGGGATAAATGGATAAATTTTCCTCACCCATGTTACTCACCACTAGAAATAGGCCTGCTGTTACCAGAACACTGGAGAATTACCTCTATCCTTGATGGAGTGGCCCTGAGGTTAGAGGTACACCCCTAGAACACTGTCCCAAAGATACAGACCAGAAGAATAGACTATCAAGCTTGAAGAGACTAGAAATGGAAGGATGCAGCTCAGAAGGTCAAGATGGATTCAACGAAGAGAGCAAAAAGAACCAGATGGCTTTTGTCTTTGTCAGTTGAGGCTTGTATTAAGCTGGGCGTGAAAACTACACCCTGAGCCCATGAAGGAAGAAATAATTAACTGCATGCTGCTACTGTTGGTGGTGTTTTTTTTTTTTTTTTAACTTTGACTCAACGTTTTGTGTGACACAGAATTGACTCAATGTTTTGTATTACACAGAAATAAGTGTTTGAGACAGTAGCTAGCTCAACACAGTTATCACAGATTTCTCTGTTATCTTTTGTTAGCTTTGGGCCAGAAAGGGATAGTTAATTGTATTGACTTTTGTCAATTCACCCTTTAGCTCTGTGGCTTTTCTTAACTGTGTGCCTGCAAGGAATAGGAATCCATGTCAGCTTTGTGACTGCCTTAGGCCTCCAGCTACACTTTATGATGTTTGGTCATTGCTTTTGTTTGTTTTGTTTTGTTTTGTTTTGTTTTGTTTTGTTTTGCTTTGTTTGGGTTTGTATATTTGTATGTGTGCATGCATATTCTCATGTGTGTGGGCACATGTCTGTGCAGGTGTTTATATACATACATGTGGATAAATGTAGAGGGCAGAGGTTAATATCAGGTGTCTTCCTCAGTGGCTTTCTACTTTATTTCCTAAGCCAGGATCTCTCACAGAACCAGAGTTTGCCAGCAAGGTTGCTAGACTAGCTAGCAACCTTGCTCCAGAGATTCCTCAATCTCCAACTCCCAAGTGCTGGGATTACAGGTAGCTACTAGACCCCAACTATTAATGGGTGCTGGAGATCCAATCTCTAATCCTCATGTTTGCCTTTTATCTGATGAACCATCTCCCAAATTCTTGGTTTATTTTTAACTAAGCAATGACAAGTAGTTAGAGGTTGGCTTGCTGAAATGTTGGTTTCAGTTTTATGCTGCCAGTTTGAGACTCTACCTCTTCTTCCAATTCCCTAACTTAAAAATATTATATTACATATATTTATGAAAATTAAGAGGGGAAGAAGTATCAGTATGTGCAAGTTGAGGTCCAGGGAAGTCTTCACAGAGTCAGTTCTCTCCTTCTACCATGTGACTCCCAGAGATCAAACTCAGATTATCAGCCTTAATGGCAAGATACTATACACACTCACTGCACCCTCTCCCTGGACTAATAGCTCTTGAATATACCAACACCATCACAATACTTTCAAAAATCTAACTAAAAAACTATCTAAAGATTAATTATATAAAAGTGATTCAAAGCTATATTTTAAATCTTTCATGAAATATATGAAATTGAATTGTTCCAAATTTTAAATACTTTAATCAGGTGAGTGTAACTGGAAAATTAAGTATTAGTATATGAATTGAAATGCATACTTTTCATATTTTTATAATAACCACCAGATGGGAATTAATTTAAATAGAAGACAAATGTTAGATTCGGATGTACAGCAAACGTCACTACCATGTAGAGAACAAATATGTTAAGATTATTCTGATCCTGGAGGTGTTATTGACAGGGCCCCCTCTCTTCATTATCTATATATACATCTGCACTTCCATTCTCTTCTTTTTTTGTTAATTTTTTTAGTTTTTTTATTATATATATTTTTTGCACAAGATTATTTTACTAATAAAATCTAGACCTATGTCTCCCTCCTAAGCCACCCCAACCCCACCAGAGCTCATGCATTCTGCCAAACATGTTTTTCATCTTTTTCTCAGTCTTTCTCAAAATTCTCGATGTGGAAGTTGACTGTTTTGTTGACTGTTTTGAGCAGAAGTTCACCATTTCAGTCAGTTCTTTGACACAGTCTTTTCTGTTGTTGTTGTTGTTGTTGTTGTTGTTGTTGTTCTTCTTCTTCTTCTTCTTCTTCTTCTTCTTCTTCTTCTTCTTCTTCTTCTTCTTCTTTCCAATATGCGTCACTCCCAACTACTTGGACAAAGCTCAAGGGGCTGTGCACAAGAGATACTTACAACTAGGTAATTGGTGCTAGCATCCACAGATGAGGGATACCATTCATCACTTGTTTTTCTGGGACTATGTTACTTCACTTAACATAATATCTTCTAGTTCCGTCCATTTACCTGCAAAATTCATGATGTAATCTTTCTTTACCGCTGCATAGAACTCCATTGTGTAGATGTACCACATTTTCTCTATCCACTCATCAGGTGAGGGGCATTTGAGTTGGTTCCAGCTTTTTAAATGAGGTCCCATTTGTCAACTGTCGATCTTATTTCTTGTGCAGCTGTTGTCTGATTTAGGAAGTTTTTGCCTATGCCTATGTCTTGTAGGCTGCTGCCAAATTTTTCTTCTATCACCTTCAGAGTTTTGAGTTTCATGTTGAGGTCCATGATCCATCTGGAATTGACTTTTGTACAGGGTGAGAGGTAGGAGTTTAACTTTATTCTTCTACAAGTGGTGATCCTATTTTGCCAACACCACTTGTTGAAGATGCTGTCTTTCTTCCATTGTGTCTTCTTGGCACCCTTGTCAAATATGAGGTGACTGAAATTGTATGTGCTCAAGTTTGGATCTTCAGTTTTGTTCCATTGGTCAACAGGTCTGTTTTTGTGCCAGTACCAAGCTGCTTTTATGACTATAGCCCTGTAGTATAGTTTGAAGTCTGGTATAGAGATCCCTCTGTATTGCTCTTTTTGTTCAGGGTTGCTTTGGTTATTCGAGGTCTTTTGGTTTTGCATATGAAATTAAGGACATTTTTTCCAAGCTTGTGAAGAAACTCTTGGGGATTTTAATTGGGATTGTGTTGAATCTATATATTAGTTTGGATAGAATGGACATTTTTACTAGGTTAATTTTCCCAATCCATGAGCATGGGAGGTCTTTCCATCTTCTGGTGTCTTCTTCAATTTCCTTCTTCAGAGGTTTAAAGTGTAGAGATCTTTGGTGTCTTTAGTTAGGTTTGTTCCTAGGAATCTTATTGTTTTTGAAGCTATTGTGAGTGGGAAGGTCTCCTTTGTATTCCTTCTTCAGTTGCTTGTTGTTGGTGTAAAGAAATGCTACTGATTTTTCTAGGTTAATTTTGTATCCTGCCACTTTACTGAAACTCTAAATCATTTCAAGGAGCTTTCTGGTGGATTTTTTAGCATCGCTTGGGTAAACAATTATATCATCAGCAAAAAGGGATAGCTTGACTTCCTCTTTTCCAATTAATACTGCTTTAATTTCCTTTTCTTGCCTTATTGCCCTAGCAAGCATTTCAAGCACTATATTGAATAGGAGTAGTGATGGGGGTGGGTAGCCTTGCTGAGTTCCTACCTTTAAGGGGAATGCTTCTGTCTCTTCTCCATTTAGGATGATTTTGGCTGTGGGTTTCCTGTATATGGCTTTGATTACATTGAGGGATGATCCATCCAAACCAATTCCCTCTAGGACTTTAAGCATGAAGGGATGCTGGATTTTGTCAAAGGCTTTTTCTGCATCAATTGAGATGATATTGTGGTTTTTGTCTTTCAGTCCATTTAGGTGTTTTATGATATATATTGATTTTTGTATGTTGAACCATCCCTGCATCTCTGGTATGAATCCAGTTTGGTCATGATGGATGTCTTTGATGTGGGTCTGTATGCAGTTTGCAAGTATTTTATTGAGAATTTTTGCATCTGTGTTCATTTTTTTAATTTATTTTTATTGATGTTTTGTGTATTTCATACATCACTTTTCAATTCAGTTCAGACATATTCCCCTTTTCTTCCCCCCACCCCGCCCCACCCCACCCCATCCCACCCCATCCCAGATCATGCACTCTGCCATAACTGTCCTGCATCTTCTCTCAGTCTTTTTTTATGTTTAGGAATTCACATTTTCTTCCATCAACTTCACATGACTCTAAAATATGGATACATACTCTCCACCTATATACAGTAATGAGATGGGCCTATAGTTCTCCTTTTTGGTTGTATCTTTGCCTGGTTTTGGTATTAGAGTGAAACTTGCTTCATAGAAGGAATTTGGGAGATTTCCCTCTGCTTGAATCCTTCTGAAAAATTTGAGTAATAATGGTTGTAAGTCTTTTTGAAATGTTTTATAGAATTCTGCCGTGAAACCATCTGGGCCTGGGCTTTTTATAGTTGGGAGGTTTCTTATTACATCTTCAATTTCTTCATATGTTATGGGTCTGTTTAAACTGTCAATATCTTCTTGGTTGAGCTTTGGTGATTCCCAGGATTTCAGATATTCATCCATTTCTTCTAGGTTTTCAAAATCAGTAGAGTATAGGTTTTTGAAGTATTCCCGTATGATTGTCTGGATCTTTTCATTGTCTGTTGTGATTTTTCCCTTTTCATCACAAATGTCTATTGATTTGGAGTTGCTCTTTCTTTCTTTCTTTTAGTTAACTGGGCTAGAGGTCTGTCTATCTTGTTTATTCTCTTAAAGAACCAACTTTTGGATTCATTGACTTTTTTGTGTATTGTTTTCTTTGTTTCTATTTTATTGATTTCTGCTCTGATTTTTGTTATTTCTTCCTGTCTGTTGCATTTAGGGTTCATTTGTTGTCTCTCGTGTGCTTTTAGCTGCAGTGTTAGATCCTTCACTTGTGCTCTTTCTGTTTTTCTGATGTAGGCACCCAGGGCTATAAACTTCCCTCTTAGGACTGCTTTTAAAGTATCCCACAGATTTTGTTGTGTTGTATTATCATTGTCATTCAATTCCAGGCATGCTTTTATTTCTTTCTTTATTCCTTCCTTGACCCATTCATTATTCAGGAGTGTGTTGTTTAGTCTCCATATGTTTTTATAGATAGTAGGGCTTATTCTGGTATTGATATGACCTTTATTGCACTGTGGTCTGATAGAATGTATGAAATTATTTCAATATTTTTGTATTTGTTGAGGTTTTTTCTGTGTCCCAATATGTGGTTGATTTTGGAGACTGTTCCATGAAGTGTTGAGTAGAAAGTGTATTCTCTGGTATTTGGGTGGAATATTCAGTAGATGTCCGTGAAGTCCCTTTGGTGTATCATATCATCCAGTTCAGATGTCTCTCTGTTTATTCTTTGTCCAGCCGATCTGTCCAGAGGACTTAGTGGGGTATTGAAGTCCCCTACTATTAGTGTGCTGGGGTTAATCTGTGACTTGAGGTCCTGGAGAATTGTCTTTATAGAGTTTGGTGCACCAGAGTTTGGTGCATATATATTCATGATTGTGAAATCTTCATGGTCAATTGTTCCTTTGATAAAGATATAATGGCCCTCTTTGTCTCTTCTGATTTCTTTTACTTTGAAGTCTATTTTGTCTGATATTAAAATAGCAACACCTGCTTCTTTTTTGGTGCCATTTGCTTGGAATATTTTTTTCCATCCCTTTACCTTAAGTTGGTGCCTATCCTTGAAAGTGAGATGGGTTTCTTGCAGACAGCATATAGATAGGTTTTGTTTCTTAATCCAATCTCCCAGCCTATATCATTTGATTGGGGGATTGGGGAGTTTAATCCATTAATATTTAAGGTTATAATTGAAAGATGCATGTCACTTCCTCTCACTTTATTATCCATTTTCAATTTTAGTCTCAGTTTCTATTTCTGCAGTTATGTTTTTATTAATTCCTCTTTCTAGGTGCTTGGGGATAGTTGCTCCTCTCTTCTGTCCTTTGAATTGCTTCAAGTATTTTCTGAAGGGCTGCTTTTCCAGACATGTATTCTATCATCTTGTTTATGTCATGGAAGATTTTTCTCTCTCCTTCAACTATAATTGACATTTTTGCTGGGTATAGTAACCTGGGTTGGCATCTATAGTCCTTTAACATTGGGAATGCTTTGCTCCATGTTCTTTTTGCTTTCATGGTTTGCACTGAGAAGTCAGTTGTAATCCTGATGGGTTTCCCCTTATATGTAACTTGTTTTTCTCTTGTGGCTTTCAGAATTTTGTCTTTGTTTTGGGCATCTAGCATTCTGACTATGATATGGCATGGGGAGTTTCTTTTCTGATTTTGTCTGTTTGGAGTTCTATGTGCATCTTGTATTTGTATGGGTTTGTCTTTTTTTAGTTTGGGGAAATTTTCATCTATTATTCTGTTGAAGATCTGATCAATACCATTCTTGGGATTCTTCACTTTCCTCTATTTCTATGATGTGGAGGTTTGGTCTTTTCATAGTGTCCCATATTTCCTGGTTGTTCCACTTTTGTATATTTTTTAATTTTTCATAATCTTTACTTGAGCTTTTGAGTTGTTCTGTGTTGTCTTCCAGGTCTGATATTCTTTGTTCTGCTTCCTCCATTCTATTTCTGAGGCTTTTTCCATTCCTTTCCTCTTGATTGGATGAGTGTTCTATTTCTTTTTTTCATTCCATCCTGTGATTTCTTTAGTATTTCCACTTCCTTTTGGAGCTTCTCAATCTCTTCCTGTAGCTCCTTGCTTTGCTGGTTGGCTTCCTTTTTCAGTGTTTCCACTTCCTCTAGTTCTTTCTTTAGTTTTTCATTCCCCTTAGTTCTCTGACTTCTTTATATTCTTTGATTTATTTGAATTGTTCTGCAATTGTTCCTCTAAGATCTGTCTTGGGCCATCCCCAGGGGGAATCCCACTGTAGGAATCTCCCACAGGGTTGGTAGAGCTTGGTGTAGATTATCCTGCACCTTTCCCATGTTGTCCCTTCATCGTGTTCCTGGCATGTGGGTTTCCCTTTTTGCCTGTATTCCGATGTGAATCACAAATATCTCTTCACTATGTTGAAGGCTTGCTTTGCTTGCTTCCTTCAGATGCCTTTTTTTTTCTCCTTGTTTATGGAGTGTTGACTTGTCTAGGTTTCAGGCTTTCCGTTTTGTTTATATTTTGGAGGTCTAACTCACTCTTCCCTTTCTGTTCTGAATTTTCTCCAAAAACTCCACTTGGACACTCCGTCAGCAGTTCCAGTTGGCAGGAGGGGGTCTGTGCTTCAGGTGGTCTTGGGAAGTTCCTAATCTAAGCTCTGCACACTCCCCATTCTCTTCTCTCTATGAAAGGGTCTCTTAAACATCACGAGCAGAAATTCACTGAGACTTTTTCATATTATCGGTTATTTCTTCTCTTTCCTTTCCCTCTGCAATCTGCTTCTTTCCCTTCTTCCCTTACCTTCTATGTTTTCTCCTTCCCTTCTGTCCCCTTTTCCCTCCTATCCTTCCTGTATATTTTACCCATATCAAAGGCAGCTGGTTAAAAGTAAATCCTTAAAAATCAAATCAAACTAAAGAGATTACAAAACCTAATTGTCTTTAGGTTTTCTATCCTTTGTGTGTGTGTGTGTGTGTGTGTGTGTGTGTGTGTGTGTGTGTTACTTGCTAGTGTGGTGTGAAGACAGTCAACATCATGTATCTTTCTCAGTCACTTTCTGCCTTGTACCTTGCAACATGGTCTTTCACTGAACCTGAAGCTCTCTGACTGGTTAGACTTGCTGGCCAGAGAGCTTAGGGTCCTCCTTGTCTCCACTGTCTCAGCACTGAGATTACAAGCAAGCATCACCAAGTCTGGATTTATACCGATGCTGAGAATTCCAACTCAAGGTCTCATGCTTGCAAAGCTTTATCAACTAAGCCATTTCCCCGGCCCTATTCATCCTTCAGTTTCTAAAACTCATCTAGTCTTGATTGCTCTTTTTCTGTCTTCAAGGAAGGAAAAGAAAAAGCAACTAATGAAAAATAGCAATCTCACAAAAATGAACAGCTTTTCTAGCATGCATTGCTTATTAAAATAAAATTAGCTGCAGATTGCATTTGGTAGGCAACCACACCTAGAATGGTCTTCTTTCTTCATTCTCCATGTGAATATACTAATCTTTAATCTATTTGATCACACTTTGTTTCTTTACTGTCATTCAAACTTCTCCCTCATGTCACCAGAGTCCTTGTGGTCATCTGGTACAGCTACATTTCTGAGCTCTTTCCTCCCCAGGGCACCACCAGTATCTCACTCCATCTCACATCCCCCACCGCACCTACCCACTCAGCTGCTGTTTCTTTAAAAGAAAAGTCCATGAATTGCCTTACTGAATATAACATACCAAGACACTTACTAAATGTTACACAGAGACTCCACAAGCTGTGCAGCCAGCCATGGCTCTACCACCACAGATTATTTTCTGATTTACCTTCACCCTTTCTGTTCTAGAGGGTTGCACAGAATTCCTTCAGCAAAAGTTGGTATTGTTAAGCAGATTTTACAAATATAGGCACAGCAAACACCATCTTCCAACACAAAAGGAATAGCTATACTCTCACCACATAAAACTAACATTGGGTTTTGCCGGGCATAGTGGCGCACGCCTTTAATCCTAGCACTCGAGAGGCAGAGGCAGGTGGATCTTTGTGAGTTCAAGGCCAGCCTGGTCTACAGAGCGAGTTCCAGGAAAGCTCGGGATACAAGGAGACCCTGTCTCAAAAAGACCAAAAAAAATTTTTTTATTATTTTTCTTAAAAAATAATAATAATTTAAAAAATAAAAAAGAATAAAGAAAACAAACAAACAACAACAAAAAAAAAACTAACAGTGGGAAGAACCAGCACAAGTGCCCAGAGACCAGGACCTTCCAACATGTGTCAAAAGTAAAGGCAGATCAGACAATGTGGTACAATAAATAATTCCTTTCTTTCCTTTCTTAGACACTCCTCCCCCACTTCCATTTCACAACAGAGTCAACTTAGTCTCCTTGGAAGAAGGGATTCAAAGCATGTGTGCCACAGGGATCCAGTAAGTAAAAGGCAGGATCTAGCAATTGGCCACTGTGAGCTCAGGCAGTGAAGCCTAACTGAGGAAATCCATGTAAAGATCATGTCATACACAGGGAGCACTCAGCTGGTAACTGTTATATTGGCAAAAATAGGCCAGACAATGAGCAGTGACTTGTGGTACTGGATTCCCCACTCCTTGCCCCAGTCTTCTATATTTTATTATTTCTTTTATTATTACTTGACAGTTAGGTTCACCTGTCTATTTAATAACAGCATTTTGATTTTTTTTTTAATTTTTTTTCTTTATTTGTTTATTTTTAAAGGATTCTACAATATAAGAGCACAGTTGTTTTTAGATCACATTGACATTGCTCAGTTTCCCATACAATTAGGTAATTGGTGTTAGCATCCACAGATGAGGGATACCATTTTCATTTGTTTGGGGGGGACTGTGTTACTTCACTCAGCATGATATCTTCTACTTCCAACCATTTACCAGCAAATCTCATGATGTCATCTTTCTTTACTGCTGCATAGAACTCCATTGTGCAGATGTACCACATTTTCTCTATCCACTCATCAGTTGAAATGCACTTGGGTTGGTTCCAGCTCCTTGCTATTGTGAAGAGAGCTGAAATAAACATGGCTGTGCATGTATCTTTGCAGTAAGATGAGTCTTGTGGGTATGTATGCAGGAGTGGTATGGCTGGGTCAGGTGGCAAGTTCATTCCAAGTCTTCCAAGCATTCTCCACATTGCTTTCCATAGTGGCTGTACCAGTTTACACTCCCACCAGCAGTGGTTGAGTGTTCTCCTTTCCCCACAACCTCTCCAGCACTTGGTATCATTTATTTTCTTGATCCTAGCCAGTCTTATTGGAGTAAGATCATATCTTAAAGTGGTTTTAATTTGCATTTCCTTAATTATTAGCGACGTTGAACACTTCTTTTTTTAAATTTTATGTGTATGAATGTACTGTCTGCATGTAGGTTTGTGCACCCATGTCGTGCAGTGCTACAGAGGTCAGAAGAAGGTATCAGATCCCCCTGGAACTGGAGTTAAAGATGGTTCTCAGCTGGCATGTGGGTGCTGGGGATCTAACCTGGGTCCTCTGCAAGAGCAGTTTGCCCTGTTAACCACTAAGCCACCTCTCCAGCCCCTGAACACTTCTTAAGATGTTTCTCAGCCATCTCTAATTCCTCACTTTTGAAGTCTCTGTTCAGCTCTTTGCTCCATATTTGTTTTCTTTCTTTCTTTTTTTTTTTTTTTGAGTAGTTTATATATTCTGGAAATCAATGCTTTGTCAGATGCCTGTGGTGAAGGTTTCCTCCCACTCTGTGGGATTTCTCTTCACTTCCTTGATTGTTTCTTTTGATGTACAGAAGCTTTTGAATTTAATGAGGTCCCATTTGTCAATTGTTGACCTTAATTCTTGCGCAGCTGCTGTCTGATTTAGGAAGTCTTTTCCTATGCATATGTCTTGTAGTCTGCTGCCAACTTTTTCTTCTATCACCTTCAGAGTTTGGGGTTTCATGTTGAGGTCTTTAATCCATCTGAAGTTGACTTTTGTACAGGGCAAGAGGTAGGGGTTTAATTTCATTCTTCTACAAGTGGTGATCCAGTTTTGCCAACACCACTTGCTGAAGATGCTGTATTTTCTCCATTGAGTCTTCTTGGCCCCCTTGTCAAATATGAGGTGGCTGAAATTGTATGTGCTCAAGTCTGGATCTTCAGTTTGGTTCCATTTTGATTTTTTTTTTTTTTGGTCTTTTTTTGAGACAGGGTCTCCCTGTAGCTTTGGCTGTCCGGGAACTCACTCTGTAGACCAGGCTGGCCTCGGACTCACAAGTGCTAGGATTAAAGGCATGCGCCACCATGCCCAGCATTTATTTATTTCTGTATGTGTATCAATGTACTGTCTGCATGCAAGTTTGTGCACCCATGTCGTGCAATGCCATGGAGGTCAGGAGAGGGTGTCGGATAGATGGCCTAGTGGTTAAGAGCACCAACTGCTCTTACAGAGGACCCAGGTTCGATCCCCACCTACATGGCAGCCGAGAACCATCTGAGACTCCAATTCCATTTTGATTTTTTATGCAATGCATATCTACTAAATTTTGAAGATGGAGGAATTTATTTTAGAGGATGACTTTTTTCAGAAATCCCACAATATAGTAAGCCCTCTTCCCATGTCTCTGGTGGCCTCCACTTGAAGGAGATACTAGAGTTAGTGGTGAACACATCAAACAAGCCTTAGAACTACAACCTCAAAAATACTTGTCAATTTTTTTACAAGACCAAGTTCATGCTAAAAGTCAAGTAAATTCTAGAATAATAAAGGAGTCATATGCATACCTGACCAAAGATCAAGCTAGAGGGATTGCAAAGCCCAGTCACACAAATGGTGCAGTCTGAAGAGGAGGAGATAATCACCACATGGCCCCCTGATTCGCATATCTCTAAGGAACTTATGCAGTCCTCATGAGGGCGAAAGGATTGGAGCAGAGCTGGTGAATGGGTGACTTTGTTCTTCACGGACTTAAGACAATACTCCTGAATGAAAAAGAAATACCCGAACTTTAAATACCCAAATATTAAATTGATTATAATGATGGCAGTGTTTAAATCCCTGATGAAAAAAATAGAAGAAAACATACACTTAGAAATTATAAACCTTGATGCATATTCAAAAGAGAGCTCTGATGAGAGAGACAAGAAAACAATATTAACATTGACAAAATGGTTGAGATCTACATGGCTGAGTTGGGAAGGAGGAAGAGGAGGAGGAGAAAGAGGAGGAGGAGGAGGACGAGGAGGAGGACGAGGACGAGGAGGACGAGGAGGACGAGGAGGACGGGGACGAGGAAGGGGAGAAAGAGGGGGAAGAGAAAGAGGAAGGAGTGGTCAGGGAAGAAAAACAAACAGAAAGCAGTTTTCTGACAGAAATGAGCTTTAGCTTGTACAGATCACCCAATGTTACATAATTATGTAATGTTATTTGAAAATTTAGTAGGTAATCAGTGACTTTTAAGCCAACTAATTTGTGATGATGATAACATCAGATGAAGGACAGGCACACTAGATTACACTGACAAGACTGCATTGGGCAACTGACTTGACTGTATATTAATAGGGTTTGAAAATTGAGAAAAACCGAAGCCTCTGCTCAAAACATGCAAATGCTATCTTTAAAATACTCAAGACAGAATATTTCTTCCTTTATCTAGGAAACAGACAAGTTGTGATTTACACTGCCAGCTATGTTTTAATCAGATATTTATTATGGTCAAAAACAATGATAGTGCTGGGAGAGTTCTTTTTCAGTTTACCTCTATGTTCCAGACTTTCAACCATCCATCAGAATCACCTGTGACTAGGTATCGATTCATTTTATCAGTAGACATAGTAATGGCTCCAACTCTGGCATGAGTCAAAAATTCAGCTACAAGTTCCTTCTTAAATGTATTCCAGAATCTGACATAACCAGATCCTCCACATGATACCAGGTTAGCACCTCCTAGTAAGGGAAATCTAATTAGGAAACTTCACATACAACTGCCCAAAGTGGCTTCTTCCAGTGGCTTGCCCTGTGGAAGGCACATGATATTGGAGCAGAAAATAGAAGAGTAATCTATTCCCAGCATCGCTCTGATTCTCTAAATTATAAAAGAGAGATAACTCTATGACAGGCTTGCTGATAATATTAAGAATAATTACTGTTGGTATTAATGTGCTAGGTTGTCCTAAAATATTACATTATGTTTTGTTTCCATTCCTTCATTGCACTGATGTTATTTGCATTTTAAGTTAGAAAGAATTAATTTGTTTCTTCTAATAAATGTTTAAAATACTAATATTAACATTATGATAATATTCTATACATATATAATTTCCCCTAATAATCCAATGGAGAGATACACAGCTGTAAAAGTCCCCATACATAGACCTAGATGCAGGCATGTGATTAGAGCACTATAGCTACTGATGTCTCTCCTTAGTAGTAAGTACACTATAGATTCTATTTATGGCTTTTTTTTAACTTTTCATGAGGAATTTATTGTATTTATGAAATGTAACTTTTACTAACAGAACTCAAGGTAACCTTTTCACTTTCTACTCTTATGTGTTTTGTAAAATCACTTTTTCTACATTCTTCTATGGCAAATTTCTTATTAGTTGATAAATATGTAGATGACTTCCAAATCGCTTCACAAATGTGCTGGTGATTAACAATCATATCTGTTTAAGGTAGAAGTAATGGCTTATCTCCACTTGAATGGAGACAATTTGGATATAAGAATTAGCACTGAGAAAATGAGCATAATTTTAGGATAATGGTTCATATTGCAAGTATAAGTGTGTTCTACAAATTAGAAAGCTTTGTAACCTGTTTAAAGTCCATTTTAAATATTCTGTAAGGTTTTTTATTTTTTTTTTAATTTTATTTATTTATTTATTTTGTATGTGTATGAATGTACTGTCTGCATGCAGGTTTGTGCACCCGTGTCGTGCAATGCCGCGGAGGTCAGAAGAGGGTCTCGGATTCCCCTGGAACTGGAGTTCTCCTGGAATTGGAGTTTCAGACGGTTCTCGGCCGCCATGTGGGTGCTGGGGATCGAACCCGGGTCCTCTGCAAGAGCGGTCGGCGCTCTTAACCGCTAGGCCATCTCTCCAGCCCCATATTCTGTAAGGTTTTTTAAACTAATGGAGGTATAACTTCATTGACTGGGAAAATTTTATAAAGATACCATGCAGATTTTCCATTTGCAAATTGAATGTGAGAAAGTGGTTATTATACAACGCATGGTTAAATCATGTCTATTTCTTTTTCCAAATGTAATGCACAGGTTTATATCCTTATTGTTAGAGAAAAAAATCAAATATAATTCTTAATTTAGATGAACTTCCAAAGAATATGCATATTTTCAAGAGCTGAATTTTGGGGTCGGGGAGGGGAAGGAAGACATGTAGGCTGTATCCACACCATGCTTCAAAATTAGACAAATGGTTATTTGCTCTAAGTTTCCAGCTCATTACAGTAAGTCATATGATGGCACCAAAGTATCTCTCGTGACAATATATTCAACCAGGACTCTGAGTTACTGCAGACAGTGTCTAAGCCTAATAAAGATCCCCAGGACACTCCAAAACAACATTCAAGCAGAACCGAGCAGCCCTTGTGCTAGAATTGTTGACTGGTTCTCATTTTTCCACTGCCTCCAATCTCCAAGTTCCTCTTTACTTTCCCCTCATCATTTGATACTGGTATAGTCATAGATTCTATTTCTTTGATACATGTGAACCTAAGTATTGATTCCTATTCGGGGCATGTGCCTGGCTGTGCCTTCTGCCCTTCTAAACTGCCAACATGTCATGACTGAGACGCTGACGTCAGCTGTTTCCCATATGAAATCTTTGTTGGAATGTGCCTCACTGTACTCTCAAGAAACACAGCACCATGTACATTATTCGGCAGATCCCAATTCATTCTCCATCATTCTCAACCTGAGCTTTCCATGCCAATGTCCTTAGCCCTAGCCATCACCAAACCAAGGAAAATTTGATAGCTATGTAAAATAACACTGCGAGACTTAGATAAAAATATACTGAAGTTTCTTTTTATTGCTCAATTTCCCAAATACAGAAAGATAAAATATAACTAAGTACATGTAAATATATTACCTGATATTGCAGTGTTTTTTCTTGCTTCAAGGAAGCAAAGCTTCATAACAGCATTATTACCCTCTGTTTCAGTCTCAAAACTATAGGCAGCCAGGGAAACACAGTTGGCTGTGGAGTGAGTGGAACAACTCCTCTCTGCCCTGAGCTTTCCAGGTTCTGGGTCTGTGATGAAGACAAAGCCAGGGCTCTTAATGAAAGCAAATATCTGCAGTTCAAACTAATACTATGACCAACATCAACAGACCCTCTTTCATCCCAGTCTTGGATGAAATGACACCATCAAGTGTCATGTTAGACATTGAATCAATACCTCTTGAGGCTTAACTCCAGCTTGAAAGATTGTTTGATTTCATTTTTGCTTTGCATATTCCATCCAAACTTACTGTGTTGGCCAATGATACAAATCAATGAGAACTTTATATTGTAATCACTGCTAAATTTACCAGATTCTAATGCATTCAAGACAAATATGTCTTTAATACCATAGAGCATGTGGCTTATTAATGATTAATGTTAATCCTGCAACCATTGTAATGAATATGAAATCTAATGGCTACATATACATAAGTAAATTTTTAGCAATCCTATTTGCAAGCAGGTTACTCT
This sequence comes from Rhizomys pruinosus, assembly GCA_009823505.1. Taxonomy (NCBI): domain Eukaryota; kingdom Metazoa; phylum Chordata; class Mammalia; order Rodentia; family Spalacidae; genus Rhizomys; species Rhizomys pruinosus. The sequence goes on from VZQC01012107.1 coordinate 2,602,119, forward strand.
GGAGAGGACATTTTTTTTATTTTATTTATTTTTGTATGTATATGAATGTACTGTCTGCATGCAGGTTTGTGCACCCATGTCGTGCAATGCTGTGGAGGTCAGAAGAGGGTCTCAGATTCCCCTGGAACTGGAGTTAGAGACGGTTCTTAGCCGCCATGTGGGTGCTGGAGATCGAACCCGGGTCCTCTGCAAGAGCGGTCAGTGCTCTTAACCGCTAGGCTATTTCTCCAGCCCTGGAGAGGACATTTTTTATATCACTTCAATTACATACTTCAGGCCACACTAATGAAAATTGAGAACGTTTACCTCAGACTGTATGAATAGTGTGCAAATAGTTTTGAAAAGTCTCTGCAGAGACATCTTCAAATTTTCAAAGCCAGAAATATAGCAATGCTGGTGATGGGGAGATAACTCAGTTTAAAAAAGTGCTGGCCAAAAGCAAGGCACAAGATCCTGCGAGCCATTTGCATAACTCACTTAAAATGCAGGATATCATGGCATGCGATTATAATATCAATGTCTGGGAGGTGGATACAGGATCTCTGGGATTCACTGGCCAATCAACCTGGGCTATTTGACCAAATTCCTTGATGGTGAAAGATGGAGTATTGAGTGCACCTGAGGAATGATGAAGTTGAGGTTGTTCTCAGGCCTCCACATGTATGTGCATAAATGTGCACATGAGGCTGCATACACACAAACACACACACAGACATATACTAAAAAAGAGAAATATAGCATGTCCTTATGTCTTTTCAAAGCTTGGCATTGTTTTCTTGTTCTGTTTTATTTATTTCTCAGTGTATGGCACAGTGGCCACAGTTAGAATGCTCTAAAATTGTGTGATGTTCTCTTGAAGACCAGGAGAGAGAAAGAGGCAAAATTCCACCATTTCCACAGAAGGTTAAGATGAATCCTAATGGCTAGTTCTTTGTATATAAAGCAGGTCAGAGCTTTGTGTCTACAGCCAAGTAATCCCTCAGACTCTTAAATTGTTAAGTTGGTTTTCCTGCTCTGAGTAAATCACTCCTCAGCTTTTTACCCACACGCACATACGAAAAAATACTGCACTTGATAGCCAGGGTTTTTTTTTCCTAAGGTTAAATTTATTCTCTGTGAGCTTATCCAATTGAGACAACAGAACCTGGCCCAGCCATAGGGAATGACATATTCATTATCCAAAGAAATTAGTCTAAGGAAAAACCTTTAGTTTCTAAGGAAACTAATATAAAGCATGAAAGACCATTGTCAAGACATTTTACTTAAGTATAAAATATTCATGTGCTCTGCTAACTCCCATAAAATACAATATACTCCTGTCTAATGCTCCTTGTGGGTTTCTAAAGTAACGAATAATTTAAGATTTCCAGGTGGCATAATATTTAATACAAGCACCAGATTGAGGCTGAACATCAAATCAAGTGAACACAGTTCCCATTATTTTACCAAGGAATACCCGAGATTCACTCAAAGGTAATTTGCCAAGTTTTATTGGCTAAATCTAAACTAGGTAAAAAATGAGAGGCCTGTTTCCTGCTGTCAGCGGTACAGAAATGCTGATGTAGCACCAGAGGGAGAAGAAATGGCCTGTGTGGAGAATTTGCTGGGCCAAGTCAATCTCAAAATTCTTTATCCCCCCCCCCCCAGGATCTCCCTGTAGCTCCAGCTGGTTTGCAACTCACTATGTAGACCAGACTGACCTTAGTTTCACAGAGATCTGCTTGCTTCTGCTTCCCAAGTGCTGGGACTAAAGGTGTGCATCACATGCTTGGCTCGAGGTTCTTACACACTTTGATAAGATGAGCAATTGCTGGTCCTTTGCAATTAGCCAATCATCTGTAATTTAGGTGCATCAGACACATGCATATACTCAACACATTATTTTGGTTTCAATCTTGCACTTACCTATTTTGGATGTTATCTGCCTCTGGTAATCAGGATGAAGGACATAGTAAGCATTTTCTGTGCTGTTGTTCCACAGAATAATTTCTCCATCATAGCTCCCTACAGGAGCCAGGTTAAAGAACGGAAATTACCACAAGATTGTACAGAAAATACATACAAACAACAACTAAAAATCATTATCAATGTTTCCTACATAGAATCTTGTACACAGTAGACATTCTATAATTTTGGAGACATATAAAATAATAATAATAATACCTGGCATTTTTACTTTATACTTTCAATAGTCACAAAATAGCCTGAGCAGGTGGATACAAATTGGTGTTATCTCCATTTATTTTAGGGTACTAAAGCATTCTGGATAAAATATCTGAAGTTAAACAACTTGAGTTTCAGTCCGAGTTGTGCCACTTATTAGCTGCATAGCCTTATACATGATATTTAACTCAGCTTGAGGTCAAAATTTCTTCACTGGCAACACGATGTTAATCATTGTACTTATCTCACAGTGTTTTAAGAATGGAAAGTATTTAGAGTGGTGCTAAGCACAATGCAAGTACTGAAAAGATGCTAATTATCACAATATGCTTTCATTATTAGCAAAGACAGGAAAATCAAGTTCTCTTAAGTTTCTGTTCCCCACACTCTTTACCCCTATCTGTTCTTTGAATTCTTCTCCTCCTAAATTCTTTGTGAAATTCTTTCTCCAGTGCTAAAATTCCCCCTACAGAAAGTAATCATGACCATGCAGGAGTAACAGAGCAATGCCCAGATGGCAAATTCAGTCGCCACTGAGGTCAGCCCACTACTCAGCAGAAGGGCAAGGGCAAGTGGGGTACACAGAGAAGAGCTGTTAGGGTGAGGTGTACACAGGGTGACCTCTTAGCATTTGGGGAAAGAAGAAAGAAAAGCGCACTGAATTTAGTCTGTGCTGTCCTGGAGAGAGCAATCTGTACAATTCAGAACCTGATGGATGGGTTTCAACTGCACAGTGCATCTCTTGTGTGATGCTTTATACTTTATGTGCATATTGTTTGACAGAATGTTTTCACAGTAGAAGTGAGGACATGAGAATGAATGAAGAGATTATGCCAAAAAGTTCATCTGCTGTCTGAGGTAGATATGTCAAAGGATTGATGTTTCCATTAATAAGCATCTGAGTGCCACCAAGGTGTGAATCTTACCAACAAGCCTAATATTACTCTTGAAAATTGGGCCCCCAAATATTAATATTTAGTGAGTTTATTGTGTGCCAAGCACCATGTTAAAATGATATACAGTTGGTCTGTACTTTAAAACAAAAATATACACAAAAGCATTCTCAGAGAAAAGATGGCTTAAAATTTAAATAACTCACAGGGTCATTCAGTAGCAATGTGGCAGGTCTGGAATGTAAAACCATAGAGACAGCCATGGAGTTGGTAGTCATGACTACTAGTGGACTACCATGAAAATAAAGGACTGAAGGAGCATTAGGATGGCTTCTTTAGGAAGTCTGTTCATTTTTCAGTTGAGAACAGTCTTTTGTCAAAGACTCGAAGCCAACCAAACTGTCTCCAAGCTCCAAGCCAGTCTCAAGAGAAGGCTCAATTTACCTGTAGCAAGAGTTTGTGGAGGTGAAAAAGCAGCACACAAGATGTCTGCACGGTGATGGACTCCCCCTTTCCAATCTTCAGACTGGATTAAAAATGGATTGAAGTTCTGGGGTCGAAACACAGTGATAGTTCTACAAAATGGATATAGAATTTAGCTGCAACTATGAAATCAACATTGATACTGAGTAGCCATCATCCAATACATTGGTATAATTTGAGAAGCCTAAAAACTATGCAGCCCCAAATTTTATTACCACCTGTCACCCATAATGAAATTTCTTTTAAATTCTCATGTTGAATTCTCTGGTAAATTATGAAAAATAATGTGAGGAGGTTAATTATCATTTACCAACCATTAAAACCTAAAATGCATCCATTTTTCAAATTCATTATCCATCCTTAAGACCCTTAAGCAAAGTTTCTTTATATGTGTACCAAGAAACTGATAAGAGTTTTATGACAATAATAGTACAAAGTGAAATGGGTCCAGAGGCCCAAGTCAGGCACAAATCAGATATTCTCAGTCTTCCTTCTAAGGACTGGCTAGTAAGGACCCATTTGGGGAGGCTTGCTAGGCAGTAGCTGTATTCAGGCACTCTCGGGCAGTCTGCAAAGGTCTGGGCCCCATGAAAGGGCAGAGAAGTCTAGCCCTGCAGCAGTGGAAGAGGCTTCAGATGGTCCCAAGATAGAGAGATGGGCACAGGGCGATTTGAGAAGCTCACTACCACATGGAGGCTGGATTCAGACGCTCTCAGGCAATTTGAAAATGTCTACAACCTTGCTAAAAGCCAGAGGAGTCTAGACAAGTTGGGATTCCTTAGCTACTTCCCCATGACTATGCTGAAATTTTGTTTGGTTTGAGTTTGCACAGAACTTTTGCATGCTGTGACCATTGCTGTGACTTCATATGAGTATCTGACTAACTGTCTAGAAGACACTGTTTCCTTCTGGTCATCCACCCACTCTGATCATAGAACCTTCTGCCTTCTCTTCCACAATTATCTCTGAGCCTTGGGAGGCAGAGGTTTGAAACAGTTGTCCTATTCATAGATAACCACTTGGTAGCCTCTTGTTCTCTGTACATTAGTCGACTGTGAGTCTCTGTGTTAATCACCACCTGCTGCATAAAGAAACTTCTCTGGTGAGAGAAGTGTAGAGGTGGCATTGAAGATGTGTCACTTAGGAGTAAGCATCTCAGAGACATTTATTTTCTGCATTTGACAAGTTCTGGGACTCTTACAATCTCTAACTGTTGCAAAAGAAGTTTCTTTGATGAGGGGTGAAAGGTATACCTCTCTGTTAATATGAGGCTGTGTATTTAGAATAAAGTAAGAAATTACATAGGTCTAGGGATTTTTCCTTAGGATCTATGACCTCCTTAGCCATGTGTGTTGGGCTATGTTTTTAAAAAAGTGGGGTGAGTCTACAAACAAACACTGACAGTAGTCAGTTAAATGAAACCAAGACAGTTTTCTATCATCAAAGCTTCTTAGGACATTAACGTGTGATCTTATTGGAACTTGCCACTTCAAAGAAATATGAAACCAGGCAAATGCATTTTGAACAGAAACGATCCTTTTAGAGAAGTCAGCATCTTGAGGCTCTGCTAAAAAACTTGAGTGCAGAACAGAATGGGGTCAGAACGAACTGTCTGATACCTAGGAGGGAATGAGGAAACAGAAATCGGATCGGGGGAGAGGAAATTGACGCCACCATACTTCCACTTAGTGGCTTGAGCTCTGGTTGTCAGCCAGTGCTAAGCCTCTCCTTCCTTCCAGGGCCAAGCACACTTTAAATGACTATTTGTGACCATTTGAGTCAAATTCTCCCCTTCCCTGTGTTGTTTCTTTTCCTACCACCCTAAAGTCTCTCAACTGTCCTGCCTCTATCATTCACTCTTGGATGGAGGAGGCTTTCTTTTCTTCCTTAAAATCTTCTTGCTTCTGGTTTCTAATCTACATTATACTAGTAAATTGGCATGTGTTGTTTGAGATCACTTCAAAGCTGTCTGTGGAAGTGAGATTCCTCCACTTTAGACCCAAGCTTATTTGTGTTAAAGGATCTTCCAAGGCCCCTTGTCTAGGGATGGGCTGTCCCCGAACTCTGTGACAGAGAGGAAAGAGAGTAGCAAAACAGCCTAAGAATAAAAGTATTACGCCCTTCAAAACAGCTAGAAGCTAAACCAGACGTTGCTATTGCTTATTCCGTAACATAAAAGTGGCTATCATGTGAAAGAAAAGTTGGAAGAGAGAAAGTTCAGTTGGAAAGTACAGCTGACTGTCTCAACTTCCTGAGTCAATTTCTGCTGGATATTTTGAGCATTGGTTTTAATGATGTTTGGGTATCTATCAATCTGTCAATCTATCTGTCCATCTATCTATCTATCTATCTATTTACCCACCTACCACCCATCATGTTTCATTTCTCATCTATCTATTTCTTTCTATTTATTCAGAACTGAAAGCATGATTGCCATAGAGCATCTTCAGACCATACAGAACAGTTCTTGCTTCTCCGCCTGCCTTCTTTATCATTCATTTCCTAGTCTCCATGTGCCCTTTTATCTCACTCTTTTGTGATGAGTGTTCTTCATAGTCATTGTTCTCTACTCTTTATTCACTCAAATTTCCTTAATCAGAGACCTTATATACCACCATGAGTTCCAACCTCAGTTTCATACAAGTAGCTCTTTTACTGATGCAACCTTCACCAGTACCAAGTGCTTTCCATTTGCCAGCTGACATTTCCATGTATATAGTTCTTCCATTCTAACAGGTGTTAGTACTTGAAAAATAAGACTTTGCCATCTTTCTTTCACACTAGCCTTCTATCCTGAATTCTCACATTTGGTTTACAGACCAGCATTACAGCTTCCCCTGACTCATTCTCTCCACTAGTCAAATTAAATACCGACAGTTTACATCTGCCACACATTTACATGCCATCCTTTTTTCATTTTAAATAGCCAGTTACATCTTCCTTGTTCAATGTTCCCCGCCCAGCTAATCAACAATTAGAAGACCCGTTTCACTGTCACTAGTCTCTCCCATGATGAATCTTCCATCATGCTCTGAGATTCATCATTACATTCTGGAGTTCTTAATATCCATCCATTCTATAAGTATTTCATGCTCCTCTGTAAAAGTCCCTATAGGTCCAAAGCTATGAGCACAACATGAAGAAAACACTAAGTGAAATGTGGCAACTGATAGGGCAGTACTGGTTAACCACTATGGAGTCCAGAGCAGAAATCACAGCAGTCTGGTTGAGGGCTGTCATCTAAAATGCACTATAACTGATGCATAGAAGTTGGAAGACAGAAGCATATCACGGAGAGGAGAAAAGATAATGAGAGGTGAAGCCAGGGCCCTCCTTGAAAATATTCAGTGCATTTCCATTTCCCAAATGACAAAATCTAAATATGTAGACTTATTTTTCAAGATCCAATAATATGTAGGTTTAATCTCCATTTTTAAAATTATTTCTCCTTATTCTTCTATCCTTGCCTTTCAAAGTTATATATAAATTCTCAATGAAATATTGACCAGAGCCACTAGAAGCAATAATGTACAGATTGTATGCAGAATGTTAGAGAAACATATTTCATTAAAGTAAATATTAGTTAATGCAATAAAGTGCAAATTTCTAATCTACACAAATAGAATGCAGGATTTCAAATATACTTCTGTCTCACAGGGATATTTAGAAATGTCAAGAGACATCAGAACTAAGTGAATAAAGCACATCATCTCACCTAAACCATATTCTTTTCATTCTCTAGGCAGCCCAGACATTTCTGGATGCTTTGTTTTCCCTTGTGGTATGTTCTTTTATTTCTCTATGGGCTTCTTTTCACATGTAGCCTCACGTGTATCTATCCACACACCATCCTTTCAGACCCCTCATATTCCAGGAGGTTATATAACAACTGTCATATGAAGAAATAATTCCCTGCTAACCTCTTAAACCATTTACTTTTCACTTACAATATTTAGTATTACGTCTTACAGATCCTTAGATTATTGTAAGATACTGGGGATCTTCGTTTCTTGAAATGAAGAAGGGAAAACTATCTGCTTGTGTGCCACTTTCTTGAGTAAGACTTCTGTGACCTTTTCACCTCAAGACTCACCGGAGCCTCACCGCCCTCACTGTGATTCATTTTCCTTTGTACCATTTATCACCAGAGGGCATTGTATTCTGTATTAAGTTCTTATTTTCTGTCTCTTTTTCTACAGAGTAGGCTCTAGGAAAGTCAGAACTTTTCCTCCTATCTCCTCAACACTAAAATATTACCCTACTAGAATAATACCTCATATATAACAAGCAGCGAACAAGTATTTGCCATGCCAGTGTAAGAATTACTCCTATATTTTTAGAAATAAGTATTGTAATATGAAGATCATTAATTCGGGCTTAGCAAGACACTATAATTAATTCACAGTTCTGATGTTACAGTATAATTTCTTTATATCCATATAAATATATATTCCTAAATTTCTGTATCTGCTGGTAAATTTGGCTGAATAAATTATGCTTTAAAGAGTGTGACTGTGGAGAGGGAGTGAGAGAGCACTCCTATCTAAGCAAAATTTCAATGTCAAATAACTTTTTGCCAAAATTCCCATATTAAGTAGATATAGATATATTCAAGCAACCCCACGCAAGGCACAGAGCACTCTCCATAGGCTGGTACAAAAAGTAGGCCTTCCTACATTTGACCTTGCCTGTCAAAACATTGGAAGCCTAATTACATGACATCTTTCCCTTAAAACTTAACTTGAAACTTTGATTGGAAATGACAGTTGTCCTTAAAATACCTTAAGAATCCACATTCTACTTCTCCCATTTTCCATTTCAAAAACAACTTTGAGTTTGCCCTTTTGCCAAAAGTAAAATTAAAGTTAAGAATGAGCCAATTTTCAGGCCATTTTAGGAGTCAAAAACACTTGTTCTCTCGCATTGAAAGACTTTCCTAGCTCTGTTGAATCCTGTACAGGAAAAATCCTGAGAGGATTGCCGAGTCATTACCTCATACTATAAAGAGGCTCATTTTCTGATACAGTTTTTATATATAAAAACCAAATTTTTGACAATAAAATCTGCTTATCTAAAGCCAGTCTTTTTTTTCTAGGTTGAATGAGTTAGGAAAATAACTTCTCTTGGTTTTGAGCAAAATTTCATCATGCAAAATTTGTTATAGAAGGACTGATAGAACACAATTAACTATCAGTTCCTTAAACAGGTTAATTGTCAGTGGTCCAATTACTATAAGTCTTACCAATTCCTCCCCTTTAGTTCATGGATTTTTAGGTTAATAATGCATGAGTACCATGAAAGCATATAATTCATTTATAATCAATTTGTTTTGATTTATTCACCTGCTTTCTTCTTCCAGAAATTTGTGAGGTCAATTTTTAGACATTGACATAATCACAAAATCAGATTGTATAAAAGATTTTCTTTTTCACATTTATTCATGTCTTTATTTTAAAGTGACAAAAAAATCAGTAAACAAAAGTTCAGCTGTGTAGAAGGTGGTGGTTATTTTAATTCACTTGTATCATTTCACAGTGTATACAAATAAATTATTTTCATTCTCAAGAGCAGGTGAGATGGCTCAGCAGTTATGAGCACTGCCTGCCTGCCCTTGAAGAGGAACAGGGTTCTATTCCCAGGATCCTCATGATGGCTAACCACCTGTAACTTCAGCTCCAGGGAGTCTGATGCCATCTTCTGGCCTCCACAGGTATTGCATGCATATGTGCACTTACATATATACACTCATACACATAAATATAAATAAAATATTTTAAAATAAAAAATTAAAATCATTTTGATCATCAAATATACCTTGATAAAGTTGGATAAAAGAGATCTTTCCTTTATAGAAAAAAAGTAAAATGGGGAAGCTAAGTATATTTTTAAGTACAGGATAACATAATTTGGCACAGTTTGAAAACCTAAAACATTATGAATTCTATGTTAAGGTGCACATATTACAAGCCTAATTTGATCAAATGTGATGATAACTGCTCATTCATTAATTTAATTTTACTATCATAAGTATGGCCTATGATCAAGAAGGTAATTTTTCATTTTCTATCAACTTACAATTTTGTCTCTAAGTACTTTTTCCTTAAAATAATTAGATACCCATTTCTATCAATATTTGGCCATCTTTATTCTGAGAAATAATTTCTGTGGATGAATGGTCATGTTTCTGAATAACCAGCACAGGCTCCATAACTCCTTTAGCTCACAACCATGTTTATAATGGTATTCCGTGGCTTGTATGTTATGAATTTCTAAATGAATATGACCTCCTGACAGAAGAATCACAATTTTTCACATTCCGCATGCTGTAGTTCCTAACTCAGTGATTTCTAACTGGATGTCGTTTTAAAATATTTATGAGAAGGAAACAGAAGAAATATATTTACCTAAATCTTTAGAGTGTTTAATTTCTTGGCTCCTGGTGTTTTTTAATGTGTTTGTGTGTTACTTCAAATGCATAAAACTATTTCATTAGCTCTGCTTGAAACAGACAGAACTTAATCATCTGTGTTGGTGTGTGTACTTGCTTACCTATGATTTCATGACTGCATTTGTTAATAGTCCACTTGCATGAAAAGGAGACCATAGACTACTGCATAGGTTCCATGGCCTTCCAGCTTTGTATCTTTGGCTAGTCCACTAACATTTTCAAGACTCAAATTTCTTACTTTAGCAGAGAATAGAAGGCATTTTGTCTACTGGTTCTGAAGATAGATTAGATTTTAATATCTATCCTCCTTGCTTCTTACAGGGTGTATCTTGGGTAATTCAACTCTCTAAATCTCAGTTTCCCTACATAAAACACCAAGTCATTCAACAAATCATCAGAAACTTACATAACATATATATATATATATATATATATATATATTAACACATATTCTTAGTTTAAATAAAATAAAAAAGGCCAACATCCAACAGCAAGAGGAGGACCTATCTCCTTTCATCCTTCTTGTTAAAGGAATATCCTAGTTGAGTTGATACCTGAACAAGTCTTGAAATGAGAATAAATATCATATACCCTTTAAAACCTGGACAGGGGAGAGGCACAGGAGAGATGGCTCAGTGCCTAAGTGCACTGGCTCCTCTGGCAAAGAACCCAGTTAAATTCCCAGCACCTACATGACAGCTAACAGCTATCCATAACTCCAGTTTCAAGGGATCCAACCTCCTCTTCTGACCTCAGCAGGGATTGCATGATGTGTGTGCACTAACATACATGCAGGCAATACACTCCTACACATAAAACTAAAAACAATAAATAAAGTTTTTTAAATATATTTTGTAAACCTGGACAGACAGATTCAGGGATTTCCAGATAAGGAAGAGGAATATAGATATGTGGATGTGAAATATTTTTCATGGGAGCAGAATGTGTAAAATTTCAAGTAGAGAGTCAAGAATATATCTAGGCCAGAGGAAGCTTTAATTTATTTTATAGCCATCCTGAAATGTTTTAAACAAAGAAGTACCCAAGATAGATTTCATTATAAAATAAATCACTGGGGCTGGAGAGATGGCCTACCGGTTAAGAGCACTGACTGCTCTTACAGAGGACCTGGGTTTGATCCCAGCAGCCACATGGCGGCTGAGAACCATCTGTAACTCCAGTTCCAGGGGAATCCGACACCCTCTTCTGACCTCTGCAGCATTGCATGACACGGGTGCACATACCTACATGCAGACAGTACATTCATACACATAAAAAAATAAATAAAATTTTAAAATAAGTAAATAAATAAATAAAAATAAAATAAATCATTGTAGCTAAAGTGTAGAGAATCTATTTAAGGAGAGATAAGTGGGCAGGAAAGGACAAATTAGAAGGGTGTGCCATTCACCCCAAGCAGACAGGAGCCTCTACCAACACAGTTGTAGTAATCACAGGAGTGAGTTCACGAAACACTTAGAATATAAAATAAAGCACTTAGTCACTGAGGCTTGTAGGTTGACAAATCAATGGAGAAAAAGGATGGAGGTCCACTCATGTGGCCATTAAGAGCAGATGGACCTTAAATGATTTATTGTTTTACGCACAGATTAATGTATCCCTCAACTCTCAACAGAAAATTTCCTCATGTAGGTGATGGTGATTAAAACAGAGAACCCAGCCCAGCGTGGTGGCGCACGCCTTTAATCCTAGCACTTGGGAGGCAGAGGCAGGAGGATCTCTCTGAGTTCAAGCCCAGCATGGTCTACATAGTGAGCTCCAGGCCAGCTGGGACTAAAGGGAGACCCTGTCTCAAAAAGACAAAAAACAAAACAAAACAACAACAACAACAAAAAAAAAAAAACAGAGAGAACCCAAACTGGCCAACTTTCTGAAAATAAGAGGCTACAGAGTGTTTATCTCTGAATAAGACACCTATACCAACCAACCCTCTGCCTCCCAGCGCTCAGTGATCTTTGCAGAAGGGGAGAGGGTGAAGTATTCTAAGAGCCAGAGATGGTAAATGACCACAAGGAAAGATTTCCAGACAGCTAGACAATAATATGAATTCATATGAACTCTCAGCACTTCTGATGCATGCACAAGCCCCACATAAAGTCAAGACAGATGTGGAAGAGTCTCCTACATGTACTGGTTCCTGGAGAGTAGCTGAGGCATAGCACTTTAAGAGGCCAGGAAAGGGCATTGGTGAAGATGTGTCCTCAGTTTCTGTACAAACCCCAGCATAGAGGAGAGGCCAAGACCGTGGACAGCCATGGGGTAGCAGGTGTGGAGTGGAGCTGGTCTGAAACCCTGACACAAGCTGTGTGCATTGTGGAAGGCAAATCCAGAGCAGAGCTGCCCAAGCCCTCTGAAGACCAGAAGATCGCAAGTGAATCCCAGATGCCCAAACACTGAGCTACATTGTTGGACTCGGGTTTTACTTTACGTGTGCCCAGTTCTTCCCTCTTGAAATAAGACAGTATAAAACTTGTTTTGGATTTTACAGAAGTCCACAGTTAAGTGACTTTTAAAGAGATTTTGAACTTTTAAAGTGTTAGAATTTCTTAAAAACTGTGGAACTTTTAAGGTTGTACTGTTTTATATTATGATATTAATACTAATGTCATATCTTGGGGACACAAATAAAATGGAAAAGTGGCTTAATAGTGATGTGTTTGTCAGGTTGACAAGTGGTCAATTGTCCTGGATAGCTTCAGTTGTTAAGCTGATACATCTCAGTAGAGGAAACCTCAACTGAGTAATCTCCTCCGTTGGCTTGGGCTATGGACACACCTGTGGGGCATTTTCTTGATTGTTGAATGATGTGGGAGAGCCCTGCCCACTGTGAACAGTGCCACCCTGCGCGGGTGGTCCTGTGTTGTTATCAGAAAGCATGCTGAGCACAGGCCAGAGGAGCAAACCAATAAGCATCATTAATCCATGGTCTGTGCTCCAGCTTCCTGCCCTGAGCTCCTACCCTGGTTCCGCTTTATACTGAACTGTAAGCTGTAAGCCTAACCAACCCTTTCCTCCACAGGTTAGCTTTAGTTAGTGTTTTTAGCACAGCAATAGGAAGCAAACTAGGACCCCAGACAAAGTCTCAGCATAGATGTGGGCAAGTGGCTAAGGAACGCGGGCCCTACCTGAGGAAGTATTGGAAACTGATGGCTGTTGGGAGGAGAGCCAGTTTTCTTTAAAGGTGTGACTGGATCGATTAGAAGACGTCAGTGGATATACTCACAGTAAAGGGCGTTTGGCGACACAAATTTAACTCAATAGACTATATGTGTGTGTGTGCATATATATATATATATATGTACATATGTGGGGATTCCATTTGGCAGAAGCATTCAGGAAGTCAGCTAGCAACCCCCCAGCCCTCAGCCCAGAGTCCTGCTGATTGCCTGCTCACTTTTGAAACCTGCCTGGTGCCACTGTCTTTGATGCTTTGGGCAAAACATTGTCACATTCCTATAGTGATCTGGAGCATATGGTATAAATTCCTGTATGCCCCAAGCCCCAGTCACACCTCAAGGTCCAGTATAAATACCCCAAGTTTTAAAAGTAAAGTTGAGTTATTCCTCCATGGAATTTCTCCCGGCCTCTTTCTTTCTCTCCAGGCTTTCCAGTACCTCTCCCTCCCCCTCCCTTCTAGGGCTAAGACCTGGGGTAGCTGACCAGATGGCCTGAGCGAGCCCAGGGAACTTTCAGCCCTGGGAAACTACAGGCTCAGGTCAAAGGGAGGAAGAACATCGAAAGGCTATATATCTATATATATATATGTATATATGTATATATAGTAAGTATTATATACTGCATTATATAATATATATCATGTATTAGATATATTATATATTGTATAACATGTGTGTACATGTATATGTATATATTACACATATGTATTACGGTACATGAAATCTGGTGGTAAGGGGAGGTATGTAGATAAAGGAGAGGATCAAAATATATTGCATGAAGTTTGCAAAACTTCAATTTAAGATGAAGAGGGCATGAAATGCATATGAGGGCTGGAGGTTGAGGAAATTCTGTCTTTTGGGCATGACATGGCTACTACTTGGTCATCTGCACACACATTGACAAGATTAAGCCAGCCAAAATCCCAGCATAGACCGAGTAGATGATCTCCAGGCCCCACACCATACTGAGAAGCTACTGGCAGCAGTTATTCAAGGAAGGTGAATCTTCCTCATTGAGGAGATGGCTACTTATAAGTTTCCCATGCTCCAGTGGATGGCCCGATACCCAAGCACATATGGGCAGCTCTAACTGGACATAGTAAGTTATCAACATAAAAAGATAAAAAGTCAGAGCAGATGGGGGAGTAGGAAGGAGAAATGTGGGTAGACATGATAATACTCCATTATATTCATGTATGAAATTTTCAAAAGTAAAGAAAAAGTTTAAAGAAAACTCAAAATCTGAGGAAAAGTGAGCATGAGAGATGGAATGAGGAATGTGCTCAGTGGGGAACATGAATTTTGATTGCAGTCAGACATGTCCAGAAAGCAAGTGAATACATAAGCTTAGAGACAACAGCTAAAGATAGAGAATTGCAGTTTCTAGAAGATATTGCCAACTTACTAAGATGAAGGCAAGGATTAAATTAGCTAATGTATGCAAAGTGCCTAGTGCTTTACAACACCATAAATAAAATAACTCACATAGTGTATTTAGACCTTACTCAATAAAAGTAATTTCTACTCCATCCTGGGCAAAATTATCAAACTGATCTCTGTATTTAGATAGAGCCTGACGTTAAGCTGTAGCTTAACCCAACAGGCTCTCTGGGTTTTACAGAAAGCTTAATAAGCTGACTGTCAATCTTTCCATTTTCTTCTCTAATCACTGAGCTATAGTAGGGCTGGACTCCTATGCAATATTCCCCAGCTATAAGCGAACAGCTGTCTGTCCTCTTGCCCCTTTGGTTAAAAGACTCCTAGTGAAAAGGATCCTGTCTAGATGTGAAAATCCTAATGCAATGTTTCCTCTGACTAAGGAAAAAGAATGTTTAAATCTAAAAATACAAATGCTATGTAATACACCTAAGAATCTGTCAGAACAATTTTCAAATAAAGGACCCGAGTCCTGACAATTGTGAGGAAGGTGAAGAAAGAATGAAGAGAAATATTGCAGGAGTTCATCTTCTAACTCCCATTCTAGTCTTTCTAAATCTTGCTTCCCAAGATAATAAACAATAACAACTCCACCAGCATATAACAGAACAGCAGATGTTGCTTTAGGCTACTTTCCAATAACTTGATGCATCAAATAATTTGAATTTTGCCTCATAAGCCCCCAAAAGATTTATAATTGATGCTAATTTTTAACTATAGCTATGTAAAAAACTAATAAATAGTTTCCCCAAGTTTTAACTTGAATTGATTAATTTTTTAATTATTAATTCCTTTTATGTTCAGAATGCAATTGGATCTGCACTGGACATCACACCTCAATCCTGCCATTATATCATAGACTTAAATTTATTCATTACCATCACCTAATTATAGAAAGCTCTGACCCCTGGACTGTTGTGGAGTTGTAAATTGATAATGGATGACTGCTTTGGGGGATATGGTGGTCATGTCCTTTAATGCAAAGGACAATTTAATTGGTTCTTAATATCAAGTAGAAAAATCTGAACCATACTTTGCTATCAAACTCCTCTTGAAATCATTGTTAGTCCGTGTATAATCACGGAAGAAAAGTCTTTCTTATGATTTATAAAAATGTACATTGTTGGTTTTCCCAGTTAAAAACCGAGTGAACAATTGCTTCAGAACATAAAAGTCATACATAATGAATAATGTTGAACAAATTGCCTATTATAGCAATATCTGTGAACTACTGAGTTTATGAACAATAAATTCTCAAAACATCCCATTTTAATTGCCCTAGTGCTTATACAATGGCAAGAAAAGGATCTGCTTATGGTCACTTTGTTCTCTCAGAAGTAAAGGGAAACAAAAATAATTTTCCTGATAATGACATGGAAGAATTGCTCCCATGGAATAGAGAATCTGCTGTGAAGGGGGCATTGCTACTGTAATGGGTGGAGGAGCTAGCACAGAAGACAGGGCTCAGTTTCCTTTCTTTCCTACAACTGAAAATGTAACAAGAGAAACAAATCTTTATTTTACAGTTGGAGGGAGACCATTTTTATCATAAAAATTTACGATCTTTGGGGCTGGAGAGATGGCCTAGCGGTTAAGAGCGCCGACTGCTCTTGCAGAGGACCCGGGTTCGATCCCCGGCACCCACATGGCGGCCGAGAACCGTCTGAAACTCCAATTCCAGGAGAACTCCAGTTCCAGGGGAATCCGACACCCTCTTCTGACCTCCGCGGCATCGCATGACACGGGTGCACAAACTTGCATGCAGTCAGTACATTCATACACATACAGAAATAAATAAAATTAATAATAAAAATTTACGATCTTTACAATATAAGAGTTTCAGAACTCAATAAGTGATATTAAGTCTTTATCTGGAATTTTTAAAATAAAAGACACAAATTCCCAAAGCAAGGAAAAAGACCCAGACTTGTCTCAAAGTCACCCAAGTTGTATAATACAGTAATATTTTATTCACAAGGCACACAGTCAATTCCAATTCCACACCATCAAGTTACTGATTCAGAATCAGACAAGTCTTCTGTGATCTTTTTAGATTTTAATTCAAATAAAACATCCTCGTTTTACCTTCCTATGTTTTACATGAAGTATATCATACCTTTCCCAGCCTGTGACCAGTATTGTCTTCTTAAGAACCAGAATCTGTGAAATATCAACAGCTCCATCTTGCCCAACATTTAGGGTGTGGTGACAATATCCATTAAAGTCCCATACCTTTAAGAGACAAATTAAGACCACAATTGAGATAGAAATATCAGAATATCCTCAGTGTGTGAAACAACCCAGAAGAATTTAGTCAACATGGGTGTTAACATTCTGCAGCGGTCAATCTTGATCATCCAATTTAAGGGACTTAGAATCACATAGGAGAAAAACTTGTAGGTGTCACCTATTATGGCATTTTTTCAAAGAGATTTAACTAGTATGGGGAGACCTGTTTTGATTGTGAGCAGTTCATTCCTTAAACAGAAATCCCAGATTGATTAAAAAGGAGGCCAGGTGATGATGGAAGCTGTATCAGTATTCGTTAATCTGTTTCACGACTGCAGGTGCAATGTGACCAGCCTCCTCACACCCTGAGCCATGGGCCAACAGAAACCTCTCCTTAAGTTGCTCTCATGTGGTATCTCTCCACAGCAACATAAAAAGTAACTAATACCTTCGAAAACTGGTTCCAAGGTGTGGGCTCTTGCTATGATAAGCCTAACATATAGTTCTTAAGCCTTTGGAATTGGTTTTTGAGAGGAATGTGGAAAATTTGGAGATGTGGGCAAAAGATGCCCTAGAAGTTATAGAGCAGACCTTCATGAACCATTGAGAAAGTTCTGGAAGATCCAAATGATTTTTGGTTTTACACTTTTTTTTTTGGTATTTTTGAGACAGGGTCTCCCTTTTAGTACCAGGTGTCTTGGAGCTCGCTCTGTAGACCAGGCCAGCCTTGAACCCACAGAGATCCACCTATCTCTGCCTCCCGAGTGCTGGGATTAAAGGCATGTGCCACCACACCCAGCAAGATCCAAATGATAAGAGAAACTGGACTATAGAGACCAGCTAATGAGATTTTAGGAGACAGCCAAGGCTATGTCAGGAACTGGACTGGAGGCCATTCCTGTCATATCCTGGCAAAGAATCTGAGACATTCTGTTGATGTTCTGGGAACTCAAACGAGGCTGAGTTCAAAAGTAATGGACAAAGTTCGTTTGCAGAGGATACTATTCTGGCTATGGCATGTTTAGAGTTCATTGTTCTTACACAATTCTACAATAAGAATGTGCAGCAAGTAGACCAACGAGGCACAAAGCTCAGTGAGTTTACGGTTTCAGACAAAGTACATGTGAAGGAAGCATCTGTAACTGTTAAAGAGGTTCGTGTTGTTAAGGAGATACCTCACACTCTTCACATAATGGTACCATGAGAACAAGACCTCACTCACCAAAGGCTGCAACTTATGGGAAAAAATATTCACTCTAAATGAGAATGCCTGGACTGAGAATGCTGCCAAGCAGATTACTTGCTTAAAAGTATTCCCCTAAGGATGAGTATCTGCAGGCGTAGCAACCAAAACACACAGAAGCCACTACAGTTTGTGTAGAAAGAGCAGCATACATCTCCATTCAGAAAAATAACTTGGGGTGCCATCCGCATGGTCTTGGTACAATAGACACTTAAAATGTCAAAGCTAAAAATGACTGAGACTTGTGCCAAGGTTCCAGAAAGCTGCTGAAGCTGGGCAACGTGTGGCAGGTCAGATACCCTGTGAAGGGCCTTAAGAGGCCATTATGTAAATGTGTGAGGGTGAGACCTAAGTTTCCAAGAAGAAACAAGGATGTTGAAGATGACAGACTCCAATTAATATGTTCTCAAGGACACTATAGACTCAGAGTAGAACTGAACAGAAAAAGAATCTATGTGTGCTTCAAGCTGCACAACTGGAGGGACAGCTACCCAAAGCAATTATAGTCTCAACTATTCCATCAGGATTACAAATAGAGTTGTGGGATTTGGTATTTGTGATGTTATTCAGTTTCAGTCTTGCCTTCAATCTTTCCTTCTTTCATTTATTCCTTTTGAAATAGGAATATTTATACTGTGTCATTGTACATTGGAAGTATGTGATTTTTATGTTACTAATAGGGGCTCACAGCTAAGAGATTGCACTGAGTCTCAGAGGTGACTTTGGATTTGGGGCTTTTAAACAATGTTAGAACTGTTAAGATGTTGGCAATTATTATAGATGAAATGAATGTATTTTTCACTATGAGATGGGTATGATGTTTAAGGACTGTGCAATGATTTATCATCATGGGTAAGTAGCTCAGTTGGTAGAGAACTTTCATAGAATGCATAGGGTCCTAGGTTTCATCCCTAGTGCTACACACACACACACACACACACAAATGATTTGCTTAGGTATCAAGTTGACAAGGGGTAGGCTTGGAGTTGATGGGATGTAGAGTCACCCAAGACACAAACCTCTGGCATGTCTATAAGGGAGGGCATTTCCACAGAAGTTTAACTGAGGAGCAAAGCCCCATTCTGAATATGGGTAGTAACACTGCAGGGGCTGAGGGCCTAGGCTAAGTGAGAAGGAGACATGAATGCAGCTTCCTGATAGGAGATTCAACGTGATCAGCTGCCTTGTGATCCCACTGCCATGCCTTCCCACCATGATGAACTAGACCCCCCAAACTGTGAGCCAAAACACTTTGTGAGCTATACATCATTCTACTGTGTTATGAATAGTTTTTAATTTCAACATTTTAATTTAGATATCTATTATACTTGGGACACTAAAACTCTTAAAATATCTGGAGTTACAAGAATGATATATCTATTATATATATATATTATCTATACTATATATATATCTATATCAGTGAAAAACTGGTTGACTGGGAATCCTTTATTGAAGGTTGATGTTGAGTACAGGACAAACCAAGTTTGAGGGGTGAGGATGAAGTTCTTCCAACCCCTATGAAATCGATCATTGAGTTTCTTAGCAATGACTAGTGTTACAGCCCAACGTGTCCAAGGAGTGGAGCGTTCATAAGGAAAACAAAAGCCAGGACCAGAGAGCTTCCAACCATGTGAATATATAGGAACCTGCAGGGTGAACTCCTACCCAGGAGAAGGAAGGCGTGAAAGCCCCGCGCTCCGGCCCTCATGCCGTTCCTCAGATGTTTTTGGCACCTGGTTGTTCACCTGTATTCTTTGAAATATTCTTTGTTACCAACAAGTAAATATAATGAAGTGTGTCCCTGAGTTCTGTGAACTGCTCTAGGAAATTGGCACAGGACAAGGAGGGATAACGGGAATCCTGAGTTAAAGCACTGAGGTCAGAAATATAGCTCACAATCTGTACTTGCAACTAGCATCCCAATTGGGGAGCAGTTGACTGAGACTGAGTGTTTGACCTGTGAACTCTAATCTTTTCTAGGTAGAAAGTCTCAGAACTGAACTGAGTTAAGGATATCTGATCGGTATATGTTGGAAAATCCACCACAGAACTACGTCTGTGAGGGAACAATATCCATAAAGTTTGTGGTAACCAGCAGTATCTCTTGCACTGAGCATTATAGGAGAAAATAATTTCTTTGTGATATATATATATATATTATATATTATAATATATATATATATCTCAAACTCTGCTTGTAGCTCTGTGCATTTTTATAATAGTTTATCTAAATTTATAGATATTTATTTTAAGGAGATACAAAATTATGCAAAGGAACATTTTGGAGGCTACTAAAAACCTGGTTCCTTGTATCGCCTTATTTGCAACATAGGTACCTTACCCCTCAAGGATGGTTGAGGTACTAAATATTCAATACAGGGCCTGAAGTATACTTGCCAGGATCTAGGTCTCCCATCTCCTGATGCTTAAACCTCTTGGAGACAGGTTGTCAGACCCAGGCTCAAGGTTGACCAATGATTCTATTCTTTCTACTCAGCCAGCAGGGAGCAGACAGGGCCAATGGATGTACTCTAAGAAAACGAATTATTAGGTCATTGGACATTAGAACTATAAGCCTTAAGATTAAATGTTTTAGCCAGGTGTGGTGGCGCACGCCTTTAATCCTAGCACTTGGGAGGCAGAGGCCCGGCGGATCTTTAGTGAGTTCAAGGCCAGCCTGGTCTACAGATGAATTCCAGGACAGCTGGGGTACAGGGAGACCTGTCTCGAGAAAGACTAAAAAAAAAAAAAAAAAAAAAAAAAAAAAAAGATTAAATGTTTTTGTCAAATCTTGTGCAGTGGTCAGGTTGGCACTATCTATCAAAATTAAGTCAATACACTCAGACGAAAAAGTTCAACTGCTGCAGCTGGAGAGATGTCTCACTGGTTAAGAGAACTGGTGCTCTTGTGAAGGACCTGGGTTCAATTCCCAGCACTCCCATGGTGGCTAACAACAATCTGTAACTCATAATTCCAGGGGAGCAGATACCCTCTTCTGATCTCTGTAGGCATTGGACGACACAGGTACACTTAAATGCATGCAGGCAATATGTTTATACACATAAAATAAAGAAAGAAAATATTTTTAAAAGTTCAATTGCTAAAAATACATCCCAGAGATATACAAATTTGCGTGCATGCCCACACATGCGTGCATGCGCACACGCGTGTGTGTGTCTTGCTTAGAAAAGTGTATGATTTTAGTAAGCATTCCCTAAAGTTTAGTAAACATTGTTGTGCATTCATATGAACCAATGCCTGAACAGAAGCTTGAAAACTGCAGATCAGTACATACAGCGGGCTGCCACAATAGCCCTCATAGCCTAGAAAAATGAATAAGAAATCCGTAATACTGATAGCCTCAAGAGAGGAGTTGGGAACAAGGATTCTATGTAGACAGTATTTCAAAGAATTAATTTTCAGATCCTTCAAAAACATGATAAATAGGACATAATGTTAAGTCTTTGATTATGTAGTTTCTGATTTGAGATCATAAATTATAAATGAGGTTGCAAAATGTCATTCATTCTCATTTCTTCATAGAATGTGCCTACATCAGCTTGACTTTTATTTATGTGTCCTATATTGTGGATGTCAGATTTCATAATTCTGTTCTGAGATTGTGGTAAAGATAAATGCACCCTCAAATGCAGCAATTATACATCTAAATTTATATTAACCTCTAAGATGGCAAGACCTCTGTGGAGAATCCAGGGGTATATACACCCTATCCATGTTACTTTGTTTTCTTCTTCTCGTGACTCTTATCATTTGTTCTTGATTTGCTCCTGTTGCTGTGTTAAAATGCCCTGACAAAAAGCAAGGTAGGTAAGGAAGGGTTTATTTGCCTTCCAATTTCAAGTTGCAGTCCATTATTGTGGGACTTCAGGGCAATAACTTAAAGCATCACAACAGAATCAAGAGCAGAGAGAGAATTATATGCATGGATCATTGCTTACAGGCTAGCCAGCTTCTGCTCAGCTAGTTTTCATCACTTCAATACAACTCAGGATAAAGCCCAGGAAATGGAGCCACCCACATCCTCCTACCTCAGTTAACAATGAAGACCATCCCCAAAAGACATGATCACAAGCCATTGATCTAGATGTTTCCTTACCAAGACTCTTTTCCCAGGTGATTTAACTTGACAATTAAAACTAACCCACATACCATTCTAACTAAAATAATTTTCATGAAAAGATGCTGCAAATTCTGACAATCCCAAGTTCTACCAGACCCTTATCAAGAATCATTTTTGTAAAACCTGCAAGATCCACCTTACCCTGGACTATGTACGCAGTTTCTTGTGGAAAGCAGTAAATGGCTCCCAACCCTCTTGCTTTATTATTGAGCTCAGTCTCACAATCTATAACTGAGAACTAAGACACTGGCTGTTTCCTCGTACTGAACTGTCTAACATTCCTGTTTCAGGTATTGATCTCTCCTTTCTCCTCCATATTAGGACTGGGGCATCCTGGGGCACACACTGTACCAGCTTTCATCAGAACAACTGTGCTTCCTTAAACCAAGGTACTTAGCCTATATCACATTCATGTAGTCCCACAGAGCCAGGTTCTACTGGTTTTCAGAAATGTTCCTATTGAACTCACCCTAGTGCCTTCCACTTGGACTTCTGTTACCAGCTTGGACATCCTCTGAGTTCTTGCCCTAAGCTATGGAGTAGAGTAACTATATATCCAGATAGCTTTCTGCAACTCTCAGCTTAACTGAATACATCATACACCCCCACCTTGACTGCTCATTTCACAGACTACCCTGGGACAGAGTCTAGTATCTTTCTGACCCCAATTATGAGAGGTTTGAGAGTCATATAAAGTATAGTCATGAAACTCCCTTCTGTGACCACACAACATTACAAGCCATCTCCACTCAAAGACTGACTGCCGTCACACATAGTGTAGAGCAGGGAAGTCCCACTGATGGGCCGACTTTCAATAGGTGTATTCAATAGGTATATTTTGCATAAAAATTTGATCATTATGCAAAGTAAAATTATCACTTTCCTCCCAGAAGAAATAAATAATAGCTACAAAAGAAGAAAACTGAAAGAAATACAGTACTGTTATTTCAGAGGGAGAAGAAATTAGATTATGACTGTGCTTCTGCTAACCAGTCTTACCATCTCACTGTCACGTAACAAAATGCAAGTTATTAAATATGTGTGCTTTTACTCATTTTATGAGAACACTGTATCTTTGCCATTTAAAAATGTTTATTTAGGTTGCCCTAATTTCTCATTTCTTAAACTTAGGAAACAGAAACTGAGAGCTGTTACCTAAAGCATGAGAAAATTATTCAAGGCCTCTTATTCTCCAAAGTAATCCCACACTAGAAAAGGCTTTCTGAAACAAGTGAGCCTAGCCGAGTCTTTATTCTAAATAATTTATTCATAAAAAATCATTTATTCATTGTTCCACTGAGGCTTGTTTTCCAGCAGCTTCATTATTGTTTGTTATTTAGCTTTCTGTGGTCTTGTTTTTGTTCTCACAAGGCCACATAAGCAAACGCAAGAGATGCCATAGCTGTGTGTCCCCACACATCCTTCCAGCACCCTCATATCTGGGCAGAAAAAGCATCATTTTGTTCACACCTTTATAGTCCCATCCGTGCTGCCAGTCAAAAGCCGGGTCTCATTTGCATCAAGGGCCATAGTGCTGATTTCTGCATTGCCATGACAACCAGTAAACTGCTTGATTTTTTGCCCAGTGTCTATCATCCAGAAGGAAACAGTAGACTCCACATCAGAGCTGATTACCTAGGAGAAAATAACATAGTAGAAAATTAAATATAGTCTCAGGATCAACCATTTTTATTTCAATAAAATATGTAGCCTGCACATATGCACTGCTGAGCTCCCCCATCACTTAAAGACATTTTCCAATGTGCTTTCTTTCTTTTTGTTAAGCTAATAACATTTCAATTTCTAGGCCAGAGCTGAGGTAATGAAGTCATGATCTTCTTTATCAGAGAAGATACAAATCTGTTCCCTTACTCAACATTCAGCTGTATGTCTAGAGGCCATCCTGACTTGACACAATACTACATATAAACATAAATCTTTCACATTTAGTTAAGAAAGAAGAATCTTCTAGTCATGGTGCTGTGCTACTATTTACTATAGGAAGATAAATATTTTATTAGATATCTACTTCCATCTGGCATTCAGCAAAGAATCACAACCAGCCATCATTGGGAGAATAGTTGATTTCAACAAATTACTTGAGCCATTGCTTTTTGTGTTATTAATCTCTTGCTTTCTCTTATCTGAAAGTGTGATATGTATATACATATAGATGATAAATAGATAGATAGATAGATAGATAGATAGATAGATAGATAGATGTGTTTTTCAGTAAAACACGATTACTAATGTGTCACTAAAAAACACAGGTTAAATAAAGATCTGCTTATGCATTTCAAGAGGAAGGCAAAAAAAATAAATGTTAGAAAGGACACAATTATATCTGTCAAATATGAGAAACAAAGAGTCAGAAATGTTCAGCTCTAGGTAAGCATACATCCTATAAGGTGTTTTTAAATTGAAACCATTCGGTTTAACTCATTAATGAAATAAATTAGTAAACAAATAGCTACATGGATAGCAATTTATCTGGATCAATATCTATATTTTGAGTAAACAAAGTACTTTCTTTCCTGCTTGCATGCTAATTGTCATTCTACAAATATAAATTTATTAAGAATACTTCATATTTTTATAATCAAATGCGGTGATGATGATGATGATCAAATCTGTGTTAAGACTATATAACTGGAAACCATGAGCCTGTGTCTACTCTATAGGCACTTGCTAAACATGCAGTCTATGACAGAGGGACTTCAGTGATGAATTATTGCCTTCAAGAAGTTTGCATTTCAGATTTGTCCATTAAATTCTCCAAGGAGGGTCCTCAACCTATAAAAATCTTGCCACTCACCATGAGGACCTAATTCAAGCACCCAAATTAAAAATCAAAACAAGCCAGTCATGGTGGTGCACGCCTTTAATCCTAGCGCTTGGGAGGCAGAAGCAAGCGGATCTTTGTGAGTTCAAGGCCAGCCTGGTCTACAGAGTGAGTTCCAGGACAGCTGGGGCTACAGGGAGACCCTGTCTCAAAAAACAAAAGCGAAAACAAAAATCAAAACAGACATTCAGCACACACTTTTTCTAAATGTACTATATTTTTTTTAGAATTTCATACATAAAAATTATCTTTGCATTATTTTCATCCCTCTCAGTCTCCTCCAATTCCTTCCATGTCCCCATATCCCCCTCAATTTCTTGTCCTCTTATTGTTACATACATACATTTATAAATATATATATTGCACTGAGTCCATTTAATGATGCCTAGTAAATAGCACACACTCCTAGTCCAAGGGCTGCAGAGACAGAGACAGGAGAATCTATCTCTGAGATTCAATTTTCAGTCAGTCTAGCTGAATTGTCAAGCACTAGATTCAGTAAAGGACCCTGTCCCAAAAAATAATGTAGAGTGTTTGATGAAGGCACTTGACGTCACATAAGGCCTCAAAAGGCATGTGTGCCTGCAAACACACACACAAACACACACACACACACACACACACACACACACACACATACCAACAACAACTCCAAGGAACTTTGAGAAGTACCACTGCATTACAGACCACTGATTTAACTGAACCACCATGGGAAGATTTAGGAGTTCCATGAGTTATTTAAATAGACAGCTAAGAGTTATTGGTTTAAATGGAAAAAAGGACAAAGAAAATACTAATGTCAAAATGATATGATACTGTGCAAGATATTACACTTAAAAATATTACACTTGAGGCTGGAGAGATGGCCTAGCAGTTAAGAGCACCGAATGCTTTACAGAGGACTGGGGTTCGATCCCCAGCATCCACATGGTGGCTGAGAACCATCTTTAACTCCAGTTCCAGGGGAATCCTACACCCTCTTCTGACCTCCACAGCATTGTAAGACACAAACCTACATGCAGACAGTACATTCATACACATACAAAAATAAATTAATTTAAAAAATTACACTTAAAGATATTACACTTAGGTGCTGCAAAAACTCAGAGAGCAAGCCTAAAATCTACTTACTAGGGTAGATTAAAGGGATGTCCTAGTTTGCCTTCAATGGCTGTGGCAAAACACTCTGACCAAAACCAACCTGGGGAGGAAAAGATTGATTTATCTTACATCTCCCAGGTCACAGTTCATTACTCAGGGAGCCCAAGGTAAGAACTCAGGACAGGAACATGGAGGCAGGAGCTAAAGGACAGACCATGGAGAAATGCTGCTTACTGGCTTGCTTCCTGGCATGCTTTCTTATACACAACGACCTACCCAGGGCTGGCACCACCCACAGTAGGCTAGGCTTTCCCACATCACTCAACAATCAAGAAAATACCCACACAGACATGGCCACAGGCCAGCCCAAAGGAGACAGTTCCCCTATTGAGGCTCCCTCAACCCAAGTGTACCAAGTTGACACTCAAGCTATCAAGCACAAGGGGTCAAGAACTGCAGAAGTGAAGGGCAAGTCAAGATTCACACAAAAGGTCGCAATTGATCCAGACTCAAGATGGGAGAACTGTTTATAAATGGCAGCATCCATTCTATTGATGGTTACAAAAGAATAAAACAATGACAGGACCATCATTTTACAAATAGTTATTGTCAGTTAATGCATGTTTCCCAGCTTCCATAACTACTTTTGACACTGGGTAAGAGTCACATCATGTGGTCTACCTTTACTCTAACATGTAACCCCAGGAAATTAAGAAATTGCTTAAAAGAGAAGAAGACTTGGAAAATATTCCAACAATGAGAAGCAATAAGAAGTTCAATGAAGGCCAAATGGATAGAATGTGCAGGTTCAAATACGGTGGACTACTAAGCAAGAGGAAAAGCTGGTGATGAAGTCTAAGAATACTGAATAATGTATGTAATAATGTATACAATAAATATAAATTATATAATTGATTTTACTTGGAGATGGTCTATACCTTTCTGATGATTTTTAGAATACATATAGAATCTAGAAAGTTGAAAGCAATGTCATTTATTCATTCCTATATACTAGACCTTAAATACAATCCTAGAGTGGATAGTTACCAACATAACACTCATGCTACTATTGCACCAGAAGGCACATATCTTGTTTGGCCAGTGGACATTGTATTTTTTAGTGTTCACAACTGGGAAAGACCATTAATATCTTTTCTCTTCTAGCATCATGCATAGCACCTTCTGTAATTATGAAAAGTTGTCCACCAAGGAGGAAGATTCCAGCTTAGTTCCAGCTTAATTTCTCTATATTTTATAACCAAGGACCCTGTTCCAACTTCAATAATATGTCTTATCATCTAGTCCTGGTTGGAATCCAGGAAGAATAGTAAAAGCCTATATTATTTGGGGGACTTCAGAGGTCTCCCTGACCAACTATCATAAAGAGGCATGCCATAATGATATTTGTCTTTAATAGTCTGTGGCTTATAAGAGCAGCATTATCCAGCTATGCAGGGTATCATCCTTATAACCTTTCCTTTCTTATCTCTTTGTCTTAGTTACTTTTCTGTCCTGTGATAAAATGCTCTGACCACTTTTCATGATGAACAATCTTCCCTCCCTATCCCCTCATCTCTCCCATCTTCCCAACCTCCATCCCTGCTTAAACCTTTCTTCCCCCAGTATTATCCCTCTCTACTTTCACATCACCTGTGTTTTACTGTTCCCCTCCCTTAAAACATCCCTCTCAATGGCTCCCTTCTGGGTTTTGAGTGTTATATGTTCTCCAAGTTAAACACACAAATCTAAAGATTCAAAACTAGGATCCACATGTAAAGAGAATATAAGTATTTGTTCTTCTGGGTCTGGGATACCTCATTCATTATAATTTTTTTTACTACCATCCATCATAATTTCACTTTCCTTTATAAGCTTAATACAAGTCCATTGTGTATGTGTACCTCTGCTAATGAATAAGCTGATGGATGCCATTTCCTAGCTATTGTGAATAGGGTAGCCATGTCTGATAATGTAAACCTGGTCAGAACTCATGGCTGTAGACATCATAGACCTTAGAGGGAACTTAATTCTGTGGGTTAACTACATTGAAATGGCACCAAACATACTTCTAAGTATTTATGTTTAAACTCATGGAAAAATTCTGCTCCCAGATTTAAGGTGGAAAGTTTCTTTGCATGAACAACAGTGAATGTAGACTCATGACTGCTGAAGGTGCTTAGAACTAATGACAACTAATTATTCAGCCATAAACAGGACTTTTATGCCACCCTCTCTAAGACTCAAAAATACTGTAGCAGAGAAACCCAAAAGAAAGTAAGGGCTGAAAGTAGAGCAAATGGATGTGAAATGCTACGTTTGGGGCATCAAATAGCCATTGTAAACCTGTCATAGCTGCTGAAACTGCCTACACAGGGTCTGCACAAGACAGGGCCTGTCAGCAGGAAATTATGGATTGAGCAGTAGAGCTCAATCCAAATAGTAGCCAGTAGTTCATCAGGATGAAGTAAGACCCCAATGGGGTCTTATGAACTACTGGTTACTATTCTGAGAGAGGGAGGGTCACAGTCTTCAGGTTCCACTGGATAGCTCCAAACTTGGGTCACACAAGAAAACCTTAGTGTGTTTTAAACTCTGTGTGCTTTAAAAAAAGAGACATGAATGTAGCAAGGAGACATGTAGGGAGGAAAGGGGTTCAGAGGTGGGAAGAAGATAAAAGAGGGGAACTAGAGAGATGACTCAGTGGTTAAGGGCTGTGGCTGTGCTTACAGAAGACCTGGGTTTGAATCTCAGCACCCCCATGGTGGCTAACAACCATCTGTAACTCTAATTCCAGAGGATCTGAGGCTTTGCAGGACACAAATGCACTTACATAAATGCAGGCAATATAGGCATACATATAAAATATAAGAATATATAAAATTTTAAAAAGAGGGTAAGTTAAAAGTAATCAGAATGCATTAATTTAAATTAATTGAAAATGTTTAAAAGACAAATGTAATCAGTAAATAAGAGAAAAAGGCTCTTGCTGCTGGAATGCTTTCACTAGCCAAGTAAGTTAGTCAGAGCCCAGTAACTTAGTCACCATTACCCTGCTTTGGGACCAGCCCCCCTTGGGGCTGTCCTGGGATGCACAACTGCCTTCAGAACTAGTTAGCATCTGCCCACTCTGCCCCAACTCCCCACTTTGGGACTCTGCCCTTTCTTGATGATGAAAGCTCCCCACCAGGATGGTAAGTTGGTCAGATCCCAAGCACCCAGTTGCCATGGCCCTGCTTTGGAACTGGCCCTATTCCTGGGGCTCTAGGGTCCACATCTACCCTGCCTAGCTAGTCAGACCCCATCTCCTTGGTTCTCATTTTACTGCCTTGAGATGGGACTTAGCCCTGTCTGGGAGCTCCTGACCCACTTGAACCCACCCGCTTGGTCCTCATCTTCCCTTCAGGACTAGTCCCATCTACTCTGCGAAAAAGCTCCAAACTAGGTTGCCTATGCCAATCCAGAATATTTTAGCCAGCAAAACTTTCTATCATAGTTGGAGGACAAAGAAAAATGTTCATGATACAAATGGGCTGAAATTAAAACTTGAAGCAATACAAAGGACTGAAAAAAAGGAATGGCCATGCCCTACAAGCTAGAAACAAAAAAAGACGTAATTATAGAAACACAAAATAGAACTAAGAACACAACAGAAAATAAAATGACAGTAACAAATACATATTTTTCAATGATAACTTTAACTATCAATGGCCTCGCACCCTCAGTCAAAACACACAGGATAGTTAAAGGGATAAGAAATAAATCCATCTTATTGTTGTCTACAAGAAACCCATCCAACCTTCAAGGAGAAGCACCACGTAAGAGTAGAAAAACATTCTAAGCAAATAGCACTAAGAAACAAGGAGCCATTGCTATTCTAACATAGGACAAAATCGACTTCAAACTAAATCAGAAGAGATAAAGATGGCCACTTCATTCTGAACAAAAAAACAATCTACCAATAAGACATTACAGGCCAGGCATAGTGGCACACACCTTTAGTCCCAGCACTAGGGAGGCAGAGGCTAGTGGATCTCTGTGAGTTCAAGGCCAGCCTGGTCTACAGAGTGAGTTCCAGGATAACTGGGATGACAGGGAGACTATGTCTCAAAAATACCCCCAAAAAGGACATTACAGTCATGAACTTATATGCACCAGATTCTGGTGCACCCAATATCATTTAAAAAGTGCTACTAGGGGGCTGGAGAGATGGCCTAGCGGTTAAGAGCGCCGACCGCTCTTACAGAGGACCCGGGTTCGATCCCCAGCACCCACATGGCGGCTGAGAACCGTCTGAAACTCCAATTCCAGGAGAACTCCAGTTCCAGGGGAATCCGACGCCCTCTTCTGACCTCCGCGGCATTGCACGACACGGGTGCACAAACTTGCATGCAGACAGTACATTCATACACATACGGAAATAAATAAAATTTAAAAAAATAAAATAAAATAAAATAAAAAGTGCTACTAGACTTCAAGATGCAGATAAACCCCAAGTCAGGAATAGTAGGTAACTTCAGTACTCCACGTTCTACAGTAAGTCATCTTGACAAATAATAAACAGAGAAGCATCCAAATTCAATGATATCATAAATCAAATGGACCTAATAGACATCTACAAAATATTCTACCCAAGCATCCAACAATACACATTTTGCTCAGCAGCCCATGGAATTTCCTCAAAAATAGACCACATACTGGGGCACAAAAAAAAAACTGTAACAAATAAAAAGTTATTGAAATAATTCCATGTATTCTATTGGACTATAAGCCAATAAAGCTTATAATCAACAGGAAAAGAAGCTCTAGTAATTGTATGATCTCCTGGAGATTAGATAACACTCTCCTGAATGATGCAGGAGTCAAAGAAGAAATCAAGAAAGAGTTAAAAATGTTCCCAGAACTAAATGAAAATAAAAACACAACACAACGAAATCTTAAAAGCAGTCCTAAGAGGGAAGGTTATAGCTCTAAGTGCCTTCTTTAAGTTGGTCATAAATTAAGGTCAACAACGACAAATGGGGCCTCATTAAACTAAAAGCTTCTGTATGGCAAAAAGAAGCAACCAACTGGATGAAGAGGAAGCCCAAAGAGTGGAAGAAAATCTACATTAGCTATATATCTAACAGAGGATTAATATCCAGACTATACAAAGAAACAAACAAACAAAAAGCAAGAAAACAAGTGACCCAATTAAAAAGAATGGGCGATATAACTGAACAGTGAACTCTCAAAAGAAGAAATAAAAATAGCTAAGAAATAACTTTTAAACCCCTACCTCTCGCCCTATACAAAAGTCAACTCCAGATGGATCAAAGACCTCAATGTCTTCAAACCCCAAACTCTGAAGGCGATAGAAGAAAAAGTTGGCAGCAGACTACAAGACATAGGCATAGGAAAAGAATTCCTAAATCAGACAGCAGCTGCACAAGAATTAAGGTCGACAATTGACAAATGGGACCTCATTAAACTCAAAAGCTTCTGTACATCAAAAGAAACAATCAAGGAAGTGAGAATAGAATTCTGCTGTGAATCCATTAGGGACTGGGCTATTTTTTAGTTGGGAAGTTTTTTATTACATCCTCAGTTTCCTCAAATATTATGGGTCTATTTAGACTGTCAATCTCTTCTTGGTTACACTTTGTTGGTTCCCAGGATTTCAAATATTCATCCATTTCTCTTAGGTTTTCAAATTTAGTGGACTATAGGTTTTTGAAGTATTCCTGTATGATTGTCTGGAACTTTATTTTATCTGTTGTGATGTTCCCCCTTTCATCATGAATACTATTGATTTGGAATTGCTCTTTCTTTTTTGTTTGTTTATTTGGTTAACTGGGCTAGAGGTGTGACTATTTTGTTTATCTTTTCAAAGAACCAGCTTTTGGATTTGTGGATTCTATGTATTGTTTTTCTTTGTTTCTATTTCATTTATTTCTGCTCTGATTTTTGTGATTTTTTTCCTGTCTTTTGGGTTTAGGGTTCATTTCTTGTTGTCTCTCAAGTATTTTCAGCTGCAGTGTTAGATCATTTATTTGTTCCCTTTCTGGGTTTTTTTTTTTATATGGGCGCATAGGACTATAAATTTTCCTCTCATGACTGCTTTTTTAAAGTATCCCAGATGTTTTGTTGTATTGTATTGTCATATTCATTCAATTCCATGAGTACTTTTATTTCATTCTTTATTTCTTCCTTGACCCATTCATTATTCAGGATGGTATTGTTTAGTCTCCATGTGTTCTTATAGCTAGTTGGGCTTATTCTGGTGTTCAGATTGAGCTTTATTGCACTGTGGTCTGATACTATGCATGGAATAATTTCAATCCTTTTGTATTTGTTGAGATTTCTTTTGTGCCCCAGTATGTGGTTGATTTTGGAGAATGTTCCATGAGGTCCTGAGTAGAAAGTATATTCTCTGGTGTTTAGGTGGAATATTCTGTAGATGTCTGTGACATCCATTTGGTGTATTGTATTGTTCAGTTCTGATGTCTCTCTGTTTATTTTTTGTCCAGTTGATCTATCCAAAGGGCTCAGTGGGGTGTTGAACTCTCCCACTATTAGTGTGTTAGGATTAATCTGTGTCTTGAGGACCTGCATAATGGTGTTCATAATGTTTGGTGCACCAGAGTTTGGTGCATAGACATTTAGGATTGTGAAGTCTTCATAGTTAATTGTTCCTTTGACAATGATGTAATGGCCCCCTTTGTCTCTTCTGATTAATTTTACTTTGAGATCTTTTTTGTCTGATATTAGAATAGCCACTCCAGCTTGTTTCTTGGTACCATTCACTTGGAATATTTTTTTCCATCCTTTCACTCTAAGTTTGTGCCTGTCTTTGAGGGTGATATGGGTTTCTTGTAGACAGCATGTAGAAGGATTCTGTTTCCTAAACCATTCTTCCAGTCTATGTCTTTCAATTGGGGAGGTTAGACCATTAGTATTTAAGGTTATTATTGAGAGATGTGAGTTGCTTCCTTTCACCTTATTCTTTGTTTGCATTCTTTGTCTGTATTTGTATTTACTGTTATGCTTTTGTTGCTTTCTCTAATTGCTTAGGGATAGTTGTTACTTTCCTCTCTTCTTTGGATTGCTTCAAGGATTTTCTGAAGCATTTGGTTTCTTAGACATGTATTCTTTCATCTTATTCATGTCATGAAAGATTTTTCTTTCTCCTTCAACTATAACTGACATTTTTGCTGGATATAGTAGTCTGGGTTGGCATCTAAAGTCACTTAGCACAGGGAATACTTTGGTCCATATTCTTCTAGCTTTCATAGTTTGGACTGAGAAGTCAGCTGTAATTCTGATGGGTTTTCCCCTTATATGTACCTTGTTTTTCTCTTGTAACTTTCAGTATTTTGTCTTTATTTTGAGGATCTAGTGTTTTAACAATTATATGACTTGGGGAGATTCTTTTCTGGTCCTGTCTATTTGGTGTTCTATGTGCTTCTTGTATTTGTATGGCTTGGTCTTTTTTCAGTTTGTGGAGATTTTCTTCTATTATCCTGTTGAAGATCTGGTCAATAGTGTTGTCTTAGGATTCTTCTCCTTCCCCTATTCCTATGATGTGGAGGTTTGGTCTTTTCATAGTGTCCCACATTTCCTGGTTGTTCCACTCGTGGTTTTTACATTTTTCATAATCTTTAC
The DNA here is from genome assembly GCA_009823505.1 of Rhizomys pruinosus. Taxonomy (NCBI): domain Eukaryota; kingdom Metazoa; phylum Chordata; class Mammalia; order Rodentia; family Spalacidae; genus Rhizomys; species Rhizomys pruinosus. Next base: position 2,635,940 of record VZQC01012107.1, read on the forward strand.
TTGAGCTTTCTAGTTGCTCCGTATTATCCTGTAGGTCTGATATTCTTTTTTCTGCTTCTTCCATTCTGCTTCTGAGGCTTTTTCCCATCCTTTTCCGGTGATTGGGTGAATGTTCAATTTCCTTCTTCATTTCATTCTGTGATTTCTTTAGTATTTCCACTTCCCTCTGAAGCCTGTCATTCTCATCTTGTAGCTCCTTGGTCATTTTCTTTTTTCATTTCAGCCTGGGATCTTTTCAGCATTTCCACTTCCTTCCAGAGTTTGTCATTTTCTCCCTTTAGTTCTTTCCAACATTTCTCATTATCTCCCTCTAGGTCCTTCTTGAGTTTTTCAATCTCTCCCCTTAGTTCTTTCCACCATTTGTCATTATGTCCCACTAGGTCCTTCTTGAGTTTTTCATTCTCTTCCCTTAGTTCATTTCTTTGAACATGTCTACAGTTGTTCTTCTAGGGTCGGTGTCTTGGCTTCTCTCCTAGGAGTTCTTGTCATAGGAATCTTCTGTAGGGTTGGTAGAGTTTGCTGTGGATTTTATTATAACCTTTTCCCATGTTGTTTTTTCTTTGTGTCTTTGGCATGTGGATTTGTCTGTTTATTTCTTTCTTTGGATTCTGGCACCTCAACGTTGGCTGCACAGACTATAATCACTAATGCTGTGCCTGTTAGGTCCTCTGCCCCACAGCTCCACCAGGTTGAGGGGGGAGGAGGGGAGATCATGTTGTTACTTTGCCCTGCATACCAGTAGGCCCCCAAGGGCCAAGGCAGTTCTGCCTTGCCTTACTGGCACCTCACTGAGTCCATGCACCTGTCTGGGGAGACAATTTCTTAAATTATATAAAAACTACATTCATGCTATAGATTTTTTTCCTTCTTGAAATCAGAATTTTCAAAGTTATTTGATTTCCATTATTAAAGTATGGTACAATTCCTAAGATAACCCAAATATTTGAAATAGTGTGACCTAACTCTTAATATCAATCAATGTCTCTGACTGTGCTTCTACTTTTGTTTCTGCAATACACATGAGCACTGGGATTCTCTAGCCAGAGTATCTATGTATCACTGTCAGTTGCCTCACCAATTAATTGTCTGATGTTGGGCATGAAGGTTGAGCATACTAATTAACCTTTCTAGGCTTCAATTTCTTCATCTGTGAGCCAGCGATAATTACAGCAACTAGCTCAAACCTTGTTAAGAGATTTAAAGAAGCTAATATTTGTAAATCATTAACTATAGTGAACTGTAATGCTACAAATAAGCTATGAAACTTATATAGTGATACTTTTTTAAGCTTCGTGTGGGCTCTTATGTTGGCTCATTCACTTTGTGAATACAGATCAATTTAATAAAAGTAGTATCTAACTTTCTGCTGTCTTTGCAGTGAAAAATGTACAATGACATAATTTGAATCCACATACATGAACAGTTTATAATTTAAGAAACCAGATTTCGGGGCTGGAGGAATGGCCTAGTGGTTAAGAGCACCGACCGCTCTTACAGAAGACCCGGGTTCTATCCCCAGCACCCACATGGTGGCCGAGAGCCGTCTGAAACTCCAGTTCCAGGAGAACTCCAGTTCCAGGGGAATCCAACACCCTCTTCTGACCTCCACGGCATTGCACGATATGGGTGCACAGACTTGCATGCAGACAGTACATTCATACACATACAGAAATAAAAAAAAAAGAAACCAGGTTTCCAATGTATATGGATTCAAATTATGTCACAGTTGTGGTTATTGTGCACTTTTTTCTCTATTCATTCATAGTTTCATACGTATACCTAAAGTGCTTTGATCATATCCCCCCACATTATCTTCTCTTACCTCCCTCTACTCCCACCAAACCCTCTTCTTCTCAGTAAGTCCCTCTTGGAACTTTCATACGTTTTGTGTGCATCTGTGTGTCTTTGTGGCCCACTGTGTCTCATTACAGTAGCTTGCACATGCACAGGAGGGGGATTTAATCAAGCAAGGGCAATTTACCAGTGGCCACAGCACTGAGGAGATGACTTCCCTTCCCCCCAGCTACCACTAAGTGCCTATAGTTCTTCAGGGAGCGATGGGGCCTCTGAACCTCTCTCCCATCCTGAAAGAATTGTCAGTGAATTCTTATGCAGGTCCAGAGCAGGAGAACACAGCTGCTGGGTGTTCCTGAGTAAAACAGCCATATCATTGCTAAAATGCAGCATTACTATAATTTCTAAAAGATTTAGATTCCATTCACTAAAGACAAATCTATGGAAATAGGAGTTTCTAAGTGTAAGTAAAATGTTTGATATTAAAATGTCTTTTAAGAAAGAAGTTAGAGCTTGGGAAAGATGTTATGAATTCTACTCAGATCCTAGGTGAAAAAAACATACCCCAGTAGAAACAAAGAGGAAAGTTAAATTTAATAGGCACATTAAAAGAGTTGCATGCATTTTCAGAGGCTGGCTTCTCCCACCCAGGCACATGTGATTATCCTCCCCTTGCTTTTACCTGTGTGGACATTTGATCTAAAATAAGCAGTGTTCACTTTCTGCTGCTTTGTGCCTGTGCTCACCTGCCCACCTGGCTGAGTTCCACACTAGTCATTGGTTTTCAACACCTTTCTCTGGTTGTTTAACAGTGTCGCATGAAATCTGAATCAACAGTGACAAGGGCAGAGGGCCAGTCTTATTTCATTATATGGCAGTTTGCCTTCCATTGCTGTTGGCAAAAAAACAGTATATTGAAACTGACCATGTCACAAGCACACAATCAGCTCTAACCAGAATCTTCTCTCCCTAGATCAAAACTGGAACATTAAAATAACAATGCAAGTGAAAATATTTCCAGTAGAATGAGAAAGGAAGTGTACTTGGTAGCTGAGGAAGGCAAGGTGGTTTAACTACAGGATAGTGGAGACTTTAGCAAGTTATTTTTGTCAGTAATGAAGCCCAAGAACCAATACTGGCAAGCTACCAATGTGCTACATTTTGATTATACCAAGTGCCCTTTAAGTATGCAGTTCATGACTAGCTGTCTCTTATCAGAGGAAACCTCAGCAGTGAGGATAAGGCAGAAGTGACCCCACCTGATAATGTCATCCAGTGCAAATGGGCCTTGTGAGCAGAAGACCATTGTTCTGAAAAGAACACAATCATCTTATGTACCCGAACTAATAACTGCTTAGGAATATATGGAGCCTTTCTGGCACTCTCATCTAAAGCTGTCACAGCTAATCAGACAATTTCAAGTGATATGAGGCTGTATCCATGTCACCTAATTGTCTTCTTACAATTCCACCAACAGCAGGCATGTTGGTTATCTTTTATATGCACTCCGAGTCTGGGTCTAAGTAACAGCAGGAATCAAAAGTGATGGCAACAGATGCCATTGACTACCAGGGGATGGAGATATTTGATTTAATTGCTGCTTATAATTTTATTCCTTTAGTCAGTGCTATTTATGGCCCTATTTTACATTAAATCTCTAAAAGTTACATTTCAGTCAGTAGGGAGAGGAGGAGAATGACAATATGCTCAGGGTCCTGGCAAAGGAGATGAGTGCAAGTATTTTAAGACAACCATTCTCCATCTAAAAATCTTGTTTATCAGGAGTTACCTGTACCTAGGTTAATCAATAAGAATCAATCCTCAAAAGCAGCATGGCTCTGGATAAAGTCACAGGATCCAGTCTGCAAATTTGCAAAGCCAATATCTGGAATGATTTGGGGAGTTCTGCAGAAAGCCAGATGGCCACTGTCAAACAAGTCTCTTGAGATATTTATGGGAGTGATTAATACATGCACTCTTAGAGGGTAGATAATGCTACATACGAGACACAAGTCATGTATCAAATTAACTGATATGAAATCCTTCAACCTAGAAACCCATTTCTAGGAATTTCCCCTAGAGAGATAAATCCATGAGTATGAATATATTTATATAAAAAAGTCATAAGGGTAAAATATCCATCAAAAGAAATGGATCAGTAAATTAAGATGCAAAGAGACACTAAACTGACTTTTTAAAATGATCAAGTAAGAAATGAGGAGACAGTTCAGCATTTGAGTGCTTGCTGTACAAATATGAAGACCTGAGTTCTATTTGGATCCCCAGAAACCACTTAAATGGCAGTGGGCATAGTTACCCAGTGTTCTGAAGGCGGAGACAGGGGATACTCAGAGCAAGCTGGCTAGCTAGATCAGCCAAATCACTGAGTTCAGTGACTAAGGTACAGAGTGGTCTGCATACACAAACACATGCATACACACACACACACACACACACACTCACATGAATCCACATATACACGTGCTCACTTCCCCACACACACACACACACATGTACAGAAAATGATGAAGTAGTTCTAGGTTTAAGTGTAAAGAAATATATTCCAATGATTATTGAATTTTAAAATTATTTATTTTATGTCATATTATTGAGTTTTAAAAGTAGGTCAGAGAACAACATTTGTGTGAAATAGCCTCTTCACAAAAAAACCTAGAATTTAGTGATGAAGCCTCAGCAATAGTTACTATCCTGCTTGGCCTGTGCTGTATTGATTTAATTCCTTATAATTAGCACGTACTGTACTATCTGTATGCTATGTTTTATACAAGCTAATACTTCCAACAGATATAGTAAATATTATTTATGTCAAACTTTGGTAGTACCTAAATATCTAGCTTGACTACAACTATATTGAGGCCAAAAGATAACTAATGTTATATATTTATGTATTTACTTATTTATTTCATGTGTGTTTTGCCTGCATGTGTGTAAGTGCACCACATGGAAGTGTGCAATGGCTGTGGAAGTTAGAACATGTCCTCTGCTCTCCTGGAACTGGAGTTACAGAAGGTTGTTAGATGCCTTGTGGATGCTGAGACCTGAACCAGCCCTCTGCAATTGCAGCCAGTGCTCTTAACTACTGAGCCATCTCGCCAAGCCTTGATACTATGTCTTATAAAACCCACAAACCTGCATCATTAAAGTGGATCTGATTCATAAGACAGAATTTTATCTATTCCACTTCATATGATATTGAGAAATACATTTTTAAAGTCTCCCATCACTCATGAGTTCTAAGGAAATCTTCATTTAAGGAATCCATACAAAGACAATTTATTAGAATTTCCCATAGGACATTGAGTTACTTTGAGCCATAGAATTGTGCCACGCTGCTTTTATATGAGTATAAAATGAGGTCCCCACTGAAGCCCAGCTGGATTGAAATGTGGGCAAGATGTTGAAATGACAACAGAAGAGAAAGTTTTCATTAAATTCAGACAAAGCAAAAGCCTTCAAGTGGGGTCAAATCAGACAGTCAGAGAGCAAGAGCCAAGAGGCAGAAAGGGAATGTCTCTCCTAAATGGGACTGGACTTCTGAGCATTTATTACATGATAGAAACAGGGCTAAAGAAAAGATTAATGAGTCCCAAGGAGTTACTAAGAAAAAGAGGTGCCTCAAAGTCCTGACAGCCATGGGAAATTCCATGAAGGAGATAGGACTATTTTTAGGTCAACAGCACAAGAGGCAGGATAATCACATCGAACAGTCCAGTGGCTAGCCTCAGTAAAGCAATACTAGAGATGCACAGTTTGATTCCTGACCCCTCTCAAGATCACATTTTTAATATTTTAAGTATTGTTTTTATATTGCAAATTTAAAGTTATTTCATATTAAAACATAAGAACAAATATCTCCTCAGCTGTCAGAGCAATGATGTCATCACACACAGCATAGCTTCCAGAAAGCTCTACTGTGTGCTCTCACAGGAATTGACATTATGATGAAAATTACTTTCCTGGGCATTGAGATCACACTGAGAACTGTTTTGACCTCAATTCTGTGCTTTATTTTCTGAAAACAAACTGAGGCATCAGCAAACGACCTCGCACCCCAGCTCTGTGCTGTGTTGCCTGTCTAGCCTCCCACAAGAACCCACAAACTAAAACGTCATCTCCATGAATGTACTATGTGTGCCAAGCTGTACTGGATTTCCCGAGGCATCTTCTGGCTGCAACTAAGTCCTTCTCAGAGTACTATGCTACCTTTCAGGGCACTGTTGAAATGTCCTCCAAACCCTGCTCAAAGCCAGGATTGATCACTTTGTGCCAGGAAGACTCTGCTTTTATCATGAGCTTATTTTTTAACCATTCTGTTGGTTCCTGTGAGCTAGTGAGGTGTCTGCCACCTTCTTTCTTTCTCCATTCTATAAAGAGCTGCTTCCCAGTAATGAGCCTGAGCACGGGACCTGAGCCTGCCTGTCAGTAATTCTCCCTGGGCCAGTGAGGTTGCTTTTTGTTTTGTTTTTTGTTTTTGTTTTTTTTCCTTTTATGTGTATGAATACTTTGCCTGCAAGTACTTATACTGCATGCATGCAATGCCCAAAGAGACCAAAAGAGGGCATCAGATCGCCTTGGAACTGGAGTTACAGACTCCAGTTAGCAGGTGCTAGGAACCTGGGTCCTCTGCAACAGCAGCCAGTACTCTTAACCACTGAGCCATCTCTCCAGCCCTATAGCTTACTAATCTGCTTCATTCTTCATACCAGATACATGTTCAAAAACATTGTATTTGCTTTGTCCAAATGCTCTAAAATAGTAACTAGTTACTGGCTGAGGAGACTGAGTGTTATAGTCTCTATACTTCTGTAAAATGCATTCCTAGGATGCAATGTTGAAGCGTTTCTCTATAGCTTAGTAGGTAAGAAAAAACATTGATGTGATACACTGCTCTGTGTGCTTTGTACATACTTCTGGGCTTTTAATTATTTGTGCAGTTAAACCTAGCAAGAAGTAAAGATGCACTTGACTATGCAGAGATACTACCACAATCGTCAACTATGTGTGCATAGTCTTCTATAACCTGCATGGCTGGCTTTGTACTGTTTTGACTTTACTTTTGGTTCCCAAGTGGAAGATTCCAGTTCCTTTCCATGTCCCACTTGCTGAATTCCTCATCCAATACTGTTCATCTTCTGGCCAGGCAACACGGGATCATAAACATATCTATAGAAACCTAGTACTTTTTATTTAGATCTCAATTAACAGAATGTTCTCTAGGAAACATTGTATCTTTCAGTGGCCACCAGGGAGCAGATTTAAGCAGTTGCCTTCATAAAGTTCAGTAAAACATTTGCCAGGGAATGTTTCTGTGCAGATGGAATTCACAATGAGTTGTTTTGTAAAGGGTTTTTATCTCCTAGAATAACCAGAAAACAGAGTGTTTGAAGTGGTAACATGACACAGTACTCATTACTAACAAAGGGCTTTCCACCCCTTGCACAAAGTCTGAACTACTCATTTCTGAGCAAATGCAGAATCTTTTCCAACCAGGAAAAAGATGGAATGGGTTGGGAGTTTGTTTTTTGTTTGTTTGTTTGTTTGTTTGTTTGTTCATTGGCCAAGAGCTGGAGACTTAGTTTCTGCTGGCTCCGCTGTGCTGTTGCCATGGGGCCCGAGGTGATCATGGCAGTATATAAAACGCATAGTGAACTGTTCCTTCCACCAGACCCACAGCTGACTCCACACCAGCAGCTTGCCTGGCCAGAAGACCTCCCTATCCTCTAAGAAAGGCTGGAATCTGCGTGGCATCAGGCTTCAAGGGAGCCAGGCTTCATTGAGATGCAGGTAACGCTTCCACAAGCAAAGGCTGCAGAGCGTCATTAAAGTGGCAGGGAGACAAACAACGCTCGCACTGCATACCAAGTGGCATCGCATTTAACAGAATCATTTTATTATGAATACATTCTGGCTGCCACAGTAAGCCACTGGTGTAAAATAGGCTGACAAAAAAAAATGGATCTCTGCTAATTACATATCATTCATATTTCAGAACTTTCTACCGCGATACAAGAGGATAGTGATAAAAGGGAATTTTACAACGAATTCACCTGCATTTTGGCTCGGAACCCAAACTAGTGGGGAACAAAAATACGATCAATTACATTACCGGTTGTGTTGGCTTCAGCACTAAAGTTGTAATTTCTTATAACTCTATCGGAGCTGCTGCGACTGGCGGAAATTGAAATCCCTCTTTGAATCCACCTGGACACACATTAGTGCAGAAGAGCATGTGGCTGTTCAATCATTTCCTAACCACATGTTGTTTTCTAGATTCATCTTCACTTTTATGTCAAATTAAATAGAAAAAAGGAGCCTCTGGCCTTGGGGATGTGTCAGGACAATGACAGAAAATCTGGCATTTACCTGCTTCTGGAGGGAACTGTAAAGGACACAAGTGACTGCTTCTGTGTGGCTCTTCACTCTCTTGCCAACTTCATTCTTCATGGCCAACAAGGCCAGTTGATTATTGAAGGAGATGAAAAGTCGCCCATGGGCTTCATCAAAGTGGAAGAGGCACCTGAAGTCCTGACTTTGGGGGAAAGAACAGGCTATTCTCTGGATGGACAGCTGATGACGGATATCCCAGAGTCTTAAAACCTGCATGGCAAGCCATAAAAAGAAAAATCAAATAAATTTATCAAAGCTAACACTCATTTGTTTTCAGTTAATGCCATTCTAGCTTACTCCTGACCCTGGTTATCTGTCACCTCTGTAAACACTGCAATTGGATGGGTTTATGCTACTTACTTAATACTGGGGTTTTGTGTCTCATTTCCTAGGGAAAACACTGAGTTTTCCCCTGTCCTTGAAAACAGGTCTCTTATTTAGTGTGAATCTGTGGTAGGCAAACAATCTTCCCTAAAAAAAAATACTATACATGAGGCTGGAGAGATGGCCTAGCGGTTAAGAGTGCCGATCGCTCTTACAGAGGACCCCGGGTTCGATCCCCAGCACCCACATGGCGGCTGAGAACCGTCTGTAACTCCAATTCCAGGAGAACTCCAGTTCCAGGGGAATCCGACACCCTCTTCTGACCTCCGCGTCATTGCACGACACCGGTGCACAAACTTGCATGCAGACAGTACATTCATACACATACAGAAATAAATAAAATTTTTAAAAATATACCATACATGTATCCCAGAACCTGTACACACATTATCTCACAAGGCAATGAATAATTTTTCATGTGTTATTAAATTAAAAACTTTAATATAGTGACATAAAATGGAATATTTGGGTGAGCCCACTGTCCTCACATGGATCTTTAGATGTGAAAGGAAAAGCAGAGAGAGATCCAAGAGACAGGGTGTGAAGGATGTATCCATCAGGATGGGGAATGGGCCATGACTGAAGGAAGCCAGAAACGGAAGGGAAGTGGATTCTCCACAAAGCTTCCAGAAGGGAGCAAGTGTCCTACTAATACCTTGATTTTAGCCCTGTGAACGTCACATCAGAATTCTAATTCTGCAGAACACAAAATACTGGAAATTCATGTGGAGTCAAGCCTTTGAATTTGTTACAATATACTCTCTCTCTCTCTCTCTCTCTCTCTCTGTCTCTCTCTACTTATTCATATTTAGTGAAATAGGTGGCAGTAAATGAAATCAACTTCAAATAAACAAGAGATATTACTTAATACATTTAAGACAGGAAAAGAACACATTTATCAGCGGATTATAGAGGAAGCATTGAATCCTTGCCTAAAAGAAAGATTGCTTTAAATTCAATAGATGCTAATTAATTGCTTTCCGTGTTTTTTTCATTCCTTCATGACTGCATTCCAGTGACGGTAAGTTGCATTAAGAGGCCTGGGAAGAACACAGAAATTGCATCTTGGCTTGCACAAGTTGGGGGTATACATTGTGCTAGACGTGGCACTGGCTTGTACAAGTTGGGGTACACATTGTGCTAGACGTGGCACTGGCTAATGGGTAAGAGTTAAAATAAAGACCATGTGAACCTGGGTCTGTCTTCCTGGGCTCTGTTCTCAGATCTGTCCCTTACTGGTAGAGTGACTTCTAGAAAGTTCTTTTCCTCTTGAGTATTTTGTGCAATGCTTACCTCATCAAGTGTTTTGAGAATTAAATGGGGAAAATGTCAAGAATTTGACACAATCACCAGCTTTCAATAAGTTTTGAAAGCATTCTCTATTTTGCTACATTTCTTTTCTTGTTTTCCTTTGTGCCAGTACTGAACTGAAGAGGCAACACTATTCATTCAGTGAACTTGTTTAATTGTTCCAGTGCAAGAATTACTTCTAAAGATGTATTCTATTTAAATGAGTCCTTATCAGTCTATAAGACAGGTAAACCCATAGTATTTCAAATTATATGTTCCTGTGGAACAAAAGGGTTGTCAAAAATGACACTTCCTTCCCACTTCACAAACAATATAGCTATATATACACATAATTTTGCATTTTGTTTCTTGTGATACACACACACACACACACACGCACACACACACACACATGCATCTCATACTGATGTCAACCAACTAAATATTAGCTAGGAAGAATATCCTATTACAATTTCCAAAAGTAAACAATTTCTGGGAGATAATTCTTCTGTGGAAAAAAAGTGAAATAAATACACAGTGAGAAAGACTGGATCTTCCTACACAGGCCCGTGAACAACTTCATACACACACCAGCACACATATAACTCAAGCACACACAGAGACACAGAAGCACACACACATGAAAGAAATATGGGATAAGGATGAGAGCCTCTGGAAAGAAAAGATTGAGGTCTGGAGAGATGGCCTAGTGGTTAAGAGCGCCGACTGCTCTTGTAGAGGACCCGGGTTTGATCCCCAGCACCCACATGGCGGCTGAGAACCGTCTGTAACTCCAGTTCCAGGAGAACACCAGCATGACACAGGTGCACAGACCTACGTGCAGACTGTACATTCATTAAATAAATAAATAAATATCTTAAAAAATAAAGACTCGAAGTGGGCATGGTGGTGCACACCTTTAATCCTAGCACTTGAGAGGCAGAGGTGGGTGGATCTCTGTGGCCAGCCTGGTCTACAGAGTGAGTTCCAGGACAGCCAGAGCTACAGGGAGACCCTGTCTCAAAAAGACAAAAGAAGAAGAAGAAGAAGAAGAAGAAGAAGAAGAAGAAGAAGAAGAAGAAGAAGAAGAAGAAGGAGAAGAAAAAGAAGAAATGATTGATAAGTTTTTTATATTTGAAATGTTTTGGCAGCTCTCTAGGAAAAGGTTACTCTAAAAATTAAAAATCTAAAACGAATTAAGACTTACAAACATTCAAAATGTTACAAATAGAATTGAAAAACCATTATTTTGAATGTTACCACCCAACAGTTTTTTTTGCGTCAAGATGATTACTATTGATGGCCAAGTCCTTGCTATTCAAAATCCTATCTTGTTGAATATGGGCCTCCTCCTAAAAACTACATATTAATTTCATGTCAGAATAATAATCTGGAGCATAGATGAGTACTGATTAACAATAATGCAATGGCATTAATGAACTATAGTTTCCTTTGTATTTTTCTTTTTTTTGTATTTTTCAAATTGTTTTTTTTTTTTATTTCTGTATGTGTATGAATGTGCTGCCTGCATGCAGGTTTGTGCACCCGTGTCGTGCAATGCCACGGAGGTCAGAAGAGGGTGTCGGATTCCCCTGGAACTGGAGTTATCCTGGAATTGGAGTTTCAGACGGTTCTCGGCCTCCATGTGGGTGCTGGGGATCGAACCCGGGTCCTCTGTAAGAGTGGTCGGTGCTCTTAACTGCTAGGCCATCTCTCCAGCCCCAAATTGTTTTGTTTTTAAGATATAAATGAAAAAGAAAAATTACAAATCTATTCCCCACACTTGTGTAAATATATACTCCCAATTTTTTAAGAGGTTGCTTTGTGCCACAAGCAATTAAAACTAGAAATATATTCATTTAAATATGTATATTCATTTTGAGTTTTCTTAATTTTCCTATTATTTTTCCAGTTCTAGGAATCAAAATTGGGTCTTTGCACATGTTCAACAATCGTTTTACTGTAGGTTCCGATATCAGCCCAAAGTCAAGTTTTAGTGTTCTTCCTCAAAGAGAACTTAAACTCTCTCAACTGATAATCCAACTAAATATACCTATCTATTTAATGGTCCATGCTTTCTCTCTACTGGATATCAAGCAACAGCAGTGATACACGGTCTGCAATGCACAAACCACTGTTCTCTCATGCCTCATAAGCTGTGGGGGCATGTTTACCTGTATACTTTTCCCAGATTTTCCTGTTATCTTATTTTCTATGTACTATTTGTTCTCAGTTGGATACTTAAAACAGTGTGGGTCTTTAAATTTAAAAGATGAATTTTTTAAAAGAAAATGTTTAGGCTTTCCCTTTGTGCAAGACCTTGCTTAACTATTTTTCTGTCTACCAAAAAACGAAAACAAAAACAAAAAAAAAAGCCGGGCATGGTGGCAGACACCTTTAATACTAGCACTTGGGAGGCAGAGGCAGGCAGATCTTTGTGAGTTCAAGGCCAGCCTGGTCTACAGAGTGAGTTCCAGGACAGCTGGGACTACAAAGAGACCCTGTCTCAAAAAGACCAAAAAAACAAAAACAAAAACAAACTATTTCTCTGTGTTTTGATGGTCAGTGCTAATCTCCATGATGAAGAAATCTTTCTCTCAGCTTAACTACTAATGTCAAGTGATTTGGCTTTTGACTAAATAAGTACCATCCTCTTTTCTACATAGTCTGTATCCTGTTAGTCATATCAAAGTGCTCATATTAATTCCATGTCATTGATCAAACCATTGGGGAAAATGATACTTAAGTATCTAGGTTCTTTTGAAGGTCCTGAATTTTTCCCTTCTTTGCTTTAAGTTAACTTCTAAAATAGAACTAAGTTGGAGTTCAAAATAAGCATTAGGAAGCTGCAGAGGTACTGGTAACACACACACACACATACACACACACACACACACACACACACACACACACACACGGAGTTGAATTTGGATGCCGAGCATCTATGTAACAAGCACAGCTGCACATGTCTGTAATCCCAGAATGGGTGAGGGAAGGACAAGGGGACCCCTTGGGCTCACTGATCAATCAGCAAGGCCAATCAAAGAGTTCCAGGATCAGTGAGAGACCGTGTCTCAAAATATATGGTGAACAGGGACTGAGAAAGACTCCTGACATTGACCTCTGGCCTATCTACACATGCACACACATATCAAGTGCACACATACCTGCTTGTACATATGATAATACATGCACCACACACACAAAATTTTATATAAATATATATATGTATATATACATATGCATTATGTTTCATTTGGTTTGGTTTTGTTGATTCAGAGTCATATATAGCTCAGGCTGACCTTTAATAAGTAGCTGAGGATGTTGAATTCACTTCCCAAGTGCTAGGATTATAGGCAAGAACCACCACATGGTGGATTTTTTTTTCTTTTCTTTTTATCTTTTTACTAAAATCTCAAGTTCTATACCTGAAGTACAATTTCTCAGGCCTTACTGATCATTTATTTCTGGTTTTACTTTCCTTTGGAGGTTTAAGGCCACACAGCCCAGATTAACCAAAGTTTTTGTTTTCTCAAGGTCAGTTGAGGATCTGGTCCTCAGGGGTCACTCAGATTTTATTTTGTCTTGTTTTGTTTTGTTTTGGGGGGTGAGAGCCCCTGGCTCCTTTTGGCTTTTCATTTACCAGTTCCATCCACTGGAGGACAAAGTCAGGTCTTGCTAGACCAAGCTTCCCTATTTGAAGCATGAGTATACTTTCCTCTTTATAGACTGGACACTGGCACACTGGCTGAAGTCCCATTAGTGGATCTTCAAGACCTCTCTGCACAGGAAGACTGGTGATTCACTTTTGCAGGACATTTCAAGAGAGTCCCCCATGCATAGTCCCCTGGGACTTAGTTGACCTCTGAAGGCAAGGAACAAAGTTATCCCTTAGGTCCCTCGGCCAAATTGGTATGGGAGTTAAGTATGGTCATTAAGCATCTAAAAAGGCTAAGTTACACCAGCCTGATACTTTTAATTACTGTATATTAATTTAGAAAAAAGTTCAAGCAACCTTGTATAAGAAATACTAAGAAGCATTCCCATAAAATAAATACTGTGGTTAGACAAAATGTCATGTCAAACTAGTTTTTTTCCATTCATTTTAGTGCTGGGATTTCATTCATCAATCATGGAATTTACCATTGAGCTACACCACAGCACAACATTTAGTCTAGCTTTGTTTTGTTTTGTTGTTGTTATTAACATATTTTTATTTTTATTGAAATTTTTCATACATCATACATCATTTCTCAGTCCAATCTGGACTCATTTCCCTTTCCATGACCCCACCTCACCCAAGTTCATGCATTCTGCCATAGATGTGTTGCATATTTCTCTGAGTTTTCCAGAGTTTTTCCAAAGCAGAAGATTAATGTTTTGGGGAGAACTTCACAGTTTCAGTTGGTTTTATTTTGTTTTGTTTTGTTTTGTTTTTGCTTTGTCCCTGTTCTTTTATTTTGTTGTTCTCTCCAACTTGTGTTGCTTCAACCAATGTATGCATATACATTGCATACGTTGAAGCAACACCTATACTAAAACCATGTCATCTGAAAACAAACTGTATGTTATTTCCATATCATATTTCATGATTTGCATTTTTCTAATTTCATTTTATATTACTCTAAAATATACATACATACCCTCCACCCATATACCAAAATTCCAAAGTGTAAAAATAAATGGTAGGTTAATTCTGGAACCTGTTTAAGGATTCACAATATAAGAGCCCAGTTGTTTTCAGATCAGGAGGAATATAACATTAATTTGTTCAGTTTGCCTTACAACTAGGTACTTACAACTAAGTGCTAGCATCCACAGATGAGGGATACCATTTGTTTGATTTTCTGGTACGGTGTTGCTTCACTTAACATGATATCTTCTAGTTCCATCCATTTACCTGCAAAGTTCATGGTGTCGTCTTTCTTTACCACAGCATAGAACTCCATTGTGTAGATGTACCACATCTTCTCTATACACTCGTTGGTTGAAGGCACTTGGGTTGGCTCCAGCTCTTTGTTATTGTAAAGAGAGCTGCAATAAGCATGGCTGTGCATGTATCTCTGTGGTAGGATGAGTCTTGTGGGTATTTACCCAAGAGTGGTATGGCTGGGTCAGGTGGTAGGCTCATTTTGGGTCTTTTAAGTGTCTTCCATAGTGTTTGTACGAGTTTACATTCTCACCAGCAGTGGATGAGAGTTCCCCTTTCCCCACAATCTCTCCAGCATTTGGTATCATTTGTTTTCTTGATCCTAGCCAGTCTTATCAGAGTGAGATGATGTCTTAAAGTGGTTTTAATTTGCATTTCCTTAATTATTTGCGATGTTGAACACTTTTAAGATGTTTCTCAGCCATCTCTATTTCCTTACTTGTGAAGTCTGTGTTCAGCTCTTATTCCATCTTTTGAGTGAGTAATTTGTTTTCTTACTTCTTTGTTTTTTGAGTAGTTTCTATATTCTGGATGTTAATGCTCTGTCAGATGTATCAGCAGTGAAGGTTTCCTCCCACTCTGGGTTTTCTCTTCACTTCCCTGACTATTTCTTTTACTGAACAGAAGCTTTTGAGTTTAATGAGATCCCACTTATCAACTGTAGACCTTATTTCCTGTGCAGGTGCAGTCTGATTTAGGAAGTCTTTTCCTATGCCTATGTCTTGTAGGTTGCTGCCAAAGTTTTCTTCTATCACCTTCAGAGTTTCAGGATTCACGTTGAGAACTTTGATACATTTGGAGTTGATTTTTGTACAGGGTGAGAGGTAGGGGTTTAATTCTATTTTTCTACAAGTCGTGATCCAGTTTTGCCAACACCATTTCCTGAAGATGCTGTCTTTCCTCCATTGTGTCTTCTTGGCCTCCTTGTCAAATATGAAGTGGCTGAAATTGTATGTGCTCAAGTTTGGATCTTCAGTTTTGTCCCATTGGTCTACAGGTCTGTTTTGTGCCAGTACCAGGTTGTTTTTATGACTATAGCCCTAAAATATAGTTTGAAGTCTGGTATAGTGATCCCCTAGTATTGCTCTTTTCATTTAGTGTTGCTTTGGCTATTCGGGGTCTTTTGCTTTTCCATATGAATTTAAGGATTTTTTTTTCCAAGCCTGTGAAGAAAGTCTTGGGGATTTTCATTGGGATTGCATTGAATCTGTATATTAATTTGGGTAGAATGGACATTTTTACTATATCAATTTTTCCAGTCCTTGAGCATGGGAGATCTTTCTATTTTCTGATGTCTTCTTCAATCTTCTCCTTCAGGGGTTTAAAATTTTTGTTGTAGAGATCTTTGGTGTCTTTGGTTAGGTTTGTTCCTAAGTATTTTATTGTTTTTGGGGCTATTGTGAGTGGGAAGGTCTCCTTGTATTCCTTCCTCGTGTCCTTGTTGTTGGTGTAAAGAAAGGCTACTGATTTTTTTTAAGGCTACTGATTTTTGTAAGTTAATTTTGTATCCCGCAACTTTACCAAAACTCTTAATCATTTCTAGGAGTTTTCTGATGAAGGTTTTAGCATTCCTTAGGTAAACTATCATATCATCTGCAAAAAGGGATAGCTTGACTTCCTTTTTTCTAATTAGTACTCATTTAATTTCCTTTTCTTGCCTTATTGCCCTAGCAAGCATTTCAAGCACTATATTGAAGAGGAGTGGTGACAGGAGGCAGCCTTGCTGAGTCCCTACCTTTAAGGAGAACACTTCTGACTTTTCTCCATTTAGGATGATGTTGGCTCTTGGTTTCTTGTATATGGATTTGATTACACTGAGGAATGATCCCTCCAGTCCAATTCCCTATAGGACTTTAAGCATGAAGGGATGATGGATTTTGTCAAAGGCTTTTTCTGCATCGAGATGACTGTGTGGATTTTGTCTTTCAGTCCATTTATGTGTTTTATATTTACTGGTTTTTGTATGTTGAACCATCCCTGCATCTGTGGTATGAATCCAATTTGGTCATGGTGGATGATCTTTTAGTTGTGGAGTTTGCAAGTATTTTGTTGAGAATTTTTGCATCTGTGTTCATTAATGAGATGGGTCTATAGTTCTCTTTTTTGGTTATATCTTTGACTGGTTTTGGTATTAAAGTGATGCTGGCTTCCTAGAAGGAATTTGGGAGATTTCCCTCTGCATGTGTCCTTCTGAACAGTTTGAGTAATAATGGTTGTAAGGCCTCCTTAAAATTTTTATAGTATTCTGCCGTGAAACCATATGAGCCTGGATTTTTTTTAGTTGGGAGGTTTCTTATTACATTTTCAATTTCTTCATATATTCTGTGTCTGTTTAAGCTATTAGTCTCTTCTTGGTTAAGCTTTGGTGAGTCCCAGGATTTCAGATATTCATCCATTTCTATTAGATTTTCAAATTTAGTAGCATATAGGTTTTTGAAGTATTCCCATATGATTGTCTGGATCTTTTCATTGTCTATTGTGATAGTTCCCCTTTCATCATGAATTCTATTGATTTGGAGTTGCTCTTTCTTTTGGTTAACTGGGCTACAGGTCTGTCTATCTTGTTTTTTCCTTTCAAAGAACCAACTTTTGGATTCATTGATTCTTTTGTATTGTTTTCTTTGTTTCGATTTCATTGGTTTCTGCTCTGATTTTTGTTACTTCTTCCTGTCTGTTGTGTTTAGGGTTCATTTGTTGTCTTTCAAGAGTTTTTAGCTCCAGCATTTACTCATTTATTTGAGCTCTTTCTGGGTTTTTTTTTAATGTAGGCACCCAGGGCTATAAACTTACCTCTTAGGACTGCTTTTAAAGTATCCCATAGGTTTTGTTGTGTTGTACTGTCATTTTCGTTTAGTTCCAGGAATGCTTTTATTTCTTCCTTGACCCATTCATTATTCGGGAGTTTGTTGTTTAGTCTCCATGTATTCAATTTAAACAGTAGGGCTTATCCTGGTGTTGATATTTAGCTTTATTGCACTGTGATCTGATAGAATGCATGAAATTAATTCAATCTTTTTGTAATTTCTTGAGGTTTTTCCTGTGTCCAAGTATGTGTTCAATTTTGAAGAATGTTCTGTGGAGTAACAGAGTAGAAAGTGTATTCTCTGGTGCTTGGGTGGAATATTCAGTAGATGTCTGTGAGGTCCATTTGGTGCATCATATTGTTCATGTCCTATGTCTCTCTGTTTATTCTTTGTTTCATTGACCTGTCCAAAGGTCTCAGTGGGGTATTGAAGTCCCCTACTAGGAGTGTGTTGGGTTTAATCTGTGCCTTGAGGTCCTGTAGAATTGTGTTTATAAAGTTCAGTGCACCAGAGTTTGTTGCATATATATTCATGATTGTGAAGTCTTCATCATTAATTTTCCCTTTGATAAGGATGTAATGGCCCTCTTTGTCTCTTCTGATTACTTTTACTTTGAAAACTATTCTGTCTAATATTAAAATAGCAATTCCTACTTTCTTTTTGGTACCATTGTCTTGGAATATTTTTTCCATCCTTTCACTTTAAGTTGGTGCCTATCCTTGAGGGTGAGATGAGTTTCTTGTAGACAACATATAGATAGGTTCTGTTTCCTAATCCATTCACCCAGTCTATGTCTTTTGATTGAGAATTTAGTCCATTAATATTTAAGGTTATAATTGAAAGATTTTTGTTGCTCCCTTTCATCTTATTATCCATTTGCATTTTTTGTCTAGGTTTCTACTTCTGCAGTTATGTTTTTATTAATTTCTCTTTCTGGTTGCCTGGGAATAGTTGTTCCTCTCCTTTGTCCTTTGAATTACTTCAAGTATTCTCTGAAGAGTTGGTTTTCCAGACATACATTCTATCATGGAAGATTGTTCTTTCTTTTTCAACTATAATTGACATTTTTGCTGGGAATAGTAACCTGGGTTGGCATCTATAGTCCTTTAGCACTGAGAATGCTTTGGTCCACATTCTTCTCGCTTTCATAATTTGCACTGAAAAGTCAACTGTTATTCTGATAGGTTTCCCCTTTTATGTAACTTGTTGGTTTTCTCTTGTGGCTTTCAGAATTTTGTCTTTGTTTTGAGCATCTAGCATTTTAACTATGATATGGCATAGGGAGTTTCTTTACTGATCTTGTCTATTTGGTGTTCTATGTGCTTCTTGTATTTGTATGGATTTGTCTCTTTTTAGTTTGGGAAAATTTTCATCTATTATTCTGTTGAAGATCTGATCAATACCATTTTCTTGGGATTCTTCTCCTTCCTCTATCCCTATTATGTGAAGTTTTGATCTTTTCATAGTGTCCACATTTCCTGGTTATTCCACTCTTATGTATTTTTAAATTTTTCATAGTCTTTACTTGAGCTTTTTAGTTGTTCTGTGTTATCTTCCAGGTCTGATATCCTCTTTTCTACTTCCTCCATTCTGCTTCTGAGGCTTTATCCCATTCTTTCCTCTTGATTGGATGAGTGCTTGAGTTCTTTTTTCATTTCATCCTGTGATTTCTTTAGTATTTCCACTTCCTTTTGGAGGGTCTCAATCTCTTCTTGTAGTTCCTTGCTTCTCTGATTAGTTTCCTTTTTCATCTCAGCATGGGATCTTTTCAGTGTTTCCACTTCCTTCTGGAGTTCGTCATTCTCTACCTCTAGTTCCTTCCTGAGTTTTTCATTCTCTCCCCTAGTTCTCTGATTTGTTTTTTTATATTCTCTCATTTCTTTGAATATGTCTGTGATTGTTCTTCTAAGATCTGAGTCCTTGGTTACCTCTAGGGAGCTCTCATTGTACTAATCTTCTATAGGGTTGGTAGAGTTTACTGTGGAATTAATCTATGCTTTTCCAATATTGTTCTTTCATTGTGCTTTTGGCATGTGGGTTGTTTTTGTTGGTATTCTGAGGTGAATCTCAAATGCATCTACACTATGTTGAAGGATTGCTGTCTTTGATTCCTTCAGATGCCTTCGTTGTTTTCTCCTTGTTTATGGAGTGTTGACTTGTCTAAGTTTCAGGCTTTCAATTTTGGTTATATATTAGAAGGCATAGCTCACTCTTCCCTTTCTGTTCTGCAGGTTCTCCAAAAACTGGGTAGGTAACCCCAACAATACTCTCTGAGCACTGAGCTCCCTCTGCATCCTGCTAGCCAGTTCCTCTAGGTTGATTGTGGGGCTTACTGTACTGTAGTCCCACCTGGATGCTCCCTCAGCAATTCCCGTTGGTAGGGGCAGGGAATGGGGGAAAGGGCGCTAGTCCATGCCCTCTAGTCCAAGCACTGGTACCCTGTGCTTCAGCTGGTCTGGCTGAAGCAACCAATCTCTATGCACAACAGGCCAATAATCCAATACTCCAACAATCTGCCTGGCTGACGTGCCCAGCCCACACCCTGTGCTTCAGCTGATCCAGGCAAAGCAAATGATATGTATGCACCCAAGTCCCCTAGAGGCAAGAGCCCACCTGTGTTCTGGCTGGCTGGGTATCTTCACCCCCACAGCTGCATAAGCCAACAATCCAATACTCCGTCTGGCTGAAGCACCCACCTTATACCCTGCACCTCAGGTGGTCTGGCCAAAGCAACCAATCTCTATGCACAACAGGCCCATAATCCGAGTAATTAAATTTTTTAATTTATAGTTTTCATGAAATTATGCCTACATGTGCCCTATCTATTTGCATCATGATATCTAAGAATTTATGAGGACTCTTCAAACGCAGAGTCAGTCATGTTTTTGGAAAGCCATGTGCAGGGCTCTCTACTTCATCTTTTCCTTCATATCAGGAGGAATAAGGACCTAAGTTTATGATTTTTATGGCAACTTTTAGCTTTTGCATGATGATGATGACATACTATGTTCATGCCTTTCATCTTGCTTCTGCTGTTAACCTTTTACTAATGTAAGCTGAGAAATATGACATTTATACACATGAGAATTACAACCCAGTGTACTGACATACTTGGATCCTAGTTGAATTCCCCCCGCCCCCCGCCAGTTTGTCTTATGTATGGGATTTTGCCATCCATTTCCTCATCTTTCTGTGCAGGACCCTGGCAGCTCTGAAATTATGTTAGCTCTGTGAAGAATGTAGTAAAATTGATCCATCCATCATCTAAATATTCCAAAATCACAAGTATCTAAGGTGTATTGTGAGGACTGGATTAAAATGTATGTTATCATCCTGTTTCAGTCCAGCTTTGCTACAGAATCTGGACAGAAGTGGACAGAACTAGTTATTCACATAGGCATAAATAAAACCACAATAAATCATGTTTTTCCTTTTGTACTACAAATGTTACAGCTTTGCTACAGACTCCAGGACAAAGGTGAACAGAGCTTCTATTATTCACACAGGCATAAATAAAGCCCCAATAAATCATTTTTTTTCTTTTGTACTACGAATGCTACACTTATAAATAGGCAGCCTTGTGGACAGGCAGGTGCATGAATAAATGTATGCATGGGCAGAGAATCTCTTTTCAGTGCACTTTTAGAAGCTGAATCAGCACTGTGTCAGATGCAATTCAAAGTCTGTGGTTAAAAAATAGATTCATAACTTCCTAATAATGACAGAAAAGTGAAGAAGGGGGAAAGCAAACTAAAGTGATTATGTTACAAGGAGGAATGCTTGTATTCACCAAACATTTACTACCGTTTTGCAAGATATGAATATAAGATTGCAGTGAGATAAATGAAAGGTACAGCAGGTGTCAGGATGTGAATTGCTAAATTTTGAGCACAGTGGTACTGCAGCCACACTCTGCAGGAATAGTCCCCAAAGGTGGGTAACCTAGGTATAGTAGATAATGTGAATGACAGAATGGAGGGTATTGGTTGGCATGAGTGCACTTTCATTTATTAATAACTCTATTTAGAATATAAGCCTTTCAATAATCCACTGAACTATAATCAATAAATGTTTAAAGGCTATTTTGCTTGACAGGATACATACTAGCAGAATTTTCCTACTGAGTACATTAACTACAGTTTTAGCCTAAAATCACATAACAGCTGTCTCTGCTCCCAACGGAGTGGTTAAGGATTGGAGAGGAAGGGAACATCAAATTCCACAGTGGTACAGCTACTGGGGCATTGCCCCGACTCAAGCAAATAATCCCTAAGCCATGTTCATGCACAGAAGCCTAATTAAATGCAGCCAGTCACAAAACAAAAATGACATGAAAGTCAGAGAGGGACTTGGAAAGAAGACGGAACTTGTTGGGAGGAAATAAAAGAAGATAATGAGAGAGACTTGGATCAAAGAATACTTTGTGTGTGTGAAATTGTAAAAGAAGA
Source organism: Rhizomys pruinosus (assembly GCA_009823505.1). Taxonomy (NCBI): domain Eukaryota; kingdom Metazoa; phylum Chordata; class Mammalia; order Rodentia; family Spalacidae; genus Rhizomys; species Rhizomys pruinosus. Next base: position 2,657,998 of record VZQC01012107.1, read on the forward strand.
AAGAAACAAAAAAGAGGGGGAAGGAGAGAGGGAAGGAATGAGAGAAGAGAGGAAGGGGCGGAGAAGAGAGGGGAGGAAGAAAGAAACATATTTTATTCCTTTTCCCCAGGAATACAATCTAATTTGGATAGTAGGCTAGAATTAAGACTTGCTCCTGCATTCTTCTTTAAATATTACTATAACCACAGTATTCTCTCTTCTTTTAAAGTTTTTTTTCAGTTCTTTTCAGCATAAATAACAGAAAACACACAGTTCTAAGACTCTGCATCCTCATAACCTATTCTAACTCTGTATTCTATCGCTAACCTTGAAAACAAACCATCAAAATGTTTGCTAACAACTGTGACTTGTTCTGTAGAAAGCTCACTGAATCCTCAGTTCAAAAAAAATATTACAATAAATTTAACTAATGTCATCACTTTATCAGGTTTATTTCTTTGTTCAGAACAAGCATTAGAAGACTCAATTTTTTCAGCTAAAATAGTTGTGATTATCATTGCTCACATAATATTGGAAATCAGCTAAATTTCCTCATCTTTAAAAATCATTCTAACATATTTTGAGGATCAAAGTTCTCCTTTTAATTTATAGTTATTTAAAGTTTAATTTAAAATTACCTCTTTTTACAAAAAGTTCTTTGAAAGAAAGCAGTCAAAAATGCTAGAACAAAAAACTCTGTTTTAATTATCACTCAAAACTCTTCATAAAAATCTTTCCTGGGGGCTGGAGAGATGGCTCAGCAGTTAATAGCACTGACTGCTCTTGCAGAGGACCTGGGTTTGATTCCCAATACCCACATGGCAGCTAAGAACCATCTTATGCCAGGCTTGGTGGTGCATGCCTTTAATCCCACCACTCAGGAGTCAGAGGCAGGTGGAACTCTGTGAGTTCAAGGCCAGCCTGGTCTACTTAGTGAGCTCCAGGCCAGCTGGAACTAAAAGGAGACCCTGTCCAAAAAGAAAAAAAAGCTTTCCTGTTTCAAGCAAGCATAGCTCTGAATGAAAAGGTGATGCCTGTTGATTTCTGTTATCTTGGAACTTCCAGAAATGAAATCAGAGCCATTTCCCTGATTCTGAAAGAAAAGATAAAACAAAATAGGGAAGAAAAACCTTAACGGACACAGTGAGTGGTGGAGTGAACAGGGCGGGGTTCTAAACTGAAGCCACCAGCCTAGACAGCTGAGAGTAACTGTAAAGCATGGAGTGATAATAAATAAACAGTACACATATATTCCAGGAGACTAGTCCTTGTGAGATGGAGCTGCCAGAACAGCAATACCAGGCTTGGAAAATGAAGGAATTATTAGACAAAATATTGAATAAAAGTATAAAATAATTAAGAATAAATTTGAAGAGCTAAAAGTCACAATCCGTAAAATGAACACGAAAACATTATTTAAAATTATCAGACACTTCAAAAAACTTTAAAGAAAAATGTTAAAATGCAAAACTCAGAATACACGTCTGCTATCTCATTCACTCTCAGGACAACCCCACCTTCTACCTGGTTAGTTAGCTAGAATCCCACCTTGTGTTGCAATATCCTCAGACATAAAACTTCCATCTTAGAGGGAAACTAAGATAGGATGTTCTAAAGGGAGGTAAACAACATAATGTTCTAAAAAAAAAGTAAATAACTCAGTAGGTTCAGGAAGTTTCTGAACACCTGAACACTCCAGGTGCCCTGCTTTTGTTAGCTGCAACCCATGCTGGGTTGGACATTTGCTAATGCAGCTGTCTTTGAGTAGTTTCTACTTCTGTGAGTAACCCAAATCAAACTCATTGTTTCACCAAATGAATTCTGGTGGAATTTTGGCCTGTCCTTGGTTCCCTCTTCCCTATCTGAAATGAGTAAATATTTGTTCACTTCTCCCCAAGAATAGCATCACAGAACACACCACCATTTCCACATGATCAGGTTTAGCCTGCACTGTACTAATCTTGTTCTGGGCCAGCCTAGTTAGACAGCTTGATTCCTGTCCACCCTTGAAGCCATCTCCACATTCACAGTCCTAGCTGTGAACCCCCACCACATACACTGGAATCACCTTTGTCACTCCAATAACAGCAACAACAAAAATCAACAATGAAAATCTGAAGCATTGATCAACTAACTATTCTTACCTGATCTGAAATCAGCCAAGTTACAAAACAAAACCAAATTTCTATTGAAAAAAGGAAGGTTATAATTTTATGCCAAGTACATAACCAACAAAAGAAGCCCATACGTCCAGGTCACATTGCAGAAACACAAACAATATAAAAATCCAAGGTACTATATCTCAACCAAGTTGCAATGTTCCTATATACCCAGAGGAACCCCAAGGCATAACTTACAAGAAAAACCATAAACATAATCAAATAATCCAAGGACTTTAAGAACACACAAACTCCACAATGAACTCACAGAGGATAGTAATAAACTCCTGAATAAAGCTGAGCTTTATTCAGAAAATACGAATATATGACTTAACGAAATGACAAAGACAATTCAGGATCTGAAAAGTGAATTCACAAAAGAGAAAAAATTGAAGAAAGCTCAAGCTGAAATAAGATGGAATTGAAACTCAATAAACCAATGACAAAAGTCAGGGAAAAGTCCTGACAGCAGACTGAATCAAATTGAAAATAGGATATCAGGATTTAATGATAAAATAGGAGAATTGCATCACTTAAGCATAGAATATGAAAAACGTTTTAAAAACACAGGAGAGGAATAGTCAAGAGTTGTGAGACACAATGAAAATACCAAATTTATGAATTATAGGCAAAGAGAAAAAGTAATTTCAACACTATGGTAGAAGAAAACATCCATAAATCAAGAACAGACATACCCCCATACAGATACAAGAAGCAGAGAGAGAGAGAGAGAGAGAGAGAGAGAGAGAGAGAAACAAACAGTCAAGAAGAGAAAGAAACTCTCCATGACATGTCATAATGAAAATACTAAATACACAGAACAAAGAGATGATATAAGATGGTATAATATATATTGAAAGCTATATGAGAAAAGCATCAAGTTACATATAAAGAAAACCCTTTTCAAAACAACACCTGACTTTTCAATGAAACTTTGAAGGCCAGAAAAGACTAGAGCAATGTATTCCAAGTTTTAAATGACCACCCAGGCCAACCCAGACTACTTTGCACAGCAAAACTATCTGCTATAGTTGAAGGTGAAAAAAAAGTCATGCAAGATATAAACAGGCTGAAAGAATTCATGCCCATGAAACCAGCCCTACAGAGAATACTACACATTCCAAGAAATACTACACACTAAAAAAAAAGGAATAAGCATACTCAAAAGGCTACAGAAAGAAAATAAGTGAAGCTATAATTATGGAAACACAAAATAGGTTTAAGATTACAAACAGAAAATAAAATGACAGTATCCAACGCACATCTTTGAATAATAACGACAAACATCAATGGCCTCAACTCCTCAATCAAGAAATGTAGGTTAGTTGAATGAACTAAGTAATAAAATATATCATTTTGTTATCTATAAGAAAAATCATCTGACCTTCAAGGACAGGTACCACTTTAGAGTGAGAAGATGGAAAATTTTTTTCCACACCAATGGACCAAGGAACAAGCAGGCATTGCTATTATAGTAGCTGACAAAATATATTTTATACTAAAATTAATTAGAAAAGACAAAGATGCTCACTTCATTCTGATCAAAGGAACAATCAATCAGGAAGACATTATAATCATGAATATATACCAAACTCTGGTACACCCAGTTTCATAAATATTACTACTGGATTTCAGATTAACCCCAACTCAGTAAGAGTAAGTGACTTCAATACCCCATTTTCTCTAATTGTCAGGTCATATGGAAAAAGAACAAACAGAGAAACATCTGAATTAAATGATATTGTACATCAAATAGACCTAGCAGATCCCTGCAAAATATTCAACCCAAGCACCCTAGAATACACATTCTACTCAGCAACCCATGGAAGTTTCTTTAAAATAGACAACATCGAAGGATTCAAAACAAATCTCAGTGAATACAGAAAAATAGAAATAATTCCATATATCCTATCTGACTACAATTCGATGAAGCCTAAAATCAACAACAAAAGAATCTCTAATAAGAATACAAAAGCATGGAGATAAAATAATAAACTACTGAATGATTTAAGATTCAAGGAACATCATGGAAGAATGAGGAGCAGGCCATCAGCTGCTATATAATGTATAGAAAAAGGAGGCAAGTAACAGAGAGACGCACAACTACTCAACTCCTGAGTGTTCAGCCCTAAATGGGACATCTTTATCACACTCCTTCTACTAAGGTTCAGTGATTTTTGCAAAAGAGGAGATGGAAAGATTGTAAGGGCCACAGGTGATAGATGACTATAAGGAAACCATTTTCAAGACTTTGGAGCATTTATACATACTTAGAAACTCACAGCAATTGGAAAAGCATTCACAAGACCCACTCACATACAGGCCAGATTAAAAAAACAAATCCCACTGTGGGGGGAGGGACATGGCATAATGAGGAGATATTGACATGATAGGATCATTGATGATAAAAATAATCCATTTTGTTTAGGAGTACGAACCCTGGGAGGTCAGTGGCAACCTAGGGCATTTCAACATCTCAGGCTTACTTCATCCCAATAGTACTACCTTGAGCTTGGGCCCCTACATGCTGCCTGGGAGCTCCTAACTGGCTTGGCAAGTTAGTCAGACACATGTACTTCATCAAAATTGTCCTGCTTTGGGCCTGGGCCACTTCGTGCTGCCAATGAGCACCAGCGAAGCTTGGTAAATTATTCAGCTCCCACTCTGCCCCTGCTGCCTTGCACTGGGACCACCAGTCACTTTGGTGCTGCTCAGGGCCTAACTGCTCAGAACTTGCAGACTTGGTCATCCTCCTCCTGCTTCATGACTGGGCCCAGTCCAGTCATTCTACTGGAGAACTCCTGACTAGCCTGCTTGGAACCATCCTGCCCCTCCAGTGAAAAGTCAAACCCAAGAACCTGAAACATAGACCAACTCCCTATTCATGAGAGAAAGCAAACAAGCTACATCAATGAAAACAGAACAAACTTCAACCCAACAAGGGCAGGCCAGAATCATATCAGACACACAACCAGCCAAAGAAATCCACATGCCCAGGTTACAAGGCAAAAACACAAATAACAGGAAAAAGCAAGGTAATAAATTCCTACAAAATCCAGCCAGTCAGTGAAGTAGATGGGTTTGTTATACAATGAGGACTACCCAGAGTAACCCCAGGAAACAGAGCTTAAATGAGAAATCATAAAGAAGATGAAAGAATCCAAGGATTTAAAAGAACACAGCAACAACTCAAAGAATTTACAGAGGCTAGGAATAAACTCCTAACTGAAGCTCAAGAAATTTCAAATATATGGCTGAATGAAATGATGAACATAATTCAGGATTTGAAAATTGAATTTATGAAACAGAAATACTGAAGAAAACTCAAGCTGAAATAAAGATGGAATTGAAAAACCCAATAAGCCTATTTGAGATGTCAGGGAAAAGCTTCAGCAGCAGAATGAATAAAATGGAAAACACAATATCAGGGCTAGAAGATAAAGCTGAGGAAACAGACTGCTCAAGGAAATAATGATTTTTTGTTGTTGTTGTTTTTTAGAGACAGGGTCTCCCTGTAGCCCCAGCTGTCATGGAACTGACTCTGTGGACAAGGCTGGCCTTGAACTCACAAAGACCTGCCTGCCTCTGCCTCCCAAGTGCTAGGATTAGAGAAATGGAATATGCAGGAAATGTGCAACACCATGAAAAGAATAAACATACACGTTATAAGCATAGAGGAAGGAGAATTTCAGATCAAGAGAACTGACCTGATTGACAACAGGGTTATAGAAGACAACTTCCCAAAGGCATGCCCATAGAGATACAAGAAACACACAGAACACCGAATAGGCAACAGGAACTCCCCACAGTATATCATAGTAAACACTGTCAATGTAGACAATAAAGAGGAGGCGCTGAAAACTGCAAGACAAAAACAACACATTACATGTAAAGGAAGAACCATAGAATTGCAGCTGATTTTTCAATGCAATTTGTGAGACAGAAGAGACTGGAGCAAAGTATTCCAAGTTCTAAAGGGTCATAGATGCCAACACAGAATTCTACACCCAGCAAAACTGTTTATCATAGTCAAAAGAAAAAGAAAAATCTCCCATGATACAAATGGGCTGAAAGAATTCATGTCCACCAAACCAGCCCAAACAGAACATTTGAAAGAATACAAAGTACTAAAGAAAGGAATGACCAAACTCAAGATGATACATAAAGCAAACGAAGGAATAAATTTGGGAACATAAAATAGGATCAAGAAATAAAGAAAGAAATATAAGTATTCCTGAAACTTGATGAAAATGATAATACAGCACAACAAAATTTCTGGGACACAGTAAAAGCAGTCCTAAACTGGGCATGGTGGCACATGCCTTTAATCCCATCACTCTGGAGGCAGAGGCAGGAGGATCTCTGTGAGTTCAAGGCCAGCCTGGTCTACATAGAGAGTTCCAGGACACCTGGGGCTACAGAGGGACCCTGTCTCAAAAAGACATACATACACACACACACACACACACACACACACACACACACACAGAGGCAGTCCTAAAATGGAGTTTATATCTCCAAAATCCTACATTAAAACATCAAAAGAACACACATTAATGACTTAACACAAGAAACAGGAAAAGCAAGAAACAAACCTAAACTCAGCAGATAAGAAGAAAGAATAAAAATCTGAGTAGCAAACAAGGAAATAGAAACAAAGAAAACAATACAAAGAATCAACAAATGTAAGAGCTAGTTCTTTGAAAAGATAAGATAGATTGACCCTAGCCCATCTAACCTAAAGAGCTAACCCAAAGCAAGAAAATCAGAGAAGGGAAAAGGTCAGAGCGTGCGTACACACACACACACACACACACACACACACACACACACAAATTCAGGACATTATAAGGGAATGCTTTTTAAACCCTATACTCTATTAAATTAGAACTCTAAAAAAAAAAAAAAACGGATTGATTTCTAAATTCAATGGTACAACAAAAGTGAAACCAAGAAAAGATCAACAACTTAAACAGACCCATTGCAAATAAGGAAATTAAAACAGTAATACAAAATCTAACAACTAAAATGTGCAGGTCCAAATGAATTCACAACACAGTTTTACCAAACCATCAAAGATCTACAACTCCTACTGCTTTAAATTATTCAAAAAGATAGAATCAGAAGGAGAACGTTTGTCCTAGTTACTTTCTATTCCCATGATGAAAATACTGACCAAGACCAACTTGGGAAGAAGACGAGGTTTTCTTAGTAATGGCTCCTGGGTCACATTTCATCACTGACGGAAGTCAGGGCAGGAAGTCAAGGAGACAGGAGCTGAATCACAGACTGTGGATGAATACTGCTTACTGCTTGCTTCCCTGGCCTCTGTTCATCCTTCTTTCTTATATAACACAAGACCACCTGTCTGGGATGACACCACTCACAGTGTACTGGGCTCTCCTACATCACTCAAAAATCAAGAGAATGTCCTACAGACGTGGCCACAGTTCAATTCAATGGAGCGAATTTCTCAGTTGAGGTTCCCTCCACACAGGTGCCAAGTTGACAGCTGACCCCTTGCAAATGTGACACAAACACATCCTTAAACAAAGCCTTCCCACTCCTTATCCCCAACATCTCTTGTAGTATTAATATTGTATTATAAAATATAGTGCAATTTTAAAATGTCCATAGTCTTTTAATCTTTAAAAATAATTCCAATATTTTAAAAGTTCAATGTGTCTTTAGAAGTCTTTTAACTGTGGGCGCTTGTAAAGTCGAAAATAAGTTAAATACTGTCTAATTTCCAGAGGGAAGAGATGGGCACACTTAAGTAAAAAATCAAAGTCCTGTAATGCAGCTCATTGTTGGACATCTTGGATTCACTCATGATCTCTGTCCCAGAGGGCGTCATGGGTTCCACGTTGGCTCTAGCTTGTAAGCTCACGCTGCCTCCATACCTGCCGACGCCGTTGGTGGTTGGCTCATGGTCCTGGCATTTCCAATATGCTAGCGTCTCTACTGAAACTGAGAATACACTTTCACCAACAGGCTCTCTTGGCCTTTCAAGGTGCCAAGCCTCTGATTCTCTCCACGACCCCTTCAATTCCAGGGATTTTCATCACAACGGAGACTGTACCTTCATCAATGGCCTTTCAAGGTATGAAGCCTCAGTTGCTGTCCATGACCCCTTCATACTTCAAAAACATACTGAGGCTACATACCTCTAATCCCAGCACTTGGGAAGCAGAGACTGGTGAATTTCTGTGAGTTCAAGGCCTACCTGGTCTACAAAGCAAGTTCCAGGCCAGCCAAGGCTACACAGTGAGACCCCACTTTTAAAAATTCACCGAAAAATAAACATACTATAACAAACAGAGAGAGAGAGAGAGAGAGAGAGAGAGAGAGAGAGAGAGAGAGAGAGGAGAGAGAGAAACCTCCTTCAAGTTGCTGGAGTTGCTGGAGTTGCTGGAGTTGCTGGTCAGGTATCCAGCTGTAAATTGCATGAACCACAAGAATGACAAGCCTATCAAATAATCGCTACTAGTGAGTAGTGGCACTTTTATCTTGGGGGTAGTCAAGCCCTCTCCTTGGAAAGGAACTTGTGCATAGTAATGAAAATATAGCCAATTACACATAGCTATAGAGGTCATAGGCTATAGAGGTCATAGATCTCAAAAGAAACCTACTTTTGTCATAACCCTAGATCAATGTAATTTCTTACTATATTCTAAATATGTGTTCTTATATTTACAGACAACTATAGCCCTCACCACTCATCAAAGACGCTTCTTTTGGCAACAGATGGATACTATTACAAAAATCCACAACTAAGCAAAGTCAGGGAATAAGTTTCTGTGATGTGCCCAGCCCTAAGTGATGTATCCACAATGTAAACTCCATACCTAAGGCTCAGGGGAAATAGCATAATGGCAGGAAGAAAGAATATTAATACATCTCTTAACTCTCACCAATGAAGCTTCCTAATGCCACAGATGGTGATTAACTCAGAAAGCCACAACTGGCCATAGGAGACTGCAGAATGCTTATCTCTGAACAGGACACCTATATCAAACCTCTGTCACCTAAGGCTCTGGGAATGATGTAAAAGAGGGAGGAGGAAAGATAGCAAGAGTCAGAGGTGGTGGATGACCACAAGGAAGCAGAGGTTTTCAGACAGCTGCATCTGGAATATTACTCATATGAGCTTACAGCAATGGTGCCAGCATGCAAAAGGTTCATGCAAGCTCAAACCAGACAAATTCCAGTATAGAAGTGGAGAAGGGGATAAGAAGCCCCACCCTTAGCTAAGGAACTATTGGCAACCAATAAGCACTGGGAGAAAAGTTGGTTTTCTCTAAGGATACAACACTAGAGGTTGGCCATGCTCCAGTGGATGGATGCACACCAAAGGACATTTGGGGACACAAAGATGGCTCGATAGACTTTAACGTGTAGGACAGTGTCCTTGAAATGCAGCAGGGAGGATAAAATAGGGGTGAAGGCAGAGGAGGCCAGCTAAATATGACCAAAATATTTGTATAAAATTCATAAAAATCTACTAAAAATTATGAAAAAAATCATGATCAGTTAATGTCTAAAAAAATCAAGCAATATATATCAGTATTTGAAAAAGAAATTCACCCCAATTTTCTGTCCATTAAATTTTTGAAAAAACATGAATACATAGATATTTTCTACCATTGGGAGGAACATAGGGGAAGGAGAACATAACCAACCTCTGAAGAATATCCAACTGGTTTCTACACTGAAATAGGCGATGTTTTATGCAAATCCTTTAAGAAGCGCATGCCTATTGATGTGATAACATCAATTCTAGGAATTTACTTAAAAGAAATTAACTCACAAGTTTTAAAGATATATATGTACCATGGTTAATAAATGTAAAAAAATAAGAACAATGTCTTTTTAACCCCATTTGTTGATTGAATAGTGGAACCATAGCAATCACACATGAAATAATGTATAGCAAAAAGCAAAGAAAAAGAAAGAGAAATAGAGATATAGCTAATTAATAGATAGATATTGGTAGATAGATGATAGATATTCACACAAAATATTCTCAGTGAGATTTGCTTAGAAAAATGAATTACAGAAAAATATACTCTACCTACGTTCATGATGCCATGTTATTGAAATAGTAAATGTCCCGTTGTAGGAAGACCCTGTCTCAAAAACACCAAAAATAAATAAATAAATAAATAAAATCACATCGTATCTATCTATGTGTATATATATATATATATATATATATATATATATATATGATAATATGTAACACCATAGTATAACATTAAATACAGAGAAACCCTGGATGAGAAAAAGAACATCAAGTGTTAACTAGTTTTTTCTTGGGAGAGAAATGTCTTTGAAGGAGAAATAGGAAAGAAGATATTTTCCACTTTGCCCTTCATGCATTTGCATCATTTTTGATTTTTAAGGGAGAGAATCCATTTGCCTGCACAATTTAAACAAAATGAAAATTGTTGGCCTGTATTCGAACAGATGGAACTTGGGGTGGGGGCAACTGGGTAAGAAGCAGTCACCAATACAAATCCCCAGCTGTATTTCTCTTGCCAACTGTAGTTCTATCCTACTGATGCCAAGCCCTGGGGGGTGGGAGGGTAAGGATCTCAAACAAAGGATTAAGTTACTGATGCAATTCTGGTGGCCAAATCAGGATTAGTTTCTAGGAGACAACAGTGGAGAGCAAAGAAAAGCTGAACCCAGCTCCCTGGCTGGAATGTTAGCACCCCAGCAGAGAAATCTCTCCCAGGCCTTGAAAGTCCTTTGACTGTCCCGACAGTTTCTCCTTCAAATGAGCAGATGGGACTGTCTCCCAGAATGGCCCCGCCACCAGTGGTGGGTAGATTAAAGACAACAGTTTAGGAGTCCAAAAAAAGTTCTATTGGGCTATGATAATTTACTATGATACCAAATTCTAAATGAATGGAGGTTATTGCTTTATTATACCTTAGAAAGTAACAGTAGCATTGTCTATCTAAAGAACTAACGTCTCAGTTCATTTTGGGAGGGAATTGTTTAAATCTGATGCTCTTTGATCTATAAATCCTCTAATTAAGCAACTGATTGACCAAAGCATGATCCAATCAAAGTCTCTTTGCAAACAGGATGCTGTTCCAATTTTCCCCTGGAGCTCTAGTTTAACTGCAGTCCTATAAAACATCCAAAAGAATTTTATGGCAATAAAGCAGAAGTTTAGACTGGGAGCAGAAAGCCCTGCTGTTTGCTGTAGACATAAGGAGTGGGATTATCATGCATTTATCAAAGTGAAATGTATTCTGACCAGCGTGATTGACAGCATGACAAGCTTTATTATGATGTAATGGCTTAGAAGCCAAAGTGAAAATTGAAGGACAAAACTGCTTTTGAAAGAGGCCAGGCAGTCTTAATATCAATTGCAGCTGTTTGTAATCAATTCTGATTCTAAGGACATATTTTTCCTATTTGCTTTTAAAGTTATAAAACCTTTCTGGGAACTCTATAATGATAAATATCTGATATGTGTTTCATTTTTATGTTTAGTGAACATTGATCCCTTAACTACAGTTTGCTGAGGATTTTTCATTCTTACATATACAGGTGCATGTACTACACACACATACACTCATACACACACATACATATATATGTATATGTATAAAATGAGAAAGATATATTTCCTAAATTCATGAACACTAACATTTTCTTAATGGTTACATTACCTGATATATTATATTCTACATGGGTTTAAGATATGCATATGTGCTAGATCCTGGGAAACACAAAAATGAATTCAACAAATATTCTTTGCCCTAAGTCAAATTTAAAGAAAGATATAATATCCATACACAGTGAAGATTGTAGTAAGTTCAATAATTGAAGTTAAAACAAAGTGCTAAAAGACTCCCAAAGGTGGGATAGCTAAATCCAGGAAGGCAGCATAAAGGGTTTCATTCTTTTTCTTGCTACTTTGTATTCACAGCAATGGTTTCTGCGTGGAGCCAACAAGTCATCACTTAATAAATACAACAGCATGCCAAGGGTTGTGGCAGATGATGAGAATACAAGTTAAAATGATACCAACTTCTTTTTTATAATATTTTACTTATTGTTTTTATTTTATGTGGATGAGTATATTGCCTATATGTATGTAAGGGGAAGTGTGTAGTGCAGTGCCTGCAGAGGTCAGTAAAGGACATTGAATTCCCTGGAACTGGAGTTAGAGACTGTTGCTAGACGCTGTGTGGGAGCTGGGAATCAAACCCCCATCCTCTGCAAGATCAACCATTGCTCTTAACCACTGAGCTTGTACCCTGATACCAACTTCTTTTATTTTATTTTATTTTTTAATTTTTTATGTGTATGAATTTACTATCTGCATGTAGGTTTGTGCACCCATGTCGTGCAATGCCACGGAGGCCAGAAGAGGGTGTCAGATTCCCCTGGAACTGGAGTTCTCCTGGAATTGAAGTTACAAATGGTTCTCAGCCCCCATGTGGGTGCTGGGGATCGAACCTGGGTCCTCTGCAAGAGCAGTCAGTGCTCTTAACCTGCTCTTAACCGCTAGGCACCAACTTCTTAAGGAAGCAAAGTAATAAGGAAGGACAATTGGAGCACTCAAAGGAAGTTTTCTCAACTGCATGAGAAACTCTAAAACTCAGAGACTATAATCTGTCAGATTGAGATAGTGGGCAAGAAACTGAAGGCAGAAGAAAGAGCTCATTGCAATTTTATCAGACTGCATGCTGGGAATGGCCAATAGTTGATAGAGCTCAAAAGAGTATAAAATTGATAAGAGAGTGGAAAGAAGTGAAAAGGTTAGTAAATACGAGGAGGGCTTTGTGTGTTTATATTAAGAATTTCAAAGTCGATAGTTACATGCAGAAAGAGATGGGAGAATGAAGGGGTTTTTACTACACACTATTTTGCTGGTGGAATGGAGAGTGGAGCCAAGTAAGTTTTCAAGTAACATGGGGGTTGGTCGCCAACCCTGTTACTGATTAAGACTGCTGACCTATTACTCAAATTGTTTAGAAGGATACAAACAGAGGGAATTCTCCCAAATTCCTTTTATGAAGCCAGCATCACTCTATTACCAAAACCAGGTAAAGATACAACCAAGAAGTAGAACTATAGACCCATCTCACTAATGAACACGGATGCCAAAATTTTAAACAGGATACTGGCAAATCACATACAGACCCACATCAAGAAGATCATCATGACCAAGTTGGATTCATACCAGAGATGCAGGAATGGTTCAACATATGAAAATCACTAAACATCATCAAGCATATAAATGGAATGAAAGACAAAAACCACACCATCATCTCAATTGACTCAGAAAAAGCCTTTGACAAAATCCAGCATCCCTTCATGCTTAAAGTCCTAGAGGGAATTGGATTGGAGGGATCATTCCTCAATGTAATCAAAGCCATATACAGGAAACCCACAGCCAATATCATCCTAAATGGGGAAATGACAGAAACATTCCCTTTAAAGGTAGGAACTCGGCAAGGCTGCCCCCTATCACCACTCCTCTTCAATATAGTGCTTGAAACACTTGCTAGAGCAATAAGGCAAGAAAAGGAAATTAAAGGAGTACTAATTGGAAAAGAGGAAGTCAAACTATCCCTATTTGCTGATGATATGATTGTTTACTTAAGGGATGCAAAAAACTCCACCAGAAAACTCCTAGAAACGATTAACAGCGCAGTAAAGTGCAGGATACAAAATTAACCTAGAAAATCAGTAGCTTTTCTTTACACCACAAACAAGCAACTGAAGAAGGGATTCAAGGAGACCTTCCCAACTCTCCATAGCCCTTCAAAAAACAATAAATACCTAGGGAAACAATGCTAACCAAAGACACCAAAGCACTCTACAACAAAAGCTTAAGACCCTTTGAAGAAAAGAATGAAGAAGACATCAGAAGAGAGAAAAACCTCCCATGCTCAAGGATTGAAAATAATATAGTAAAAATCCATGCTACCCCAAAACTCTTGTTTAGATTTAATGAAATCCCAATAAAACCCCAAGAGTTTCTAACACAGGCTTGGAAAAGAAAATCCTTAATTTCATTTGGAAAAAATACAAAAGACCCCAAGTAGCCAAACAAACCCTGAGTGAATTTTGAGAATGAGCGATACAGGCGATCTCTTTACATACCAAGACTTACAACTATACTACAAGGGCTGATAGTCATAAAATAGCATGATACTGGCAGAAAAAAGACCTGTTGACTCAAAGGGAACAAAACTGAAGATCCAAACTTAAAACTTGAGCACATACAATACAATTTCAGTCACCTCATATTGGACAAAGTGGCCAAGAAGACACAATGGAGAAAGACAGCATCGTTCAGCAAGTGGTGTTGGCAAAACTGGTTCACCACTTGTGAAGAATGAAATTAAACCCCTACTCTCGCCTGCACAAAAGTCAACTCCAGTGGATTAAAACCCAATGTGAGAACCCAAAACTCGAGATAAATAGAAGAAAGGCAGCAGACTATAAACATAGGCTAGGAAAAGACTTCCTAAATCAGGCAACATTAAGAATTAAGGTGTACAATTGACAAATGGGACCTCATTAACTCAAAGTTGTACATCAAAAGAAAGGTCAAGGGAAGTGAAAGAAATCCCACAGAGTGGAGGGAACTCTATTACATCTGACAAAGCATTGATTTCCAGAATATATAACTACTCAAAAACAAGAAGAAGAAGAAACAAACACCCATCATAGATGGAGCAAAGAGCTGAACAGAGACTTCACAAGTGAGGAATTAGAGATGGCTGAGAAGCATCTTAAGAAGTGTTCGTCATCACTAATCATTAAGGAAATGCAAATCAAAACCACTTTAAGATATCATCTTACTCCAATAAGGCTGGCTAGGATCAAGAAAACAAATGATACCAAGTGCTGGAGAGGTTGTGGGAAAAGAGGAACACTCATCCAATGCCAGTGGGAATGTAAACTCGTACAGCCACTATGGAAAGCAGTGTGGAAACCTTGGAAGACTTGGAATGAACTTGCCACCTGACCCAGCCATACCACTCCTGGGCATGTACCCACAAGGCTCATCCTACCGCAGAGATACATGCACAGCCATGTTTATTTCAGCTCTCTTCACAATAGCAAGGAGCTGAAACCAACCCAAGTGCCCCTCATCTGAGGAGTGGATAGAGAAAATGTGGTACATCTACACAATGGAGTTCTATGCAGCAGTAAAGAAAAATAACATCATGAGCTTTACAGGTAAATGGTTGGAGCCAGAAGATATCATGCTGAGTGAAGTAACACAGTCCCAGAAAAACAAACGATGAATAGTATCCCTCATCTGTGGATGCTAGCACCAATTATCTAATTGTATGGCAAAGTGAGCAACATCAATGTGATCTGAAAACAACTGTGCTCTTATATTGTGAATCCCTAAAAATATTTTTTAAAAAAAGTTAAGAGGAAAGAAAAAATATAAAAGACTAGTAACAAAGGTTGGTAGCTATTCTAAAAGGCTGGTGACTTTTCAGCAGCAGCTGGTGACTACAAAATTGGTTAACGTTGCAGCCCACGGCTGTGAAGTTGGTGACTCCACAGGCCTGACACTGGTAGTCGAACCCAGTATAAGGGTCCTGACCCCTTGCAAGACTCTCTCTATGTAGCTCTCACCCAAACCAAGGGATTGATTATCCTTAGAGCCTTACCTCTGGCTCAGGGGGTGATGCCCCCTTAAGCAATTGAGCTAGCTGAAACCCCAGTCAGCACCTGAATCATGCATTAACTGACCAGATAGGACCAGGGACCTGTCAGGTGATAATGAAGATCCACTTTATTGTATACAGTTTCTCACTTATATAAGAATGATATCATCTCTCAGGGTCCAATCCCAGACCCCCTACATCATGAGAGCTTGTTTCAGGAGATGTATCATGAGCTGCTCTCACCTAGGGACAGGGGCAGGTGCAGTCAAGCCAACAGGCAATTTAAGACAATACCTACTCCTACACTTAGCTGCCATCTGGGTGCTGGGATTTGAACCTGGGTCCTCTGCAAGAGCAGTCAGTGCTCTTAACTGCTGTGCTATCTCTCCAGACCAGAGATTTTTTTTTTTAATTAGAGCAATGGCAGCTGAGATGAAGTGGTTGGATGATAAAACTGTTCCAAGGGGAGGATCAACAAGAATTGGTAGTCACTTGGGTTTTTTTAAGGGAAAAGGAGATTTTCATGAGAAGTAACACAGTTTAAAGAAAAGTTTGAAGCTGGATCTCTTGGTACATGATAGGAACAAAATTTTGATAAAAGTCTGTACAGTTGCACAGGACTATTGGGAGATAACCATCAATCAGCACTTGTTCAGGATACAGCTTTCCCAAAATTTCATAGTTAGCCAGTATATGTTAGCAATTGATACCATCTCTCAGAGAAATTCAGGGTACAGGGTAGATTTTATTAAGGAGTGGGGAGGCAGATCAAATAAATAGGTAGATAAATAAATAAATAGTATGTATGTATAGTATTACTTATAAGATAAACCAAGTTTTATGGTTTATTGTCCTATAGCATATACAAATCCCTTTAGCATAGAACCACAATTTCACTGAGTCACAGAGGCTGTCCCCAATGGCTTATTATTCACCTTTTTCTTCATAACCAGGTATCTTGAAATCCAGCATATTTTAAATGGATTTTTTTTTTGGTCTTTTTGAGACAGGGTCTCCATGTAGCTCCAGCTGCCCTGAAACTCACTCTGTAGACCAGGCTGGCCTTGAACTCACAAAGATCCACCTGCCTCTGACTCCCAAGTGGATTTTTAAAGTCAGAATTATGCAAACTGTGAATTTTATCAGTCATAAAAGATAAGGATTTCAGAGATTAAGAAATTTTCACACACACACACACACACACACACATATATATATATATATATATATATATATATATACACACACACACACACACATATATATATTTGGCTCAAAATTCAATTTAAACTACCTGATTCTACACCTGTTTTTCCCACCATAATGAAAATATACCATTGAGAGCTTGGAGTGTAGCTAAGTGGTACAATGTATACTCAATATGCCTGAGGCTCTGAGTTAAATCCTCAAAATCTCAAAATATAAACAAAAATAGCCTATTAAGACCATCAAACAGGTATAGACATATATTTAATTGAAATTTTCCATGTACTTGATATTTTTCAGTTAGCTTACATCCACAATGTAATGAGTCTCTGTCCTGGTTTGTCTTCCATTGCTGTGACAAAACACTCCAACCAACACCAACTTGGGGAGGAAAGAGTTTATTCAGCTTACATCTTCTGGGTCACAGTTCATCACTTAGGGAGCCCAAGGTAGGAACTCAGGGCAGGAACCTGGAGGCAGAAGCTGAAGCACAGGCTATGGAAGAATGCTATTCACTGGCTTGCTCTCCTGGCTCATGCCCAGCCCACCTTCTTATACAGTACACAACAACCTTCCCAGGATGGCACTACTCATTGTGGGCTGGGCCCTCCCACACTGCTCGACCATCAAGACAATACTCCACAGATGTGGCCACAGGCCAATCCAATGGAGCCAATTCCCCAATTGAGGCTCCCTCGACCCAGGTGTGTAAAGTTGACAGTAAAGCTATCCAGCACAGTCTCTTTAGTATTAAAGCAGTAATAGCTAATCAGCCAAGCCTGTTCACTAATTTACCAAAGCCATGTTCCTTCATCTCACATCCATTTTTCCATTGAAACTTAGAGAACTTTGGGGACTCTTAAGATGAGACATAGTATCCAATAAAAATAATTAAATCCATGAGTACATGATAGGAACAAAATTTTGATAAAAGACTGTACTGTTGCACAGGACTATTGGGAGGTAACCATCAATCAACACTTGTTCAGGATACAGATTTTCCAAGATTTCATAGTTAGCCAGTGTATGTTAGCAATTGATACTATCTCTCAGAGAAATTCAGGGTACAGGGTAGATTTTATTAAGAAGTGGGGAGGCAGATCAAATAAATAGCTAAATAAATAATAAATAAATATAAAGTATGTATGTATAGGTATTACTTACTTTATCCCTGGAAAAGCTGAAAAGCTGTTTTCTTTCAGCAAAGAATTGGGTGGCAATGACACTGGCAGAGTGACCCCACAGGACGCCAACTGGCTTAGAGATGAGGTAGGGATTCCAAAGGCAAACTTTGTTGTTGATGCCAGCTGTTGCTAATCACAATTAAAAAGAAAAAGTGCTCATAATGGCCGGAGTAACTCTCTGCATTGTCTTTCTGAAATAATTTTATCACACATCTATACGTTGTTAAATGCTGTGCGATGAAAACTAATGTAACCCTGTCTTGAAGAAAAAAAATCTGTCATTTTCCTAACTAGACTATGAGTTCAGTTGAATGGAGGAAGTAGCAAGACAGGAGTTGACCTTGGAGCAGGGTGTACATGGGCTAGAAGAGACAACATGGTCCCACTTAGGAATCTTCCACCAGCCTACCCCAAGACGGAGCACAATCTTTCTCCCCAGTGCCAAAGTTTCTTATCCCAGGGCACAGCCTAGAAGTTTAGACAATGATAGAGCTATTTCCGGGGGCAAGTCACAATTCACAACTCATAAGCGAAAGTATTAGAAACAAATTATTTTCACCACCATTTAAATAATCAACCAAACTAACATTACAAATACTTTTTGTCCTGATTTATTGATAGGATAAGGTGCTTTTCATCATGACCTGTTTATATTTAGAGAACAGTTAAAAAGCAAAATTTCAGAGCTGGAAAGATGGCTCAGAGGTTAAGAGCACTGACTCTTCCTGCAGAAGACATGGATTCAAATTCAGCATGCACATGGGGGCTAACGACTATCTGTAACTCCAGTTTCAGGGGATTTGATGCTCTCTCCTGTCCTCCATGGCCACTGCATGACATATGTGCAGTTACATACATACAGGCATAACAATCATACTCATAAAAGTAAATGAAAAAAAATTAAGAATAAAATAAAAAGCAAAAATGTCTACTACTTATTCAGATATGTGAAAAAGTAATGTAAATCTGCTGTTTGGGGGTCTTGAACTGATCATGCAGCTAGGTTTATCCAATCTGTGTTTTCCAACACTGTGGCAAGTACAAAACAATTCCAGTATAAAGGGATTGAATAACTAACCAGCTGGTGAGTTAAATGGGTGATAGCTGAATCCTTGCAAAATAGATTTATCAACCCCTCCAGCTTTTCCTGATAAATCAATAGTATTGTTGAAAGTTTCCATTGCTTCTCCCTGGACCTATATTTAATGCATTTTATTCTGAGATATTTTATTGGGAATTTTAAGCATTTATTCCCTTAGTTAACAACAGCATTCTTTATGTGAATAAGAACTTTTGAATGAGTGTTCATATGGCCCATGCCATAAGCCTTATATGTTCTCTACAGCTAGCCTATTAACTTTCAGTCATGCATCTCATTTTATAATGTATGAGCTTACATGTTTATATTTCGAATTATCACCTTTCAGAATGTATATTTCATTTCATTTCAAATGTTAATGCCTAAAAACATTTGTATTTCTTATACCATTCTCTTTTTTACCAAAACAGTAATATTCAACAAAGTAAAGCCAGAATCACCTACAAATTTTGAAAGCTCATTATAATAGATTCTGAAAGATAATTGAAAATTCTATATTTTCCAGTTCTCTCTCTCTCCACTCTATCTCTCTCATGCCTTTGCTTACATACTCTCTCTCATGTGTGTGTGCATGTGTGTGTGTGTGTGTGTGTTTGCTCACATACTTGCATGTGATGCCTGTGTGGTAGCTGTGAAAGTGATGGATCTGTCTGGATGCAGCATTCAGTAGTGTTAGAGACAGCAGAATACCTGGTGCTGCACAAACCATCTTCTTTCTTTATGTCATCTTCCACCCCTACCAATTTTAATAAAAGAACTCGTCAAAACATTGGGGTGCTTTCTCAAATTTCACCCCAATGTAATTCATACACACTGCACATCATAATGTATCATTATCAAGCATTTTCAGACAATAAAATGTGAGCTGCTCAAGTTGGTCTCCCCAGCAATAAAGCAGCAAGGCAGAGCATTTCTCTGCATACAAATATGCATCCTAGACTATTTATGAGGCCCTCATAGTTATCATGATTTATTTTACATACCAATTAAATTGAGCCGAGAGTGGTAATCAAAGGCATGAATGCCCTGGGCAATGTTGAAAGATGTCATTTTAAGATGCTTTTTTGATTTCTCTCTCCAAGCCAGCACCATAGTATTTGTACTGCTGGTTGTACTGGAAATGAAAGCATCTAAAGATGCATTGTAAGTAACTGAAAAAAAGGGAAAATAATCTTTTATTGTTTTTTCATAAGATATTATGAAACAATATCAGCAAAGAGAACTGTTTAAATATTCAGTGTTAAAATTAAACTCAGACTGTGATGATTCATCCACTCCTTTCCTCCCACCAAAGAATTTACAGCCAGAGGTCACAAAAACTCTCCATTAAGACTTTCCTCCCTCTCTAGGGAAACCTTAAGATATTTTTTACGGAGCACATGGCATTAACTAGCACTCATCACAATAATTGTGGGGATTCTGGAGTCACAACCTGAGTGAAGTGATCAAATCACTTGTTCTCTCTTCTGGACCTAGCAAACAAGAATTGCCAGCCATCTGCTGTTCCCCAGAGTCCCAGCTCAGGTTCAAGCAGTGCTTCCTTTGCATCTAGATCGTATGAGAGTAGAATGGCCCGGATTCAGACCAGGACTCCCAAGCACAGCTAGAGAGTCAGAGCAAGATGGCTCTTCCTCTGTCAGATGTGGGCAAGATCCGACTTCACGAGCAAAGATAATGGGTCTTGAGCCTTTGTCATGATGGCCTTTCACTCCCGCCAGAATCTCAAGCTCCCAAAGATGAGAAATTGCTCTTTGACCAGCTTCAAAGCATACCACCCTCCAGATAGGTGGAGATCCTCCTTTGCATTTTGGTCAAATAATAATTTGTGTCCAAAGTGAAAATATTTCCTCCCTGAACCCAAGATCAAATTTCTGCCTCACACAAAGAAGGATTTTTGAAGAAGAGCTTTTAAATTATTTCTGCTTGCTGCTTATTATACCGACTCGAGTGAGGCAGCCTTCAAGACAATTCACAGTGGATCACAAGCATTCCTGCACATCTAATGAAACTGAGCACTGGTTGCCCTTTATTCCAGTTTATCTTTTTGAAGATATGTGCCTTGGAATGTAGAGATAGTGTCTCCCTTTGGAGCACACGGCAGGCATGACTCTCACGCAGAATAAAAAAGTGCAACTTTTTCTCAAGCAGAAGGAGTCATAAGTCCAATATACTATAAAAGGTTCAGATTCCCTAAATCTGGATGTCTTCTCCTGTAATTTAAAAACATACAAGCGCAAGCATAAATGTGTCTTTGTGGACTTGTGACCGAAGAAACAGAATCAAATGTATCAGACTTAAGCTGTTTGTTATCTTCTGAATAAACACACACACACACACACACACACACACACACCTCTGGCATAGGCATCGATGTCCTCTCAACTGTAAGAGCTTTCTTTTTATTGATTCCCCCAGTGAGTTCTATAACACTGTACTGTTGTGAATAGTAAGATTATTACTGTTTACTAGAATGACATTGGAAAGAGTGACAGCCATCAGGATAGCTCAGCGGGTCAAGGTGCTTGCCTCCAAGGCTGACAACTTGAGTTCAATACCCAAAACCAATACGATGGAAGGAGAGAACTGACCTTCACAAATTGTCCTCTGACCTCCGTACATGGCATGGCATGTATCCTCATACAGAAACAGACATTCACTCACACGCATACGCACAAATTAATGAGCACATTTTTTAAAGGGTATGGTAGCTCAGAGCCCTTACAGGTCTTAACAAGTGTTGTTATAAGTTTGTTTATAGCCTCTCAAATCTGTATGCTGAATAGATAACAGTGGCAAGGAGGAAGGGGGACATTTGAGGGTGATCAGGTGATTATGACCTCAAGGCTTGGATTAGTGCCCTCATAAAAGAGGCCTGCGAGAGAATTTGCTCCTTCTGCCGTGTGATGATGCAGCTGGAAGGCACCATCAATAATTCAAGAATAGGCCCGCACTAGACACCTTACCTGCTGATAATTTAATCTTGACCTTTGCATCTACCAGAACCTTAAAAAATGAATGAATGCTATTTATATGCTTCTCAGCACATTTTCTTAAATAAATATGCATATGCAATGTTCAAAATAATTACTAAAGGCAAGGAAAATCTGAAATTCTAAAAGTACAGATCATTAAAGCTGTTCTTACTAACCTGCTCTGTTGGGCTAATGGCTTTTAAGTGCAACTGGTATTTATTCTTTTAAGATCTGATATTGAGCCGGGCGTGGTGCCACATGCCTTTAATCCCAGCGCTCAGGAAACGGAGGCAGGTGGATCTCTGTGAGTTCAAGGCAAAAAAAATAAATCTGATATTGACATAGATTAGCTTAATTTAATATATTTCATATCTCCCTAGAAAATAAATATCTCATATGACCAATTTATATTTAATGAGACTGAAACTATTCAGTGTCTCAGCTACAGATATCCTTTCTCAAAGGATGCCATCCAGTCTACATACACAATTATTGAGTTTTCACTGCATCCATGTTTTGTGACAGAGATATAGAAAAATTAGATATACTATGCACCTTGTTCATATCAATCTGAGCTTGGCTGGAAAGACATGTGAACCAAAAAATTAGAGAATATTTTGGCACATATTAAATTGCTGCACTGAATGGTACACAATTAAGAACAAGAGCTACAAGAAACACATTAGTGTGGGCCTCAGCATTTTGAAGACACTTAATGAGCATTGATGAAAAGATAAGCCTGGCCTGGTGGTGCATACCTTAAATCCTAGTACACAGGAGGCAGAAGCAGGCAGATCTTTGCGAGTTCAAGACTAGCCTGGTCTTCCAGGACAGCTTGGGCTACAGGGAGACCCTATATCAAAAAAGACAAAAAAAAAAAAAAAAAGAAAGAAAAAAAGAAAAGATAACATTCCATTGATGAGTGGTATGATAAAACTCTTCCTTTGCATTGAAGGAGCAGAAACTCAAATGAGGAACATGTTATGTGCATTCATAGGTAAATATTCATAAGAGAAACTTTAAGAATCACCCAAGAGTGGGACTGAAGAAATGGCTCTGTAGTTAAGACAGCATATTCTATAGAGTAACTAAGTTGGGTTCCCAACACTCATGTTGGATGATTCACAACCACCAGTAACTTCAGCTCCAGGGGATCTGATGCCCTTATCTGGCCTCCATAGGCAACTTCACCCATGTTCACATATACCTATACAGACATGCATGCCTACACACAGTTAACAATAAATAAACAGGGACTGGTGATGGTTCAGCGGTTCAGAGCAGTGCCTGCTCTTGCAGAAGACCCAGTTTCAAATCCCAGCACCCATATGGTGGCTAAGGACCATCCATAACTCCAGTTCCAGGGGATCTAGAGTTATGGATAGTCCTTCTGATGCCCTCTTATGCCATCTGTGGTCATGACACTAATACACACAAAATGAAAATAAATACATTTTTTTAACTAAAAAATTCGCCGGCTGTGGTGGCACACACCTTTAATCCTAGCACTCGGGAGGCAGAGGCAAGCAGATCTTTGTGAGTTCAAGACCAGCCTGGTCTATAGAGTGAGTTCCAGGACAGCTGGGGCTACAGAGAGACCCTGCTCGAAAAGACCAAAAAAAATTTAAATAAATTAAAAATCAAGAAATAAACAAATATAAAGGAATAAATCACCTAAGAGAAGCTAATCAAAGTGCCACACACCTGTAACCCCAGTACTTGGCATCCTGAAATGAGAGAATAGCAAAAGATAAACTCAAAAATGTTGAACCCACAAAGATCCAACCTATTTCTTTATTTTACAGATGAAGGAAAAACCTCACCCACACAAATTCAATGATATTGACAAAGTCAGCAAATAATTATTAAAAATTTGAGCCTTAAGTCCTGAGATTAACACTGGGCTCAGCATACTGTTGCATGGCATGAGGTATTACAAACCCAAGTTCAGGACAGACACTACATTCTGGCAGAGCTGGAATATCAATTTAATGTTCAGAGACTGAGTCCTTGACAGAAGGGCTTCTCTGGAGATTAGTGTGAAAATGCAGTTTCTTGCTGTGCAAGGCTAAGACTGGACATCGTTCACACACTCCTCAGTGCTGTTGCTTGTTATTTCTGAGGATCACATATAAAAGAACAATGTGATGGAGAGCATTCTCTAGAATGAAGAGGTCACTTCATACTCTACAGGACTACTCAACTGTTCTTACATGTGGAGTCCAAATATTCATTTGGAATCTGATGAAAAGTGGAGACTCCACCAGAAAGGTGGGCATGCACACACAATTTTGTATGAAATACTGTTTTAATAACCTCCCCACCACAATCCATAAATGATAGAGGTCAAGAAGTCAAGTGATAAGTCTCTGGCCACAAGGCACTTTCAGATTAGCAAAACAATTCTCTCTGGATTTGCTTTCTCCTGTGGTTCTGTGTTTTTGTTTTGGAAACAGATTTTTTTTCCACATACCCCAGGCTATACTGGAACTCATTATGTGTCCCAGTCTGGCTTCCCATATAAGGCTACCAAGTGCCTGGATTACAAGTATGAACTACCTTATCCAACTTCTTCTGAGTGATCCTAAAAAGTTTCTTTCACTAATAAAGTATTTCTGTTAATGCACAAAATGGGTTCTGCATTTTATTTTTATTTCTTTAATGCAAATGAATTTGACTGGATTTTGACATTGGGAATCTCTTAAGGCCAAAACAGAGTTTCTTCTTGAAAAAAAAGGAAGTCAAAATGCAAAAGAGACTTTGAGAACATAAAGCAGATCAGACAGTCTCTGAGACACAGAATAACTCACTGTGAAGTGTGTCCTGGAACAGAGAAGGGATGCTACTGAACAAACTTGTCCATGTCTCCAGTCTGTTTCCTGCTCATATTCCATGTGATGGAGTGAGAATGTCACTCATAGGCTCCAAGTATTGGATATTTTCCCCCACTCAGTGGTGTTTTTGTTTTGGGAGATCTTAGAAGGTGCAGCCTTGCTGGAGAAAGCACTGTCACTAGAGGGCAGGTTTTGAGCCTTGCCAGATTTCCAGTCCCTCTTAGAGCTTTCTGCTCTGGCACCTCCTGCCACCGTACCTTCCCACCATGATAGCCTCTAATTCCTCTGAACTGTAAGGTAAATAAACGTTTCCTTCTATAAGCTGCATTGGTCAGTGGTTTTAATCAGAGCAGCGGAAGAGTAACCATTGCGCTCTATTATTCGATCCTTGCCCTATATGGA
Source organism: Rhizomys pruinosus (assembly GCA_009823505.1). Lineage (NCBI taxonomy): Eukaryota > Metazoa > Chordata > Mammalia > Rodentia > Spalacidae > Rhizomys > Rhizomys pruinosus. The sequence goes on from VZQC01012107.1 coordinate 2,683,497, forward strand.
TCACTTCCATTATAACAATGAAGAAAATTCACTGAATCCCTTTCATGTACCAAGCAACATGCCTGGAGCTCCCAGCCTATCATAAACATCATTGGGTAAATTAACTGAAGTTTACTAATGAGATAGATGTTCCAAAAGCTAATTTGCCCAAGGTCTTGTGACTAATTACAAACTCAGAGGAGATGGGACCCTGTTTGACTGTGAGTTTTTCTCTTCTTTTCTATCAAGGACTCTTTTTCATTTAGCCACAGTTCCATGTGCGTGCCAGGACCATATTTGAGATTCTTCCTGACTCCAGCTACGTTTCTGTTCCCATGCACTCCCTACCAGAACATAGCCCCACTTCAGCTTCAGTCTTCTGCTCCTGGTCTCCTTATGTTTCTATTGCGTCCCCCTAGGAAACAGATTCCTGTATCTACCTGATTTTCTCCCTCCTTTTCTCTCATCCATTGCATTTTCTTCTTGGTAAAGATTTAAAAAGGGGAGGGTGGAAAGGAAAGGAAGGAAGGAGGGAGAGAGGGAGGGAGGGAGGGAGGGAGGAAAGGAGGGAGGGAGGGAGGGAGGGGAGAGTATGGGAGAGTAAGGAATGGGAGAGGAAGGAGAGGAGGTGAGAGAGGGAGGGCGAGACTCAGACAGTAACCAGTTTCTTTAAGAGTGAATTCATCAAGCTTCATTAGGAAATAATTTGGGGAGGGGCATTTCACCAGTAGCATTACTATGAATTTATTAGACATATCAAAAGTATAAGTTCTCATGGCGTAAGGTCTCATTCAGAGATTCATTGAATATATTTCTTTTTCTTTAAATTTATTTTGTTTATAGGAAATGTTAACAGTTATTATAGCATGACACTTAAAATCAATATTGCAATATCCAAAGTATAAACCATTACATCAAATCCATGGAAATCCCTTAATGTAATTATAATATAATCAAAACAAAATATTTCCATCCAAAAAAATGACTTTGTTGCACATTCCCCTGTTGTATCTAGCTATGGTCATTGGCTTGAAGCTGCATAAGACATACAAGGAAGAGCCTTCTGCTCTAGTGTTCAAATTATTGCTCTGAGAATTGAATGCACAGCTTACCCAGTGGCATTTATAGTTCTTCAGGGTTACATATTGGAGGATCAACAATTCACACCTTGTATTTAAACCAAGATACAGCTTGTTTCTGATTAAATTCTGGAATGCCAGCACTCCTGAGAATGCACATATAAAAGGTGCAACAGGAGTCATTTCCTGAAAATCAAATTATCTGATAAACAAAAATGTTTCCCTCTCTTCTTGAATTGAGGTAAAAAATGATATGCTGCAATAGGAAACTCTGTAAAATATTAAGAAATGAAATGAGATAAGCTGGAAAAATTCATTTGTTTTTAATACTCCCAATGAGTTTGAGAATTAGAAGAAGAAATACTGTTAAATTAATTTTATGTATCATTTTAAGAAGAATAAGAGACAACTTCGTATATTGGTCCAGTAGATGATAAGCTTCAACACTTCCACTTTCTTGTTACACTGTCAGTGGAAAAATGATTTGAATATGAGAAATGGCACCTAAAAATGAAACAATGCTGGGACTGGAGAAATAGCCTAGCGGTTAAGAGCACCGACTGCTCTTGCAGAGAACCCAGGTTCGATCTTCAGCACCCACATGGTGGCTGAGAACCATCTGTAACTCCAATTCCAGGAGAACTCCAGTTCCAGGGGAATCCAAGACCCTCTTCTAACCTCCACGGCATTGCATGACACGGGTGCACAGACTTGCATGCAGACAGTACATTCATATACATACAGAAATAAATAAAATAAAATAAAATAAAAATGAAACAATGCCATTAATTGCACTTAAAGTCGCATAGAATCCACCTTTCTGCAATGGAACAGACCCTGAATTGGGTGGAAAAGTGGATCATTAGTAACTAGGAATTCTTTGCATCTTCAGGCTTTCACTTTATGAATCATCTGTCTAAGCATAACACCATATTCTGGACATTTTAGATTTTCTTTTTACTTGAAGGGGCTTTAAGTTTAATTTCCTATCTTGGAGTTTCATTCCCTAAGCCCACCAAAGAACTCTCTATGTTTACTCTGAGCCACAATCTTGTCAAAAAGGAAAGAATAAGAAATAAAGAGCAATCTCCTCTTTAAATATTAAAATGCATTTAAAAATCTAGACCACTAAGTATATTTAAAAATGAGAATGCAACTAATTTTAGTGATTTCCAGAATGTCAAGTAGAAATGTGGATTCAACTGAAACGCACCCTGATCTACCACGACGCTACAGGAAGATGCAGGAGGAGATCCTATCTTCAGACACAGACCACCAGCTCGCACCTGATTTCTACCACCTTAACCACAGCAAGGTACCTGGCAGGAAAGGTAGTACTGTGCTGCTTGCCTCTTCCTGAAGGACTCATTCAGGTGCTAGGAAGAAAGGCAACACACAAAGAAGGCACTAAGTCTGACTTCCCTTCCAAACATAATTCCTATCAGTTATGAGATCTCCATAAGGAAACAGAACCTGGTCTCTGTATTTTAAATTCTCTGGCACCAGCCTCATTAATTATGGCAACAGTGAGTGATTTATCATTTTTTTTGAAAACGATGTTTATCTTCTAGCTCTGGTAAAGTGGGAGAACACCTTTTGATATGGTGTAGGTTAGTGACTTTTGTTTTAGCAACTTCAGTCTCCACCTTGGATACACCAGGGAAGAATTCTACCACTGAGCTACATCCCCAACACTGGATTCTTTTTTTAGACAATGTCTTGCTTTGTACCTCAGGGTGAACTTGAACGTCTTTCCCTGTAGCCCAGACTAGATGCGAGCTGACAATATTCCTTCGGAAGGTTGAATTTTCTAGGATTACAGGCACGCACCACCTGACCTGCTCGTGCTCACTCTTTAATCACTATCCCCCAGACAGCAGCTTCTGATGATATGCCCTATATAAGAGAACAACTACTATAAAGGAAATTCTCTGAGATGCAAGATATTTATGTCTCACTGTTACTGCCCCAAATCTCAACATTTACTTCTACAATCATTTCAGAATATAATTATTTTTCCATTAAACTATGACAGAGAACCACTCAGACAAGATGAAAACATTGTCTCCTTAAGTGTTTTAAGAAGTCTGAGCCTTATCTCATCTGAAAGCAATATGCTAACACATTTATGTCTGAAACTGGATTTTTCCTTTGGCATTTCAATACAGCAGATATTTTAGCTTTAGTTTTACTAAAAATGTGTTTCCCTGGTTGCTCAAGTGTTTCTTTCTACATTTGTATGATCTCTCCTTACACTAAAGAGAAAACACTCAAAGATATTTCTTAAAGGACTATGGGGATGTCATTCCTATTTCTGGGATACAAAGAATATTGAATTATTGAATTAAAGTAGCCATCATTTGCTTGCCTCTGCAGACTGAGTCTCAGGAAGAAAAGAGCAGAGTCTGTGATCACTGCAAACCCCACTGAGCACATTTGACTCCACCTTCTATTTTCACTTCTTTAATTAAGACTTCCTCTCTTCTCGCACTAGAATAACCAAGCTTCAAACCACAAAAGAAAGTCATATTTAAATCCCTAGTCTCAGCAGCACATGGTGGTATGTGTCTTTAATTCCAGCACTCAGGAGGCAAAGGCAGGCAGATCTGTATGAGATGGAGTCAAGCCTGGTCTGCATAGCAAGTTCCAGGACACCTGGGGCTAAAACCTTGTCTCAAAAAAAGACCAAAAAAAAAAGAAAAAAACTTAGTTTCTGTTGCTAAATCTCAGAGTAAGACCTTTCTCACTAGCCAAGAGTGAACTAATTCCCATGTTTACAGGCAACTGAGTTCTAAACCTGGAAACTAAAGGAAGACAGATTTTATTATATGTATTCGTGTTTATACGTGTATGTGCATGTACACGTGACATAGCAGTGTGTGTGCACATGTGCTACAGAAGTGTGTGCATGTGTGTACATCTGCTGCAGCAGTGTGTGTGCCTCTGTGTGCATACATGTATTTCAGCAGTGTTTGAGCATGCACACATGCTACAGGGAACACTTTTACCTGCTGAGCCATCTCAATTGGCCGGATAGAAAATTCATACAGACACCTCAGCCTCCCATATGCTTTTATTCTCTCCTTTTCAAAGACTCTTTTCTGCATTTTTCTCAATATCTTACCATACACTACAGACCAAGCATAACTTTTCATTTTTTTTTATCCAACCACTTTATTTGTGTGTGTGTGTGTGTTTATCAGTATTTATTTTGAGATATGGAAAGAAGTGTCAAGAAACTATACATTTCAAGTGAATAGATGAATTAAACATAAAATCTGGGGAAATCTCCTGCTGTCTCCTAAGGCCATACCTGACTACATGGACAAGGCTTGTTTGCTATGTTTTTTCCAGCACCATCTCTGTAGCCTCTCTCAAAGATGACCATTTTGTAACATTTGGGAGGTGGCTGTGAGATAGGATTTTGCTAGGTAGCTCAGGCTGGCCTGGAACTTGCTATAATTCTCCCACCCCAGCCTCACAGATTGCTGGGATTTGAGGTGTAAGCCATCACTCCTGGCTAATTACCATATTTCTTAGAAAACATAGACAGGTCTGCCTTTCCCCCAACAAGCATAACTAATTTCTTTAAAAAAAAATTTTTTTATGTTTTCGATGTTTTCTAAGTTAATTTTTATTGAGCGCATTTCATACAACATTTCTGAATCAAATTTAGACTCATTCGCCTATCCATGCCCACCCCTCACATGTAGTCTTGTCTTGCATCTTTGTCTCAGTTTTTTTATAACCTTTTCTATGCACAAGTTTACTGTTTTGTAAACAAGTTGTAAACAAACTCAGTTGTTTGAATAGGTTTTTCTCTCTCTTTTTTCTTCCCTTTAATTTTATATTATTCCAAAATATGCATATATATATACTCCAAACATAAATCAAAATTACAAATTCTGAAAAAAAACTATAGGTTAATTCCAAAACACATTTAGACATTCACATTTTAACAGTAAAGTTGAATGCAGGTAAAAAGAAGTATAACTTTACATTCTTTTTTTTTGGAATATGAATACATATCTTCCATCCATATACGTTAATTACAATGTGTGAATACAAGTGGTAGGGCAACTCTGGAGCCCATTAAGAGATTCACATTATAATAGCACAGTTGCTTTCAGATATAATGAAATATAATAATGAAGATGCTCAGTTTGCCTGCCAACTGGGGATTGGGTGTTAGCATCCAAAAATGAGGGAAACAATTCACCTTTTTAAAAATTTTTTTGTGGACTGTGCTACTTCACTTAGCATAATGGCTTTGAGTTCCATCCATTTACCAGCAAAGTTCATGATGTCATCTTTCTTTACCAATGCATAGAACTCCATTGTGTAGATGTACCACATTTTTGTCATCCAGTCATCAGTTGAGGGGCATTTGGGTTGGTTCCAGCTCTTTGCTATTGCAAAGAGAGCTGCAATATACATAGCTGTGCATGTATCTTTGTGATAGGATGTATCTTGTGGGTATATACCCAGGAGTGGTATGGTTGGGTTAGGTGATAGGCTCATTTTGAGTTTTTTAAGGGTTCTCCACACACTGCTTTCCACAGTGGTTGTACCAGTTTACATTCCCACGAGCAGTGGATGAGTGTTCCCCTTTCCCCACAACCTCTCTAGCATTTGGTGTCTTTTGTTTTCTTGATCTTGGCTAGTCTTACTGGAGTGAGATGATACCTTAGTGTGGTTTTAATTTGTATTTCCTTAATTATTAATGATGTTGAACACTTTTTAAGATGTTTCTCAGCCATCTTTACTTCCTTACTGGTGAAGTCTCTGTTCAGCTCTTTACTCCATCTTTTGAGTAGGTCATTTGTTTTCTTACTTCTTTGTCTTTTAGGTAGTTTATATATTCTGGATATTAATGCTCTGTCAGATATATCAGTGGTGAAGGTTTCCTCCCACTCTGTGGGTTTTCTCTTCACTTCTTTGATGGTTTCTTTAGCTGTATGAAAGCTTTTGAGTTTGATGAGGTCCCACTTGTCATGTGTTGTTCTTTTTTCCTGTGCAGCTGCTGTTTGATTTAGAAAGATTTTTCCTATGCCTATGTCTTGTAGGCTGCTGCCGACTTTTTCTTCTATCACCTTCAGGGTTTCAGGTTTCAGGTTGAGATCTTTGATCTACTTGGAGTTTATTTTTATACATGGTGAGAGGTAGGGGTTTAATTTTGTTCTTCTACAAATGGTGATCCTGTTTTGCCAACACCATTTGCTGAAGATGCTATCTTTCCGCCATTGAGCTTTTTTGGCCCCTTTGTCAAATATGAGGTAGCTGAAGTTATATGAGCTCAAGTTTGGATCTTCAGTTTTGTTCCATTACCACTTTCTTTTAACAATAAATAACACTCTGCTTTTTGTAGGTAGAGGAATTCCATAATGTTAAGCGAGACTTCCTCTTGGTATTGCTCTTTCTTTTAAAATATTCTTCAAGAACTTCAAGACAGTTTAATGTAAGAATTCCTCTGTCATTTTAAATTAAGTCAAGTTCTCACTATAGAGCTCAAGCTAGAAGGGAACTCTCTATACTCCTGCAAGTCTGTTATCATCCTATGTGGCTTCAAAAGTCACATTACAAAATGAATGTTTTCATAGTCAAAACAAAGTCACTAATCTATAGGGAAAAAGTCATTAGGATTCAGTTTAATACTATGTCAACTTAGAAGACTAAAACTCTCATCAGAGAAGGTGCTTCTTGTACCAGATGGTGATTAACATACAGACCCATAAATGGTCAACATGCAAAGAATACAACTTCTGAGTGCTCAGCTCCAAATGAGACACTTACTTATATCACATCCTCTCCTCCCAAGGCTGAGGAATCACTGCAGAAGAGCAGGAGGAAAGACTGTAAGAGCCAGAGCTAGTAGACAACTATAAGAAAACCGTGTTTTCCAGACACAAGAGGGAAGTTTCACATATGAGCCAACAGCACTTGTGACAGCATGCAGGAGACCTGCACAAGCCCAAGCCAGGCCATGTCTAAGCAGGGAGGTGGGAAGTAGGCAAGAAACCCCAGACCTGAGGCACCAAACTACTGGGCATTAAGAGATGGTGAGAGAGGGAGAGTCAGTTTTCTTTAAGAATATGATGCTGAGTAGGTTAACAAGAATGGACTCACACCCAAGACTATTTGAGGAACATAAATTAAATTCCATAGGCATTACAAAATAATGGTAGATGCCTCCACAATTGTGGTATGCACAGGGCTGTAAAGATGGCAAAAAGATGTCCAAGAAAGAACTAAATGATCAACAAATACATATTACCTACTCACTACTTAAAACATTTTCTGTTCTATCCATATTAGAATAATAAGGGACAAACTTAATATGCAAATACACACTATACAAATATCGTAAAAGTGTTTGCAGATATTTGACAAGAGACAATGAAGACATGAACTCTGGGATAAGGAAAACAAACAAGTTCAGCTTCTCAGTCACCTCCAGATTTGTTGGAAGAAATTTCCAAACTCAGGTGCAGAGGAAGCAACCACACAGACTAGCACCTTTCTCACTTGAAGAGATGAAGATTAAAGTTTGCAAAAGGGGAAGAGTTTGGAAAAAACATAAAAACTAAGTCTTAGAAGAAAAGAAGGAGCATAAGAAAGCTTTGAAAAAAAAAAGAAAAGAAAAACTTCCAGGTTTAATTAAAACTGTAGATCCACCTATTCAACCTTTCTCAATGCATTCGGAGCAATACACACAAGAAAATCAACTTATCATATTCAAATTGTTTGAGATAGTGAATAAAAAGGAAATCTTATGAACATTGCACACTGTGTTACAATATGGTTAACACAGAATCGAAGGGCATATTGCCAGCACCAAAATGATATCTTGATTGTCTATTTATGTATAACTGTAACTTGTATGTGAAGTAGTTAGATTTTCTCATAGGGTTAGGTGGTTACTATTGGGGTATGGAAATTGGTGTGATTATTCAACAGTTTGAATAATATCCAAAATCAGGATTTTAAAGAAGACTCCACAAGCAATACCCAAACTGGCAAGCTTGCAAGTTGTGGAATAAAAAGTCGAGTTGAATTGTAGGTACGATAAAAAGAAGGGCGGTGATATGAGCTGGGAAGGTAAGTGAAGTTACCTCAGGAACACGGCTGGAAAGAAGCTTACTTTGTGACAAAGCTTGAAAAATTTCAGAAAAATAGAATGCTCCAGAAGTTGTCAAAGTACAGAAAACGATCTGCATTTTCAGATCACAGATCCTGAGGATTCTTGCTTTTAAAACGACCTTACTTCCTTGCTTTTTATTTCCATTTTCTCATGGCTGAAAAACCTTTTAACTAGGCAGCCTGATTTCAGTTTTTGCCTCTTCCTGCTCATGCTTCGAAGCTCTGCCAGGTAAATCTCTTTTCTGTGTTCCGCCTTCATTTGACTGTCTCCTCAGGACACTGATGCCTCATTACTTTGCTCTGAATCAAATCTGACTTTGGCCTTGTTGCTGGGCCTCCTGACTTTACTGCTTAGGAATTAATATAAGAATGTATATATTATTATATACATTCATTCTGGTCTGTTCTTCATGAGACCTCTATAAGCCACACACACACACACACATATATATATATATATATATATATATATATATATATATATTGCAACCAATTGCTAGTTTACAATGATTTTAGCAGCCTGATTTCCATGTTTGATATTTTAGGTCATAAACACACATCTCCATTCTGACTTCCCACATTCTTGGTCAACAAATGAGAAAACCATAGATCAGAACGGTGTGATGAAGATCACACTTGCCCTGACCTAAAGAGCAACCTGCCTTTAAACAAAGTAAGAGTCAGATGCTGAGGGACAGAGTACTTTTCCAGTTGCATTAGTTTTTGAGAAACTTAAATGAAATTGAGGTAAGGTCTTCAGGGAGGATCCTGAGTAGGAAGATGGTGTTTGGATATCACTCATCTGCCCAAAGAACAATCTGGGTCTTATACCCTTAACTGATTTAGACTCCGCTTTTTCAAAGGTGTCATTCCCCAGGCCACTTCTCCTTATTTGTCTGTGTTACTTTAAGATAATGCATGAACCCAACGACTAAACTCAACTTCAAAATCCCAGTGCAGTATATTTAAAAAATGAATACTCTGTTATTATAATTTTCATTTGTAAGTGAAACATATAACACTTATTTTGGAAGTGGGTTCAAAGGTTCCCTTCAATTCATTTCCAGTATTTTGATCCTTATTTTAGTGTTACCAAAATTTAACACATAATTTTTGGCTTGTCACAGTTAGTAGATGATCAGAAAACATCAACTTTTGCTTTCCCTCAATTAATACCCTGTCAAAATCAAAGGATGGATAAAATGTGCCAATGATATGCTATAATTTATACTGAAGGAAAAATTTCAAATGTGCAGTCCTTCATATAGGGTATGATTTTGGAAGCACATATTAGAGAATTCATTCCAATATCATGAAATCTAAGAGCATAAAACTACCATAAAAATAAGAAAGTCCATTTGACTTAGATATACACATATAAATGTGAATGCATGTGTATTACTGAAGGATGATATATAACAAAAATCTCAGAGCCAGGGAAGGGAAACCTCTTGAGTTGTTAATCGGGGTAGTCCAAGAGACTCCCCAATTAATACATGTTATAGACACAGCACTTGATTGCCTTTCAGAACTTAAAGATAAGACTTTGTTGCTGAAAACACAAAACAATTCAGTTATAGGACTTGGATCAGTTGAGCTGTAACTGACCTAGAAGCTTCCTCCTTGAAAACCAGCTCTTGGAGATCTCCCAAGATCAGCTGAAGTGCAGGAAGGGATGCTAAAAACTCCACCAGAAAACTCCTAGAAATGATTAACAGCTTCAGCAAAGTAGCAGGATACAAAATTAACCTAAAAAAAAAAAATCAATGGCCTTTCTATACACCAACAACAAGCAACTGGAGAAAGAATTCGAGGAGACCTTCCCACTCACGATAGCCTCAAAAACAATAAGATACCTAGGAACAAACCTAACCAAAGACACCAAAGATCTGTACAACAAAAATTTTAAACCCTTAAAGAAAGAAATTGAAGAAGACATCAGAAGATGGAAAAACCTCCCATGTTCATGGATTGGGAAAATTAACATTGTAAAAATGGCCATTCTACCAAAACTCTTGTATAGATTTAATGCAATCCCAATCAAAATCCCTAAGAGTTTCTTCACAGGCTTGGAAAAAAAAGTCCTTAAATTCATTTGGAAAAACAAAAGATCCTGAATAGCCAAAACAACCCTGAGGGAAAAGAGCTACACAGGGGGGATCTCTATACCAGGCTTCAAACTATACTACAGGGTTATATTCATAAAAACAGCCTGGTACTGGCACAAAAACAGACCTGTTGACCAATGGAACAAAACTGAAGATCCAACCTGAGCACATACAATTTCAGCCATCTCATATTTGACAAGGGGGCCAAGAAGCCACAATGGAGAAAAGACAGCATCTTCAGCAAATGGTGTTGGCAAAACTGGATCACCACTTGTAGAAGAATGAAATTAAACCCCTACCTCTCACCCTGTACAAAAGTCAACTCCATGAATTACATGTATTTTCTGTTAAATATGACTGTAGGGAGCACTTGTCTCCCCACAGAAACATTTGTATGTTGCCGCAGAAACAAAGTATCTCTTTGTTGGTTTTTTTTAAAGCTGCTTATTATTCAGGCTTGCAGGTCTTGTCAGAACGGTTTATTCAGGCACATCTTTTCTCTCCCTCCAAGCTTCTCCCTCTAAGCCTCAGGTCTTTCCTGCTAAGCCTTCTCCCTTTTCCAAGCCTTCTCCTTCCTCAGGCAAGCAAGCTTCTCTCCTAAGACTAGAAAGGAGAGAGAGTCTGTGTGTATCTAAAAAGTCCCTCTATTTATCCATCCACCTTCCCAGCCCAGGTTGCGTGGCTGGTCTATTGGTATCATCTGGCCTGATCTTGTATACAGGGTGCACCTGCACAGCTCAAACGGTGAGCGTGGCTTTACTTAGAGGTAGGAGGGAATCAGGTGTTAGTCATAAAACTTTGCTAAAGTCTTGGGTGCCTTCTTAGGACTGTCACCACACCTGCTCTCCACATATGACAGGGTCTTACTGTGGCTTATAACATCTCCTAACCACCCTCCTCCCCCGTCCCTGGTTGTTGGGACCCATGGGCTGCGTGGGTTTGGGCACAACTGCTTGCAAATTGGTTTTACATGAAGGATGCATGTACTCATAAATTATCACTTATTGTCAAAAAATGAAAAAAACTGAGAGAAAGATGCAGGACAGTTATGGCAGAATGCATGATCTGGGATGGGGTGGGGTGGGATGGGGGGAATGGAAAGGGAAAATATGCCTGAAGGCAATAGAAGAAAAAGTGGGCAGCAGACTACAAGACATAGGTGTAGGAAAAGACTTCCTAAATCAGACAGCAGCTGCACAAGAATTAAGGTCGACAATTGACAAATGGGACCTCATTAAACTCAAAAGCTTCTGTACATCAAAAGAAACAATCAAGGAAGTGAAGAGAAATCCCACAGAGTGGGAGGAAACCTTCACCGCAGAAACATCTGACAAAGCATTGATTTCCAGAATATATAAACTACTCAAAAAACAAAGAAGAAAGAAAACAAATGACCCACTCAATAGATGGAGCAAAGAGCTGAACAGAGACTTCACAAGTGAGGAATTAGAGATGGCTGAGAAACATCTTAAGAAGTGTTCAACATCACTAATCATTAAGGAAATGCAAATCAAAACCACTTTAAGATACCATCTTACTCCAACAAGACTGGCTAGGATCAAGAAAACAAATGATACCAAGTGCTGGAGAGGTTGTGGGGAAAGGGGAACACTCATCCACTGCTGGTGAGAATGTAAACTCGTACAGCCACTATGGAAAGCAGTGTGGAGAACCCTTGGAAGACTTAGAATGAACTTACCACCTGACCCAGCCATACCACTCCTGAGCATGTACCCACAAGACTCATCCCACCACAGAGATACATGCAGGGCCATGTTTATTTCAGCTCTCTTCACAATAGCAAGGAGCTGGAACCAACCTAAATGCCCCTCAACTGACGAGTGGATAGAGAAAATGTGGTACATCTACACAATAGAGTTCTATGCAGCAGCAGTAAAGAAAGACAACATCATGAGCTTTGCAGGAAAATGGCTGGAGCTAGAGGACATCATGCTGAGTGAAGTAACACAGTCCCAGAAAAACAAACAACGAATGGTATCCCTCATCTGTGGATGCTAGTGCCAATTACCTAGTTGCAAGTATTTCTTCTGCAGGGCCCCTTGAGCTTTTGTCCAAGCAGTTGGGGAGTGATGCATATTGGAAACAACAACAAAAACAAAAACAATAACAACAACAGAAAGGACTTCGTCAAAGAAGTGACTGAAACAGTGAACTTCTGCTCAAAATAGTCAACTTCCACATGGAGAATATCGAGAAAGACTGAGAAAGGGATGAAAAGCATGTTTGGCAGAATGCATGAGCTCTGGTGGGGTGGGGATATAGGGTGGGGGACAAGGGTGTAGATTTAATAATCTTGTACAAAATGTATATATAAAAAAATAAATAATGTCACCAAAAAGAAAAGAAAAGAAAAGAAAATCAGCTCTTATACTACCAGAAGATACTATGCAAGCTGCCAAGGGAGAAAACCAATCAATGGTCCTACCCAAGTGTAAAGCCTAAAACCACAACAAGTGAGTGGTCCAGAAAGCTATAGTGATACAGTAGTGTCATTTTATCTTGGAGATAAAGAACAGCTGTTTAATTGGACCTCAGACACACTCAGTAGGAGGGAAATCGTGTATGGTACTATCAATATAGCCAAGGATATGTGGCTGAAGAGGTCCTGGAGTTTCGAGAAGAACCTACGCCTGCCACTTTCCTAAACCAATGTAATTTCTTTCTCTATTTTAATATGTATCTTTATATTTACTGACAATGAACCTCTCATCACTCATCAAAGAAAGCTTTGTGCAACAGATGGAGACTATTACAAAGTTCCACAACTGGTCAAGTGCAGGAAATAAGTAACTGAGATGTTTAGATCTAAGCGAGATCTATCTATCTATCTATCTATCTATCTATCTATCTATCTATCTATCTATCTATCTATATCTGTACACCCAAGGCTCAGGGGACAACCAGGAAGAGGGGGCAGAAAGATTGTAAGAGCCATATGGACAAGACACTTGATGCTAATTGATGCATCTGGACATGATTAGGGAAGCTGCTCCAATGAAAATTTCGGTGTGGTACTCTAACAGGATCTACATAATGACAAAACCTATTAACAAGTTAAGTTGGGTGGGGGAAGGTTCATGGAATCCCAATACAAGATGAAGCACTACAGACAGTCAATGGATGTTGAGGGAGGGAGAATCCATTTCCTCCAGTGACAAGCTCCACAGGAAGTTATCTAATCTCAAGCGGGCAGCCCTAACTCAGGTTCACAGGAGCACCACTAAATGGAATCAGTACATCATATATATATATATATATATATATATATATAGATATGAGTGACACGTTGTATGTAGCAGTAATGAAAGGGAAAAGAAATTGAGAGGAAAGCGGGAGTGTGAAGTGAGTGAAATGAGAAGAGGTGAAATTTACTCACATGTGTACATACCAATTACTCATGATTGTACACGTACATTCTCATTTATGGGCAACATGATACTCATGTGTGCACATGCAGCACACATGGAAATTCAAAATAAACAATAACATAATATAATTCAAAATAGAAAAAAAAAAAAAAAATACCATAAAAAACCTAATTTATTAAAAAAAAAAAAAAAAAAATTTTTTTTTTAATTTAGTTTTTTTCTGTGTGTATGGTCGTACTGTCTTACTTTGTAGGTTGGTGCACCTGTGTCCTGCCCGCCGAGGAGGTCAGAAGAGAGGCGTCAGATTCCGCCCCTGGAACGCTGGAGTTTTAAAGATTGGTTTTATCCCATATGGTGGGCTGCTGGGAATCGAATAACCCGTGGGCGTTGTTCCTGCAGGTAAGAGTCGGCGCTCTTTAACCCTGAGCCACCTCTTCCAGCCCACAGATTTCTAATATTCGTTTGCATTTTGGTGACATTGCATTAATGTAGCATTTTTTATTTAAAGATACTTATTGTAATTTTGCATGTGTATGAATGTACTGTCTGCATGTAGGCTTGTTTGCACCCTTGTCATGCCATCATGCCGTCAGCCCAGAAGGATCAGAGGATTGTTTCAGATTGCCCTGGAACTTGGGAGTTTCTCCCTGGAATTGGAAGTTCACAAACAGTTCTCAGTCGTACCATTGTTGGTGGCTGGGGAATCGAACCCCGGGTCATCTGCAGGAGCCGTCGGTTGCTCTTATTGCTAGGCCATCTCTCCAGCCCTACTGTAGCAATTTAGTCATGAGACAATTGCCATGAGAACCAAGGTATTAGTACAGATATTGTACACCTAGCTACTGCATCATTGGATATGAATTTCCTAAAGCTAAAATACATTATGAAACTAACTCCATTAAAAATAGTTTTAAGAAATGTTATGGTGTTCTGTAGATTTCTGATCTATAAAATAATCCTATCACAAATAGTTGCTGCTTGAGCACTCTAGATGAGAAGAAGTGGAAAAGAATGGAGTGGGAAGGAGGAAAGGAGGGAGGGAGGGGAGAGAGAGAGGAATATTATATGATCTTATAATATTATATATATATTAGAGAGAGAGAGCAAAGATAGAACGAGGGGGTATATATATAACATGGGGGCCGAGCTAGAAGAAAAATACATTCAAGAGTATCCTGAGGTACATACCAAGACCTTCAAAAGAAAGAAGAAAATTAAGATAAAAACGAAGAAATCAATGTGTATAAAGTGACTTGCCTGATAAAAATATTTTTATTTATTACTAATTTTTATTTTGCATGTATGAGTTTATTGTCTGTATGAGTTTAAGTGCATCTGTGCCATGAAATTCCCACATTGATCAGAAGAGGGCATTAGATCCCCTGGAACTGGAGTTACATATGGTTGTTAGCCACCACGTGGGTCCTAGGAACTGAACTTGGCTCCTTTGCAAAACCAGCCAGTGATCTAAACCACTGAGCCATGTCTCTAGCCCCACAAAAATATTTTAATTAAAACATTAAAAACAGATGTATAGAAAATAATAAAATTAATTATTTAAAATATTTAAAAGTCAGTAAAATTAATGATAAAAAAGAAAGGAAAAAAATGAAAATTCCATTTTGAAGACAGCCGAACTAATGTACTTCCAGCAAGACAAAGGAGTAATTTTGAGAGAATTTGTTAATTTCTTTTATTAAGCAACATGTGACTAAGCAGTGCTGGTTAGATAAGAATGGGCTTGAAGCTGGAAGATTCTATGATCATTTTATTCCTTCTCTTGATCAGTCACCTGAATTAAGTGAATGAAGCATATGAAAACAAAGAAGTCATTCATTCGATACCTTGAGAGAACCAATTATTGTTTTCTAAACTTAAACATTCTGTGTGAATCATTGGCATCAAAGAATATAAATGCAGAAGTCAAATGTGAATGTTCAAATTCAGTACCTTGCCTCACCCAGTCTCCACGGTGAAGCGTGTGCTCTAATACATGACAACATTTGTGACCTCCAGAGAGCAGCTCAGCCCAGTCAATGGCCGTGGTGGCTTCTTCATCATCACATGTACTAGCAGGTCGTTCAAAAAGGGAAATCAAAGCTGCTGTGAAAACAATTGCTTGAACCTTGAGTCAGTGAAAGGAAGCAAACATAGGCAGGATGAGTGCTTATAAGAGCTCTGTCTGAGTCCTTCAAGATTAAGAAGGAGGGGCTGGAGAGATACCTAAGTGTAGCACTAGCTGCTCTTCCAGAGGACATGGGTTTGGTTCCCTGTACCCAAATTGGCAGTTCCAGGGGACCCAAAGTCCTCTGTGGACATTGTTCTATGGACACTGCTCAACTTGGGTGCACTTACATTCATTCATGCCGACAAAACACTAATACATATAAAATAAAAATAAAAATATTCAAAGGAAAGTTTTAAAATATTAAAAAGGAATGAGCCAGGCATCAACGTTGGCATATACCTTTAATCCCAGCACCCAGGAGATGGACATACACATATTTCTATGCATTTAAGGCCATCCTATCTACATAGCAAGATCCAGGCCAGCAAGGGATACATAGTGAGACCTCATATCAAAAATAAACAAGGGGCTGGAGAGATAGCCTAGCGGTTAAGAGCACCGACGCTCTTGCAGAGGACCCGGGTTCGATCCCCAGCAATAACATGGCGGCTAAGAACCGTCTGTAACTCCAATTCCAGGAGAACTCCAGTTCCAGGGGAATCTGAGACCCTCTTCTGACCTCCGCGGCATTGCACGACACGGGTGCACAGACCTGCATGCAGACAGTACATTCATACACATACAAAAAAAAAAATAAATAAAAAAAATAAACAAATAAAAAAGGAATAGATAATGAATTGGGGAGAATTTCTCCAGGGTTACTGTTTAAATAATGGAAACAATAGTAGTAATAAGAGCCACTACACAATTGGCACACCAGTTACCTAGTACAATTTATCATTCTAAGATCAACTTGGTGTTGAAAACAGTAATAATGGAAACCTTTCAGGATCATGAAAGAAAATTGATGGTTCAAGACTCTTCAGTCTCTGACATGCTCCAATGTCATTGAGAAAGTAATGATTTTTCTCATGTGAGACACAATTGGATAGGAAGAGAAATGGCTGTATCCAATGTCAAAGCAGCTGTTATGTGATACAGGAAACAAACTCTCCTGCTTGGTAGTGAGCATCCCAAAGCCACGTGAAGGAAAATCAGAACAATTAATGTGAAAGACTCATGGGAAATAAGCTCAAATATTTAATGTTAAACATTTATTAATACTGGGACCTAATGGATTAAGCATTTTATAATCTAAAGTCAATAAGACTTTTTATGAGTAAAATGTGATTACACATTTACAATGAAGCTTTAAGGTTTATAAATAAAAGGAGGAATTGTGGTGCCCCCCATCTCTCCAGTGTCCCCTGTGTTTAGCCTTATAATCTATGGTGTAGGAGGATATGTTTCTGGCACATTATTGTCTTTTTTGAGCTTTATAACGATGATTAAATTCATAGTGTTCAATACGGTCTTTCCCTCACTTACCTTTCCAGTAATATCCCCAAATGAAAGAATTGATTCTTTGGCATCGAGAGGGTCATACCAATAGTCCATACAGATTGGTGTTCCTTTCAGGCCTTGAAGTTTGTATTGACAATGTAATTCTTCTTTGGACAACAGATCATAGAAACAAATCTCTTTGGTTGTAAAAGCCACTGCTATCTAAAGTAGGCAAGTAGAAAATGAAAGGGTATTTATGATGGATTTAGTGAAATCAACAAACAAAGCAGGTATGCAAATCTAATTTCCAAATCAGACATCTCAGGCCTTCTTTTCCTGCTTCACCCCTACCATCATCCTCCAGCTCTGGGAATGTCAACAACTAATCACATAAGAATAGAAAAAGACAGGGAGAGAAAACCCGGAAGTAGTGGGCCATACTTATATCTGCATTCAAGAGGGTAAGCCAGGAGGCTGCCATGAGTTAGAGGCCAGACTGTGATACTTAGTGAGTTCCAAGCCAGCCTGAGCTACATCGTGAAATCTTGTCTCAGGAAAAAAGAAAAAAAAAAAAAAACTTGATACAGAGATCTATAATATACTAGTAACTTTACTATGGTTTTTGAAGCAAGCGTCACTCTTGGAATACCATTGCTGGGGAGGCCGAGATAAAAGGATCTCTGAAGAGTGGTGCTTGAGATTGTCCTCTGGTCTATACATAAACATGCACATGCATGCACTCATACACACCCAAACATCTGCACATATATAAACATGAACACACACACAAACATATACACACATACCACACAGGAGCCAGACCACTATCTTTTATGTATACCTATGTAAAATACTAATAAGAAGTCTCTAGTAACATATAAAGAAACTTAAAAGAATACACATTATGACCAAGTGATATTTATCTCGGTAATGATAAAAATGATTCAACTTACAAAAATCAACCAATGATATATACTATATTTATTTATAAACCATAATACTCTTCCTATCGTATCAGGGAACACAAAATCTTTTGGTAAAATCCAACAAATTTTCATAATAATAAATTTCCACAAACCAGGAATATAAAGAAACTCTCAGATAAAGTGAATGTGCAAGTTCAAAACAGAACAAAACAAAACACCTCTACAGCTGTTGTCACTCTTAGTAATAGAAAATTCACTGCAACATCCCTGAGCTTGGAAGTAAGATGAGGATTTTCACCCTCACCACTTCTATTCAGCACAGTAGCAGAATCTCTTGCCATGAAAATTATTATGCAATAAAAATAAATAAGAAGTATCCAGATTGGAAAGCAAAAAGCTAAATTTTCTCTATTGTTAGAAGATATGACCGTATATACAGAAAATCCTAAGCAGCCACAAAAATATAAAAAATAAATAAGCTTAGCACAACATATTACTTTTATCAGTCTGTTGTATTTTCAGACAATGAAAAACCTAAAACTATAATTACCAAAGGCAGAAAAAGGAAAATACAAACAATTCTGCATGCAATATTTGTGAAATATCCATCTTTATCTATATACCTAGAATATACAAAGAACTCTAGAAATCAAATAACAATAATGTACAATGTATAAAATACAACAAAAGTGGGCAAAACATTTGAACAGAGACATCACCAAGGAAGACAGATAAATGTCACAAATCAACAGATGAAAATATGTTGAACCTTATTAGCTATTAAGTTATATACTTAAAGCCACAAAGATGCTCAAACAAAATTTTTAAGTGGCTAAAATTAAGAGAAAGTAATATCTGATCATATCAAGTGTTGGGGTGTAAATGCTATATCCACATGATAAAATACCATGCAGCAATAAAAAGTAAACTACTAAGACACCTAACGACATGATGGATTGCAAAATAATAATGACAGTCATTAAAATCCAGACAGCATAATGCTAAATATATGTCCCTAGATATGCAAACCAACATATAGTGACAGCACATCAGTGCTCATTAGACAGTAAAGGATTGAGGAGGAAGAGCTACAAAGATCTTAAAGAAATGTTTGCAAATGATGAAAATATTCAGTATTTTTGTCATACTTTTGACTCTTCTCAATTGTATGGAGGGACTTTAGGATGGATGTAGATAGAGGAAGAGGTGTAAATATGATCAAGATATAAGAAATTTGCAACAGCTGGGCGTTCTGGTGCATGCCTTTAATCCTAACACTCAGAAGGCAGAGACAGTTGGATCTCTGTGAGTTCAAGGCCAGCCTGGTCTACAGAGTGAGCTCCAGGCCAGCTGGGACTTAAAGGGAGACCCTGCCTCAAAAAAAAAAAAAAAAAAAAGAAATTTGCAACAAATTAAAAAAGATATATCACTTGGCAAATGTTAACTATGTATAATGTGTTGTGTGTTATTATATTTCAGTTTTTTAAGAGGCAATGTTCTTTAGTAATCTGTGTACAGTAAGTACGATTAATAAGGTTTGGCTATCAATCCTAAAAATTTAACATTACAAAACAAATATCTCATATTATCATAAGAGAATGCTACAAGTAAATATAAACATAATTGGAACAAGAACTATCTTTTAGTTGTTTTGAGCCCTAGCACCATTAAGAAACTGCTGGGCAGTTAGAATCTGTAGTTAGAAGTAAAGAATAGAGCAGTCTATAAAGACTGGCTGCTTCGGTTTACAAATCTTGGAAACACTAACAATATCCTGTGTGACCAGAGACAATTATACAACTTATTTCTGAGTCTCTGATACTTAAGGTGGGAATAAATTGTGTTTCATGGTTATCTTGAGGGAATTGGAGCAGAACCCTGTAGACAGGAGCTAAAGCATGGACCATGGACAAAAGCCTCTTCTGGCCTGTGCTCAGCCTCCTTTCTTATGCAGCCCAGGACCACCTTCTGAGGGGAGGACCACTCACAGTGGGCTGGGCCCTCCCACATCATTCAACAATAAGAAAATGCCTCCCAGATATACCCACTGGCCAATCCAACATAGGAAATCCTGCAGCTGAGGTTCCCTCTTCCCACGTGATCCAGGTTGACAACTGAAGCCAACCAGGGCACCCAGTCATTACTTTAAAAAGTTGTAAATGACAATGAAGAATTGGATATCAAGTTCTTTGTTTGCCTAGCCTTTTTTAAGTAATTTGTAAGATATGCAAACAAATAATTACAAGGGAACATTTTTTAATAGAGGTACCCCAGACTATACATAGTGACAAAATGGTGAAATTATGATATCATTTTATAATCCCTAATAAGTAAATAGACCTAAAAATAATGGGCAATAACTGCTAACATCTCATAACAAAATAAAATCAGGTACTTGGTATTCTTGATAGAAGAAAATGTGATCGCCTAGTCCAAATAAACAAACAGACCTGAAACTGCCCTAGACCTTACCCTTAACTACCAACTCATTGGACATAAATGCAACTGGCAGATAAAACAAGCCACATTCATACAATATGCAACATCCAAACACAGGAAATTCACAAAGACAAGAACCAAGGCTCTTTGACAAAAATATTAATTCCCACAGCCAGAAAAAAAAAAAAAAAGCCAAGAAAAATAAGAGAAAGACAAGACTTACAGATCAAACAAGGCCTAGTAAGGGTGGGGTACAGCGAAAGAGCACCTGCTTAGTATGAGTAAGGCCATGGGTTCAATTGCTAGCACCACAAAATAAAATAAAAACAAACAAATAAACAAAATTACTGGCTCAGAGTGTAAAAGTACTGACTCCTCTTGCAGAAGACCCAGGTTCGAATCCCAGCACCTACATGTTTGTTAACAACCATCTGTATGCACTTCCAGGGGATCCAACCCCTCCTTCTGACCTCCTCAGGCATCGCATGACATGGGTGCCCTTTCATAGATGCAGACCCATAAAAGAAAAAGAAAAAACAATGTGTGGATGGCCAGTGAGTTGTTATTTAAAAAAAAAAAAATTCTTAGCCAAGCATGGTGGCACACACCTTTAATCCCAGCACTTGGGAGGCAGAGGCAGGCAAATCTCTGTGAGTTCAAGGCCAGCCTGGTCTACAGAGTGAGCTCCAAGCTAGCTGGGACTAAAAGGGAGACCCTGTCCCAAAAATACCAAAAAAAATTTTTTTTAACTTTAAGACAATCAAGTTAGCATGTCCATGACTAGATATTTAATGATACTGAGGAATTACTATTATTGAAAGCAAAAATAATAATATCATTTTTGGTTATGCTAAAATATATCTTTTAGAATGCAGAAAGAGGATATGTAGGCATATTTTAGAGCAATATAAATTTAGAAAGGAAAAATATGAATCCTGAAATATAATATGGAAATGACAGTTTGTGTACAAATGATATAATTTTAGTATAGGTGTGAAGTGTATATATATGCATATGTTGAAGCCGTACAGATTGGAGGGAACAACAGCAAAGGAACAGGGACAGGGAACTGACTGAAACAATAAAGTTCCCCCAAGGACAGTAATCCTCTGCTTTGAAAAAACTGAAAAGAATCAGAAAAAGACACAGGGCAGGGATGGCAGGGTGCATGAACTCGGGTGGGGTGGGGGGCATGGAAGACAAAATGAGTCTAGATTGGACTGAGAAACAATGTACGAAATGCACATAACTTCAATAAAAAATGTTTAAAAAGAATGCAGAAATATTTACAAATCAAATGATGCAGTGTTTTTCATTTTAATGGAAAAACATAGAGGAAACAAGTTCAACTGTGAATGGAAAATAATCACTAGGTAGATCCATGGTTTACCAGTTAGCTGATACTAATACTATATTCTCTCTGCTCAGGTGTGCGCTTGAAAGTGCTCATAGAAACTAACTAAATGGGAAAAAAAAAAAGCCCCAGGCATGGTGGTGCATGCCTATAGTCCCAGCACTTTGGAGGCAAAGGCAGGCGGATCTCTGTGAGTCATTTGTTTAATATAACACATGAAACTAGAGATTGTTAAAGCTCCAAACCCTTCTGCAGTTATTTTCATCATAATTTGTTATCATGGTCATGAGTACAGTTAGCAGAACATATCTGGACTAAATGGGCTCTCTCTATGAGAGCTAAGACCTGAATAGTGCAATGGTCAAAATCAGATAAGTAGTTCCTGTTAAATGCTTTAAACTTTTCCAGGCTTTCTAATAGCCTGACCACTCTGGTATGGACCCATGATCCTGCTGTAAGTTACAAGGAACAAAGGTCTTAGCTGACAGTGCAGTATGGCTCCATTTGGGAAAAAGCCAAGAATGGGGGGTCATTATCAGTGACGGGGTTTAAGGTACCCACTTGAGTGAGAAAGCAATTAGCTCCTTTGACTCTTCTCATATTCCCCGAGGTAAGACAAGAAGCACCAAGAGATGAATGCAGAGCTCTGTCAATGTAGGTGCTGATCTTGATATTAATCAGGAGTTCTTTCCCATCATTTTTCTCCTCTTTTTGTCACAAGCTATAAGTATTTTTATAAGGATTACATACCTTGTTTACATTTTCCAGAGAAACCAGACTGGTTACCCACAGGTGCTTGAGCTTGGTGGCATCTGAAGTGATGGGACGTGCTTCTTGCAACTTTAAATTTTCTCCCCAGATTCCTAGCAGGCCTTCTTTACTGATGGTCAGGTAACGACTTGAATTTTTTAAGAAAACTACTTTCTGAATGGTGTCCTTGTGTTTAACTGGTAGGAATTCAAGATCCTTCCACTGGGGAACCTCCAATGTCTTTGTTCGTTCCTCTCTTTCATAAAGGGATAACAATATAAATGAAGTCAGCTTGTCCCAATCAATGAAGCCATCGTGGACCACATCCACCTTGTCAAAGAGCTCCCCATATTCTTCCTTTGCCCCCCAACCTACAGTCTCTGTCATCCTCTGCATGAATTCTTCTCTGGACATGCAAATGGTTTGCCTTGGCTCTGGGGACTAGAAATGGGAATAAAGAAATAAGACAGTAGGGAGATCATCACAGAGAAATGAACACTGAGCTGCTTCCTGATCGTATTTATCAGCAGTTTTTGCAGGATGAGGAGAATGTCTTTTACTTTAAGGTAATACACTCACATGAAATTGTGCTGACAGACAAATCATTTAGAGAGCTAGAAGCTGCATCCTCAGTTACAAAAGTCCTTAAACCTGGAACTGCAAAGCAGGAGAGTTAAAGAATATGCGCNAGGAACAGGGACAGGGAACTGACTGAAACAATAAAGTTCCCCCAAGGACAGTAATCCTCTGCTTTGAAAAAACTGAAAAGAATCAGAAAAAGACACAGGGCAGGGATGGCAGGGTGCATGAACTCGGGTGGGGTGGGGGGCATGGAAGACAAAATGAGTCTAGATTGGACTGAGAAACAATGTACGAAATGCACATAACTTCAATAAAAAATGTTTAAAAAGAATGCAGAAATATTTACAAATCAAATGATGCAGTGTTTTTCATTTTAATGGAAAAACATAGAGGAAACAAGTTCAACTGTGAATGGAAAATAATCACTAGGTAGATCCATGGTTTACCAGTTAGCTGATACTAATACTATATTCTCTCTGCTCAGGTGTGCGCTTGAAAGTGCTCATAGAAACTAACTAAATGGGAAAAAAAAAAAGCCCCAGGCATGGTGGTGCATGCCTATAGTCCCAGCACTTTGGAGGCAAAGGCAGGCGGATCTCTGTGAGTCATTTGTTTAATATAACACATGAAACTAGAGATTGTTAAAGCTCCAAACCCTTCTGCAGTTATTTTCATCATAATTTGTTATCATGGTCATGAGTACAGTTAGCAGAACATATCTGGACTAAATGGGCTCTCTCTATGAGAGCTAAGACCTGAATAGTGCAATGGTCAAAATCAGATAAGTAGTTCCTGTTAAATGCTTTAAACTTTTCCAGGCTTTCTAATAGCCTGACCACTCTGGTATGGACCCATGATCCTGCTGTAAGTTACAAGGAACAAAGGTCTTAGCTGACAGTGCAGTATGGCTCCATTTGGGAAAAAGCCAAGAATGGGGGGTCATTATCAGTGACGGGGTTTAAGGTACCCACTTGAGTGAGAAAGCAATTAGCTCCTTTGACTCTTCTCATATTCCCCCAGGTAAGACAAGAAGCACCAAGAGATGAATGCAGAGCTCTGTCAATGTAGGTGCTGATCTTGATATTAATCAGGAGTTCTTTCCCATCATTTTTCTCCTCTTTTTGTCACAAGCTATAAGTATTTTTATAAGGATTACATACCTTGTTTACATTTTCCAGAGAAACCAGACTGGTTACCCACAGGTGCTTGAGCTTGGTGGCATCTGAAGTGATGGGACGTGCTTCTTGCAACTTTAAATTTTCTCCCCAGATTCCTAGCAGGCCTTCTTTACTGATGGTCAGGTAACGACTTGAATTTTTTAAGAAAACTACTTTCTGAATGGTGTCCTTGTGTTTAACTGGTAGGAATTCAAGATCCTTCCACTGGGGAACCTCCAATGTCTTTGTTCGTTCCTCTCTTTCATAAAGGGATAACAATATAAATGAAGTCAGCTTGTCCCAATCAATGAAGCCATCGTGGACCACATCCACCTTGTCAAAGAGCTCCCCATATTCTTCCTTTGCCCCCCAACCTACAGTCTCTGTCATCCTCTGCATGAATTCTTCTCTGGACATGCAAATGGTTTGCCTTGGCTCTGGGGACTAGAAATGGGAATAAAGAAATAAGACAGTAGGGAGATCATCACAGAGAAATGAACACTGAGCTGCTTCCTGATCGTATTTATCAGCAGTTTTTGCAGGATGAGGAGAATGTCTTTTACTTTAAGGTAATACACTCACATGAAATTGTGCTGACAGACAAATCATTTAGAGAGCTAGAAGCTGCATCCTCAGTTACAAAAGTCCTTAAACCTGGAACTGCAAAGCAGGAGAGTTAAAGAATATGCACTATGGGGCTGGAGAGACGCCCCAGCGGTTAAGAGCGCCGACAGCTCTTGCAGAGGACCCGGGTTCAATCCCCGGCACCCAACATGGTGGCTGAGAAACGTCTGAAACTCCAATTCCAGGAGAACTCCAGTTCCAGGGGAATCCGACACCCTCTTCTAACCTCCACAGCATTGCACAACACGGGTGCACAAACCTACATGCAGACAGTACATTGATACACATATAGAAATAAATAAAATTTTTTAAAAATTCAAAAAAAATTAAAAAAAAAAGAATATGCACTGATGAAAGCAGAGGTTGGAGGGAGATTGGGCTTCTATGCAAGAAGCTGGCCAAAGCAAAGAAAGAATTCTTTCCCGGAGCACCCAGAAGGAAAGCAATCCCGACTTTGTTAGTTCAGTATGATCCGTTTTGTACTTCTGACCTCCAGACTATAAATCAATGAAATGGTTTGTGTAAGCCTCTAAGTTTGTGGTAATTTTTTATAGCAGCAAAAAGGACTCAATATAGCAGTTTATAGAAAATGGGTTAATCCCTGAAAGGGCTAGGGGAGTCAGTAAAATTGCAGCATAATGAAATTTTAATTTGAAAGCAAGAAATCCACTTCTGTAATTAAACCATTACAAAAGACAGTGAAACTACACACTGCTGATTTTTGGTTTTCATGGTTGTGCTCCATAAATAATCCACAAATGCTAAATTAACATATACTAAACCATTGCTCAGACAGGAAACACAAGGTCAAGTTTCTGCAAACACCTAGTCACCCCATTCTCATAAACTGCTAATTATGTAATTTAATGAATATTTCTGTTGCAGGATACCTTATTTAATATTATTGCTGATTCTTCAGAACTGAATTCATGACCAACAGCAGTATAACTCAGGCCTAAATGAAGATAGCACATGCATTTTCTTGGTAAGGCATTTCAGGACCTTCTTGAGATTTAGAACACAGCAACACTTCATCACTACACTTAGGAAACATTTTATTTTTATTTATTTATTTTTTTTATTTATTTCGGTATGTGTATGAATGTACTGTCTGCGTGCAGGTGTGTGCACCCGTGTCGTGCAATGCCGCGGAGGTCAGAAGAGGGTCTCGGATTCCCCTGGAACTGGAGTTCTCCTGGAATTGGAGTTTCAGACGGTTCTCGGCCGCCATGTGGGTGCTGGGGATCGAACCCGGGTCCTCTGCAAGAGCGGTCGGCGCTCTTAACCGCTAGGCCATCTCTCCAGCCCCTTAGGAAACATTTTAAAGAGAAATCACCAACAGAAGAAAGAAAGAAGGAAGGAAAATGGGGGGGGGGAGGAAAGGAAGGAGAGAAAGAGGGAAGAAGGAAGGGAGAGTAAGAGAGGGTTGGGAGGGAAAGAAAAAGGAAAGTGTAGAAACCATGAAGAAAACAACACTTACTTGAATTATAGGATAAGAGCTGCAACAAGAAAGCAGAATGTCACCCTGCTTGTGAGTTTAGGAGACTACTGTCTACATGCCTGTGAAGGACCATGGTAGTACTGTGAGTGGTGATTTAAGGTTTACAAAGAAATTTGGAGAAGTTGGCATTTTCACAATTGCCATGTGCTTCAAATAAGGTTATAGTTTAATATCAAGAGTGAGATTTGTAATGAAGAAATCAACTTCCCTTATGTAGAAACCAAAGGGTAAGAATATACTGAGTGTAGGAGATACCATATTAAGAGCTGGTCAAGCAAAGGTAATTTTTGTTTGTTTGGAATTTTCTTATATCTTCATATATATGTGCCAGGCAAATTTGTTTTCATTCATTCACCTCCCTTGTGTACATTTGATCAGTATGTAAGCCGCCTCATTGCTTGGCCTTAATTAAGCCATTTTGTAAAAAGGGGCTTAGCAATATCAGTCACAATAGCATGGTTATGAAGATGAACTGAGGTATCATTGGACAATAACTGAAAACAATAATCGGATAGTTAATAGAGATAACTTCAGTCTAATTAAATTAGTTGAATTAGCTTGCTGAAAAATAGCACTGAGTGCTTTGACAGTCAGAACCCATCAATCTTATTTTGACATAATTATTTTCCCTTGAAAGTTTTGATGGAAATGTTTCAATGGCTTTGATTTTTGTATAGACCAAGATACCTGAGTCTGAGTGCACTCCATCTGAGAAAAAGTTGAGAGCTTGTTTTGAAAATTAAGTCAGCAGAGATCATTATTTTAAAGTGCCAGTGAGTGTTATGGATCTCATAACTATACTTCCAGCACATTGATAAAACAGCATTTTAAAGCAGAATCTCCGTGTGTTTTCTATGAGCTAGTAATTTTTTGCATTGCTAAGAACAGGAAATTGTTTTAACAAATATAGAAACTATTTCTTTTGTACATTTGAGATTGTGGAATTGCAAATATAGCCTAAATAACAAATTATCTTCTCCTGAGTAACATAAGAAGCTAGCTGCATGCTTTTCTGTTTGTTGATAATGCCACCATGCATTCAGGGAAGGAATGAAAAATACTCTTGTCTTTTTGGTTGTGAACCTGAGCCTTTAATGGCTGTGCCAGAATGTATTCATATTTTAGAGCAATATAAAATTAAAGGAGGAAAATGTGAATACCTAAACATTAAAAAAAGACGGAGTGAAAGATGCAAGACATTTATTGCAGAATGCATGATCTGGGGTGGGGTGGGGGGAAAGGAAAGGGGAAAATGTCTAAATTCAGCTGAAAATTGGTGTCTGAAATACACAAAACATCAATAAAAGCATTATAAAAAAAGAAAATTACTCTTAACTTACAAATCTGATAAAAACATCCAGAAGTGTGTGTGTGATATCTTTGATAATTCCATTATTGGCTATTCAATCATTTACCTGTGTGATTTTTAAGTTTGAAAATTAAACTATCGTCCCCTTCTAGCCTGGAGCTCAGGCCCACATCTACTCTTCTGCCTTAGGTCTCTGGACTAGCTTCCTCACCTAAGCCAACTCGATCCCCCAGCTTAGCTGTCAGATTCCCTCAGATTGTCTCTGCCCCCACCTTTTCCTTTCTCTCCTGGTCTGCCTGTGTAGACCTGCCTACAGCTTTAGTAAGACAGATTCCATTCACTGCACCTTGGTCCCCTGCACCTTGAGCAGCTCCACTTTCTCCCCATACTCTGTTCCCCTTCTACCCTTGGATTCGTGCATGCTCCTGCTCTTCTCACCCAAGATCTCAAGACTCCTCTCTTAGTCCAGAATGCATATTGCATCCTGATCCCCTGCACCCATAAAAGCTTAATTCTCCAGCTTCCTTTGTTAGGACACTCCACAGGCCGTCACCTCACCATCTTGCCTTTGGCCCACTCTATATCTGCCTATCACAGACCTGCCTGCTACTCAGTCCAGCCTACTATGCTGAAGAATGTGAAGCACACACCAATTAACTTGTCCATACTTGAGCAAAAAGCAACCAAGCTACATCAATATAAACGGAACCAAACTTCATCTAAACAAAAGCCAAATAGAATTTCATATTGGACGCATAACCAATAAAATAAATCCATGTACACAAACAGCAACACAAAAACACAAATAATATGAAAAACTAAGAGAAAATGTCCCCAAGAAAACCCAGCAATCCTACAGAACTGAATTACAATGAGAATCACCCCCAAGGAACTCCACAATGCAGAATTTAAAAGAACAATTGTAAACATGATCAAAGAACTTAAAGAACACAGAGAGAAACAACTCAAAGAAACAAAAAGGATAAGCACAAATTTGTGATGGAAGCTCAAGAAAATACAAATATGCAGCTGAACGAAATAACAAAAACAATTCAGGACTTGAAAAGTGAATTCACAGAAGAGATAGAAATTGTGAAAAAAGATGAAAAACGTGTTTGGCAGAATGCATGAGCTGTGGAGGGGTGGGGGTAGGAACGGGGCGCAAATCTAGATTTGATTTGAAATTTTGTATGAAATGCATAAAAGTTCAATTAAAATTGGCTTTGGAAAAAAAATGAAAATCAATACAGAAAGGAGACTGCAGTGTCCAACATGAGACCCAAGTTAGAGAAGTCATACAGTGTTGGACAGATACATACTTCTCAATAGCAATCAACTACAGTTACTAAAAAGTAAAATGAAAACAAATTTTATGTATTTTTTTAAAAAAAGAAGCTAAGAGGCATGTCAATGCAATTGTGTACAAAATAAAACAGGCATTTCTTTTGTTTTATTCTTTAGAGAGAAAAAAAGAAACAGTGAAGAAAACCCAAGCTGAAATAAAGATGTACTCGAAAAACTCAGTAAGTCAAATTGAAATGATAGGAGAAAACCTCACAAGCAGAATGAATGAAATGGAAAACAGAACATCAAGACTGGATGACAAAGTTGAAGACCTGGACTCCTCAGAGAGACTAAAACTAAAAAAGTTGTTTAAAACACAGGAATGGAACATGCAGGAAATGTGGGACACCATGAGAAGAACAAATCTACAGACCATAGGCTTATAGGAAGAACAAGATCTCAGGTCAAGCATTAACCAGATTTTCAACAGGCTTATAGAAGAAAACCTCCCCAAATTAAGGAAAGCCACCTACACTGCTATAAGAACCACATAGAACACTAATTACACAGAACCAGAACAGAAACTTATAATGATATATCATAGCAAAAGGACTAAATGTACAGAACAAAGCCAGGGTACACAGCAGCCAGAGAAAACAAGTTACAAGTGAAGGGAAACCCATCAGAATTACAGCCAATAGATCAGTACAAACTATGAAAAACAGAAGAGCCTGGACCGAAGTATTCCCAGTGCTTAATGACCATGGATGCCAACCCCCAATAATTTCCTCAACAAAATCATCTATCATAGTCAAAGGAGAATGGAAACTTTTCCAAGACATGAATACTCTGAATGAATTCATGTCCACCAAACCAGGCCTACAGAGAATACTCAAAGCAGGAAGATATAATTATGGAAACACAAAATAGGACCAAGAATCCAAACAAATTAAAAAGACAGTAACCAATACACATCTTTCAAAACTAACTCTAAATATCAGTAGCCTCAGCTCCCCATGCAAAAGACAAAGGCTAGTGAAATGAATTAAGAAACAAAATCTGGTGAACAGACTTCACCTGCATCCTGCACAACATCAGCAGGCAAAGACCAGGTGAGCCCTGCCTGTCTTGGTGCCCTGGGCACCCCTGTGCCCTGTGGAGGCTTGGTATTACCTGGGACCATCAAATCTTTGGGTTCCGGCATGTGACATGGGTGGAGTTAGACATGCACACAGCACAACACCAGGGTGTGCCCAACGTGTGGTGTGAGTTGGCCAACAGGGTACCGGTGCATGGGCCAAAGTAGCAACCCCCTGCCAGCTCAGCCTAGGGAAGTGGTGGTGCAGAGGATCTAGTAGGTGAAGTATTAGTGATTATAGTCTATGCAGCCAACATTGAGGCACCAAAATCCAAAGAAACAAATAAACAAATCCACATGCCAAAGACACAAAGAAAAAAACAACATGGGAAAAGCTCATAATAAATCCACACTGAACTCTACCAACCCTACAGAAGATTCCTACAACAAGATCTCCTTGGAGGGAAACCAAGACACGGAACTTAGAAGAACAATTGTGGACATATTCAAAGAAATTAGAGAACAAATGGAAGAGAATGAAAAACTCAAGAAGGACCAAGAGGGTGATAATGACAAATGTTGGAAAGAACTAAGGGGAGAGATTGAAAAACTCAAGAAGGATCTAGAGGGAGATAATGACGAATGTTGGAAAGAACTAAAGGGAGAAAATGACAAACTCCAGAAGGAAGTGGAAATGCTGAAGAGGTCACAGGCCAAAATGAAAAAAGAAAATGACCATGAACAAAGGGGCTACAACACCATCCTGAATAATGAATGGGTCAGGGAAGAAATATAGTGAATTAAAAGTATTCATAGAACTGAACGTAAATGACAATACAACACAACAGAACCTGTAGGATACTTTAAAAGCAGTCTCGAGAGCGAAATTTATAGCCCTAAATACCCACATCAAAAAAAAAAAAAAAAAAAGAAAAAAAAAGAACAAAAAAACCAAAAGATGCGTTTTATAAAAAAAAAAAAAAAAAAAAAAACCCCTAGCCCAGAAAAACAAAAAAAAAAAAAAAAAAAAGAATGAGAGAGAGAGAGAAACTCCAAATCAATAGTATTTGTGATGTAAGGGGAAACATCAAAACAGACAAAGAAAAGATCCAAACAATCATACAGGAATACTTCAAAAACCTATACTCCACTAAATTTGGAAACCTAAGAGAAATGGATGAATACTTGAATTCCTGGGAACCAACAAAGCTTAACCAAGAAGAGACCGACAGTTTAAACAGACCCATAATATTTGAGGAAACTGAGGTTGTAATTAAAAACCTCCCAACTGAAAAAAACCTGGGTCCAGATGGTTTCACATCAGAATTCTATAAAACATTTAAAGAGGTCCTACAAGCATTGATTCTCAAACTGTTCAGAAGGATACAAACAGGGAATTCTCCAAAACACCTTCAGAAGACAGCATCACCCTAATACCAAAACCAGGCAAAGATACAAGCAAAGAAGAAAGCTATAGACCCCATCTCACTAATGAACATAGATGCAAAAATTCTCAACAAAATACTTGCAAATCGCATACAGACCCACATCAGAAAGATCATCCATCATGACCAAATTGGATTCATACCAGAGGTGCAGGGATGGTTCAACATACATAAATCAATAAATATCATAAAACACATAAATGGACTGAAAAACAAAAACCACATGATCATCTCAATTGATGAAGAAAAAGCCTTTGACAAGACCCAGCATCCCTTCATGTTTAAAGTCCTAGGGGGAATTGGACTGAAGGGAACATTCCTCAACATGATCAAAGCCATATATAGCAAACCCACTGCCAACATCATCTTAAATGAAGAAAAATTGGAACCATTTCCCTTAAAGGTGGGAACCCAGCAATGCTGCCCCCTATTGCCACTCCTCTTCAGCATAGTACCTGAAACACTTGCTAGGGCAATAAGACAAGAGAAGGAAATTAAAGGAGTACTAATTGGAAAAGAAGTTAAACTATCCCTTTTTGCAGATGATATGATAAGTTTACCTAAGGGATGCTAAAAACTCCACCAGAAAACTTCTAGAAACAATTAAGAGCTTAAGTAAAGTGGGAGGCTACAAAATCAGAGGAGCCGGAGATCCCCATTCTAGACTCCTTAGAAGGAAGCAACTCTTGGAAATTACCTGAAATGACTCCTCGATCTGTAAATGAACTCAGGTATACTATTATTTAATTGTTACATTCTCAGAGTTTTAGTAGATTTAGTAATATGTGGCAAAATAATTTCTCTATGAATATATATATGTAAAGCTAGTGTCTTGACCTTGTGACTGAATTTGCAATGTATTTATGTAATTGTGTGCCATTATATTATCTCTCAAAGTTTATGTGATGCTGTAATAAGCTAAACTGTATAAAAAGCTATCAGTTCTATTTAAATGGTAATCATTATTATTGAAGATATAGCCACAACAATATAAACCCACAAGCATATAGTTATTACAGTGAATTATTAGGTATTTAGTAAATTAAATTTCATTTATAAAACGGTATAAAATAATTGTTTTACATTCTTTTAATTAAAAGTAAATTACTGTAGTTTTAATAAACCCTTCCTCATGAGAGAAAAATCTGTTTCCATTTTAATCTAAGGCTTTCAGAATTATAATAACATTATTCCATGATGGATATTGAAACACATCATTTCACTCCTATTAATCAATATTCATTCTTGACTTAAAATATTAATACTCTTCCATCCCTTAGAACATCTTCTTTAAATCAGGTAAAAATTTCATGAGCAATTGGAAAACCCAGTCATTCAGCTCTTCCCAACAGAACATTGAGAAATTACTTTATGCCTACTCAGAAAACACCTAGCTACTGACTCCACTTGCTCTTCTGAAAACACATAGAATGCATTCAGAATGCCTGGCTGATTATCTCCTTAGGTGCAGCTTCAGCCTGTTAGAAAAATCTGTCTTCTTGAATATCTTTCAAACAAAATCCATAAAGACCATTTCCATTTGCTTAGTATTTCCTGCAACTATCATCTGTTACTGTAAGCTATGTTTTGCTAAGAAAAATTTTCTCTTTGGCCTCTGAGCTTTGCTAGATTTGGATTTGAGTTTAACATGTAGGAAAATTGAACCTAAGTGCGAATTTTGGCACTAATAAAATGTGCTTTGAACTGGCAACATAAGAGATAGACCGTATGTTTTAAAATTATTTATTTTGCACAGATTATCTATGCTTATTGGTAAAAAAAAAAAACAAACAAACATAGATTTGGCTAAAATTTAACTCTTCCATAATGGTCACTCTGAATTTTTATAGGCAGAAATCAAAACAATTCAGTGTTATTTACCAAATGTCATATACAGATATGTAGTGTCTTTTGTTTTCCTTTTCCCACCTATAGCAAACCAAGAAGCTCTGCCTTCCTCAACATTACTGACTTTTTACCATCATAATATTCATGGAGACACGACTATTTACAAACTTATTAATAAACCTTTCTATTATTCACCATGTGTTTGTTAAATTTATATAAATGACTTAGTTCAGCTCTGTGATTAATTCCTCAGAAAATATTTCTAGAAGCAGAGTTTCTGGGCCAAAGAATTTGCACATTCTTAAAGTTTTTGATATGCCTTGACACATCTTCCTAAAATTGTCAGATTCACATTCTCATCAACAAAGTCTAAGACTGAAGACACCAAACTAGGGTGTTATTAAGACTTAAGACTCATCAAGTATTGTTAAAAATATACTACTTATAACCTTAACCATTTTCATACTTTCTTGCAAAAAGAACAATATATTCCCCAAACAAATGCTTAAGTCCATCTTTCAAAACCTGCCACGCATATATTTCTGATCTTTTCCTAATGTAATATTTAATAAAGGAATGCAGAATTATTTTTCTCCTACTTTTTAAATTAGAACACACAGAGACAAGAATATAAGTCTAAGTTTAAAACTATGGAGAGAGTAGAATCCAATTTAATCAACTATATAGATAATTTCTCTGCTGTCAAAGCTAGGTAGTGATTGAGCCTGACAGTGGCCTAAGTTTCACTGGCTTCATCTATTGGTGAGTATTTGATACCAGAACATGGAAAAAATATCAAAGAGTGAGATGAAAGACTCCCATCCATCCATCCATCCATCCATCCATCCATCCATCCATCCATCCATGTTTTATTAGTACATACGTGATTAAATTTATACCATATAATGAATGTATCATAAGTAAGTTTATATATTCCTTCAGCAAGCATTGATTAAGTATCTGTTCCATACCAGATACTATTCTAACCACTCAGCATTAACTTTGAACAGGGCAGAAAAGATCAATGTTCTTCAAATACCTTCACTTCAGTAGAAAGCCTAGGTGTGCCAGTCACATGTGGTCTTAGATTACTAAAATACTAAGGCATTATTAATAATAATAGTGTGACAAACATCACCCTATTGTTTTCCTGATATCAACTCCATATGGTATTTAAGCAAGCTGACATTCTATGAACAGCAGTCTTACAGACTTCCTGGAGCTTGCATCTTTTTTGCTTTTATTACAGACAACTGGAATTCTACAATTATTCTTTTTCTCTACATGAAAAGTAGTTGAAAATAGGATGTTAGTACCTTGTTTTCTCCAGATCCACTGTTTTATCAAGCATTTCACCTAAATTAATATTTCTTTTGTCAGACATTGAGTGTGATTTTTTTTTGTTAATGTTCCATGACAGCTGAATGAGCACACACTATCAAAATGAATTCTTTCCATATCTCTATAATTAAATTTAAAATGAACATGCTGGTTCTTCATGCTTCATTCCGTTGTGCTTGCCTCAATTTCCCTTGTTTATACACCATGCTGGTTATGAATATGTATTAGGGTTCACTGTCAAATCCTGTGAACATCTTTGAAGCAGAAGATTAGATACATTATTTCAGAGCAGATGCTCCTGCTTATAGCATCCCCTGTAATTTTCATCTGCCCGGGGAACTGTCAGGAGAGACTGAGCAGAGAGAACAGAGGACATCGGCCTGCTGGGTAAGGTTCATAGCTTCTCCCTGCTTCAGTGGGTTTAGTTAGTTTTAACTTTCAATTATTCTGTGATAGCAATGATTTGAGGACTCACTAATTCAGACAGAATTAAACTGTTGTGACTAACAAAGACACTGGCCTTGAAATCCCTTTACTCCATTTAAAGTATACAATGAACCCTGTAGTATTGGAATTGCCCCATAGTATTGGATTGAATTTAAGATACTAATATAAATTCATTATTTCAATAAATATCTATTGATTGATGACATATAGATACTGATATGGATAAGGCTAAATAAATTTTAGCTCTGTTGATTTAAAGGGCACAGGAGCAATGCCATACTCAGGAGCAATAAGCAGTTTTTCCAGATCCTAATTGTCTAAATATTATTCTCCAATAAATGGAACGGGGGATCCCTGGAGAAATGACTGACTCCAATTCTTGAGCAATAATGGTATCTTGTGCCAGAAAGTGAAAGAGTGATAAAAGATTTGTGGGGAAAATATTAAAAGAATAGAAAAGGGGACTCAAAGGGGATTCCACTGCTGAATTAGAGGCACTTTGAAGATCAGAAAGAGTAATGATGGTTATACATATTAAATAGAATGGACGAGCCCATGAGTCTGTGGTGCTATTCAGAAAGAAAGAGAACAGGAGAAGAAAACGAGTGAGAAAGAAGAAAGAACTCTCTCACAGACAAACGCCACTCTGCAAATGTGTAAGGATCGATAGCAATTAAAATGCCATATTCCAAACAGTGGTTCTGGGAAATATTATTGATCATTGATCAATAATCTGACCATTGAGTGAAAAAGTTTGCTGAATAACACTCCTAATACAACACCAAAATGTCACCCAGAGGTGAGTTTAGAATGAATAGCACTGGTGGGTCCATTCTAATCACAGACCCACATATTTTATTTTGTACGTTTCATGAAACAGCTCTTTATCAAACTTAAACTCCCCTCCCCCATCCATGCCCCTCCAAGCCCCACCAGTCCTCATGGATTCTACCGGACATGTTAAGTCCTATCCAGTCAAGCGTTTGTACCCTGATATCCTTCGGTGCCAATTCCTCCACTGGAATTCAGCTTACCTAAAGATTGTAAGTAAGGCCTGCTCTCCCTCACCCAGAAGTAATCAGTCTCAGCTCTCAGTTGGGGCCAGCCAGCTACCCATTTCTCTTGCTCCAGGCCCATACACTGACCCCACTTTATTTTTTTTAATCTTTAAAAAAGTTTACTGTGGAGGTTAATAAAATGTTTCTGATAATCTTTTATAATAAAAATAAAAAGGCTTATAGACCTATTCTATGTGTTAACATTACCCTAACAATTTATTTACTCTTTTCCTTTGTTCTTCTAAGCTTTATATTGAATTTTTGTGTATTTCATACAGAACATCTCAATCTAGCTAGGTATGTTTGTTACTTTTGCAAAGTTATGCCCAAAACCTGACAGAACAATTTAAAAGAAGGAAAAATTTGTTTTGGCTCAAAGTATCTGAAGGATGTCTATTATTTTCTCAGGTCTGGGTGCTTGTCTAGAACTGCCCTAGGGTAGGTGTATAGGACAAAGGAGGTTTGACCTCATGTTGTGCAGGGATCAGATGAAGGTTTTATCAGGATGAACCAAAGCATTATGTAACTGTAAAGACAAAGAAACATTCAGTGACTTACCTCTTCCAACTGGGGTTCACCTTTTTACCAAAATCTATGCCAGAATACTATGACTCTATCAAGGATGAATCCATTCCTTAGGTTAGAGCCTTCAGGATGTAAATGTTTCTAGAAGTGCCATCAAGCACAATGACAGACGATGATGTTTCACCAATCCCTCCAAGTAATTGTTTATCGATAAAATAAAGTTAGCAATTAAGATTATTCTTCATATATGGTTTGATTGCTCATGCCACAGAAGTGGTAGAGAGATCATTTCTTTTACTATGTCCATACCAACACAGAAGAAGCAAAAAGAAAAATACCAATTGTAGCTTAGAATACTTGGGGCATGACTTCTTTGAAATCTCTATTTCATGAAAGATGAAAGAAAGAAGATCGATGGATACTAAGAGACAGAGCCACTAAAGCAAATGTATGATTCTGGATTGGATCTTTGATTTTATAAAAAGAAAAAACTGTAAAGAAATACCACAAAGATAAATAGGTACATTTTATTATGGACTTTTTATTAAGTAATATACAAGGTTAAACAGTGTAACCATGGCACTAAAGGTTATGTAGAAGAATGTTTCTTTTTTTTTTTTTTTTTTTTTTTTGGTCTTTTTGAGATAGGGTCTCCCTTTACCCCCA